>JAQFJA010000008.1:14028399-14041337 GCA_029874485.1 Naso brachycentron
TTGTTCCCTTTTGATGAAAATACACACAACATTTCTCATAATATGCAGAACGAGAGAGCTGTGTGCTTTTTCTCTCAATCCAAACAATTACTCAGAAGGCAATCATATTGTGGTGATATGATATGTTTGCTTTCCTGTGAAAATCACGTATCTCCCTAAAGGACCTCTCAAGTGTTCTTTCTCACCATGCAGTTTTTAGATAAAACATTGGTGATTTAAGAAAAAGTATTACAATCTTGAGAAGTAGGGAAATTTTCTCAATGCGGAAAAGAACACATAATCATTTATTGAAAAGAAATTCAAATTCACCAAATTTGGGGATGCACGTTTTTTTTTTGTTTTTTGTTGTTTTTTGTTTTGTTTGTTTGTTTGTTTGTTTGTTTGTTTGTTTTGTTACTGGACAGCAACCAAAACAGAGCTGCATGTGATAGAGAAGTGCAAAATAAAAATAGAGGGAATGCTAAATAATCAAGAAGAACAAATGAAGGATAAGTGAGTTTGATGCATTTTTAAAAGGTCCACTGACAAATTTAGATTTTTTAAAATTTTTTTAGATTAAATCACATTGTCTTTTAATAAGAAACCATATAATCAATCTTCCAGGTCTCTAAAAATAATTCAGCTGAGAAAATATTTTTAGGGAACATCACTCGTATGCAACCTGGCAAGTGGCTCTGAATAGATTCAAATGATCCCAACCCTAAAAGGGGAACTGCTGCCACGGAGCAATGCAAAACCAGAGTTAGTCCATGCAAATACTTAGTCATTAACAAGTAAAAAAGTAATCCTACAACTAATTGTATCCTGCTCTACAGCTCAGTTCAAAAATCCACCAGCAGAGTTCTTCTGTCTTATAGATGACTCTCTGACCCCATCTAAAGGTGAAAAGGAAACTTGCAGGTTCTGTAGAGAGAGCCATCATAAAGTAAAAGCACATAAGAATACTTTACATTTTTTATTATCTAAATATTTTCTAAAAATATTAACGAAAAACCTAACAGATTATCATTCACCTTTTTTTTTTAAACACTGAAGTAAGAACATTTGGACTGCCTTCTGTTTCTGATCCATGTTAAATTTGTTGGAAACACTTTTTTTTTTAGAACATTTATAGATAACTTTAAAATCATGTGTTTTGGCTAACTAACAGAGAACTGATGTGCTGAAGCATGTAATCACTGTGCTTTGGTTTTCTCAGTAAATGGGCATCCCATGAAGTAAATAATCAGTTTATTTAATGGTGCCATCACCAAGCTAGGCACTCATTGACAATACTACAATGGCCTAATTCAGTCACTGCACAGTTCAGTTTCTCATGTCCTTTCAGAGGACGACCATGCAGACACAAGTGTTGCTGAGGGAGCATGAATGAGTATTTAACTGTTTAACATGTGACTGTTTTGTGGTTGTAGCTGCTAAAAAGCATTTTGCTTCTCATCTAAACAGCTTAATCTCTTTTTAACTGACTGAAGAGAACCACTGATTTTTTGAGTGTTGTTTTTACCATTTGACTGAATAATGAGAAGAGACAGAAAGGATGGAGCCCTCATTAAATGAACTCCTGGGAGTTTGTGGCATCTGTAGCAGAAACAAGCACATCCCAGTTTCCTCATAGGAACATGAAATAAAAAATCAACTGTACAGACATATGGCTGAGAGAACAACACTCACCGCTGTGGCACAAATGAATCTTTGTTAAACTTTCTAGACAAAAATTAACAACAGATTTTCCTCTTTTCTTTTCTGTTATGGGGTAGTTTCTTCTCCACAGTGTCTCCCTGAAGGCTGAAAATAAATATGAACATGTCGTCAGTGATATCTCTCTCTCTCTCCTGGATGTATTCGAAAGGTCAGTGATACATGTGACAACATCTGAGCAACATTCCTCAGTTAGTTTTGGTTTTACCCCAGTATCACTGTCTCTGTGTTTTTGTGCTTTGATTTCCAGACTGCAGAATCCTGACAGACAGAACAGTTGACTGCTGCTCTGTAACTTAACCAAACTCAGTCACACTGTCAGTTAAAAGCTTGCGCCTGCAGGCTTTTTCTTTGTCTCATAGCCTGAGGGACAGAAGATGAAGACAGCTGGTGTATTACAATGTAAAGAAACAGTCTCCATTGTGCCTCAAATATCCTTTTGCAGTTTTATGTCTCAGTTTCTCCATGACAGAGTGAAACCTTCAGCCTTGGGGCAGCTCCGTGCGGGTGTGTGTGTGTGTGTGTGTGTGTGCGCGCGTGTGTGTGTGTGTGAGGACCATACTGTGCCGACTCTCTGCCAGGTGGACTTCGTCTTCCTCCTGGTGTCACATGGGAGGGGCCTGGCTGCATGCAGGCTAAAGCTAGCTCCTCTTATTTCCCTAGCAAATGTTGTCACCACAACCAGTCACATTTCTCTCCTCCTCCTCCTCCTCCTCCTCCTCATCCTCCTCCTCCACCACCACCACCTCGTCTCTCTTCCACTCCTCTCCTCCTTCCTACATCCCTCACTCCCTGCCTGCCTGTCACAAGTCCCACATATCCCTAGAGGATAGGATGCCATGGGGGCCACAGGAGGAACGTCTCTTTACGTCTGCTCTGTTCTCTTCATCCTAACAGGTGAGCGTTAAGCTGTCATGGGGGCGCGTTTTGCTTGAGTTGCCAGTGTTGTGTTGTTGCAGTTATAGCAGTTACTGTGGTTGCTGTGTTTGCTTGGTTGGCAAGGGAAAACTGAGGGTGAGTTGAGGAAGTTTTTTTGTTGTGCACTGCAACAAAATATTCACTGAAACCTTGTGAAATCTTTTGTCTTTGAAGGGTTCAGGTCAGAGAAGCAGTAATGAAACTGTGTTGCAAAATTTAAAAATGCAAAAAACTTGCATGAGAAGTGAATTTGAGGACTAGAACCGCATGTTTTTGCATTTCAAAAAGTTGACTTTGGCTTCCTGTTATTGTAATAAGAAGTGCAAAAATATAAGTTGGTCACGGGGTGCTTTCAGATCAAAATATCTCAATCTTTCCGCAGCCTTTTTCACTGCAAGTCTGAGCATTTAAAAATTCCGTATGGAGCCTTTTTTGGTTTATTTTGCATTTCTTTTCCACAGTCATGATCGTGTGACTTTACTAGATTAGCTTGTCTAGAATACTATTCTGTAAATAAAGACAATAGAAGGCAATCAGTGGAAAGAAGAAGTGACCCAGGCCACAGCTGTGTGACTCAGTGATAACAGACATGTACCAGCAGTCCTCACATGACCAGATAAATCAAACAGAAAAGTCCCAAAAACATGTATCCCCCTCCTCCTGCTTTGATGTTTGTATCATCAACCTTTCTTGAGGAGCCCTCTTTGTCTTATCTGAATGAAGACATGCGCATCAGGAGACTTTATTTAGTATCCAAACAACTTGGATGTGTGTGTGAGGGTGATAAGAGACAGGTGTGTTAGGCTCCACACACGGTTGTTTGAATGTGTGTGTGTGCACGACCACTAAATGAAGACATCCTCTCACCTCAGTGGCCATTGTTACTGTAATCGCCTCCGTATCACCACAACAGTATCCGTGTTGTTTGGGGACAACAGCGAAGGAGCGGGCTTGACACACTCCTCCTCATTCTGCCTTTTCACTGGGTCTGCGCTGGTGTAAACACAGGCACACTCCTGCTACTGACAACAGACACACAAGCACACACACACACACACACACACACACACAGAAACTGGCCTGCAGGCTTGTTAGGGTGGAACATGTCGACGAGCTGTCTGTGCTGCATTTATTATTTAGGGACATAACAGCAGACACACAGTGGATCTATTGTGATGAGTGGCACGAGCTGAAGTCATCAGGGACCTGATTGACACCAGCTGGACGTCCCGGAGGAGGAAGTATAGAGTGGTCAGAGGGGGGGGGGGGCAAAGAAGAAAAAGATTAAAGGTAGAGATGTGAGAGAAATATAGCTATAGAATAAAAAAACAATCTCACCTTTTCCCTTTAATTGATTTTATTACTAGATATACTGCAATGAAACAATCTTTAATGAATACATTCCGTCTTTCCTGAAGTAATTTCTTTAATGCTGAGACAAGAAAGAGAGGACACACACGTTTGTCTAGTGAGACAAAAGGACACAAGTAATAGAAAAGTGAGAGGCTTTGGTGAGCTTGTTTCACAGTAGCACTGCCTACTCACATGCTGCTGCTGCTCAACTCAACCTGGCATCCAAACACAGTCGCTCACTTTTTAACGTCAAACTGTCAAAAAATACCCAGTAAAGTTTGAAGTTGTCCAAAAGTTTCATGAAATCAAAAAATTAAATGCTAATATTTTGTTACAATATACATATGCTGGTGTCGCTTCAATAATAAAGCTCCGTTTGAATAATTTCTTTCTTTTCGTTGGTGCTTTGTTATTGTAGGCGGCAGAAATGCACCTTAATGCTGTTACATACTGCCAGAAACATGAAAAATTAATTCATTGTAATTGTGGTGTGATCTAAGGTTACAGGCTCTCTACACCTCCTTACACTTGTATTTTGGGAAAATAGAGACAATACACCCAATAAACAAAGTTCACTGATAGCCCTCGATTAAATTTAGGAACGTAATGCAGAACAGGTATGAAATATAAATATTTTAAAAAATGATAGACTGGCTCATTTCAAATGCACGGCACACTAAGTTAAACCATCTCTATACATTAGAGCAAAATTTAAAGCTGTTAAAATGACTATAGCCGCTGGAAAACAAGATGGTTACCAGCGTAACCTGGCAACTTGCCTGCGTCTTGACAGACAGCAGAGTGCAACAGATCAACAGTTTTCTAGTTCCTTCAGACAGCCAGAGTGTTTGTTTAGGGACAAGTTGGGATCAAAGCGACAGGCCTCGTCCTTGACAACAATGACACTCTGTGGTGAGCTGGGTCAATATTAACTCTCTACAGTTTCAGGACCTGCACAATGTGGAGACTAGGATGCAGATCATGAGATCAAACAGACAACTGGCTACTTCTTTAAATGAAAATAGACCTGTTTTTCCCTCATATTGTCTCCCTCGCTCCATCTATCTAGGACCACAATGAAATTACAATGTTTTTCATCATCAGTACATTGTAATTCATAGTGCAGCAAATATATGCTAAATCAGTTTTAGTTTTGTAACTGACTTTTACATATAAATTTGTCATACTTGTTCATTTGGACTACAAAATAGCTAAAACCAAAACATGATGTGATCATATTGTCAGAACAATCTACTGTAAACCTATAAGAGACGATATTTAACGATTTCATACATGCCATCATACATTATATAGAAATTAGGGCCTGACCGATACATTAGTTTGTCAATATTATCGGTCAATATTGGCCTAATGAAGATATATTGGTATTGGCATATATGTTCTCCAATAAGTGCTGATATTTAATCTGTTTTTTAAGGATTTTGACAACCACATTCGAAATATTTTATGTAGAATATAGGCTGATATATCGGACATCAGAATTTTCTTACTCCCTAATATCTATGTCTGCATTGGCCCCAAAAATTCTATGTTTGTCGTGCCCTAATAGAAATTTTGTCCTGTTTTAGTGTTGGTGAGTCGGTGTCCTTAACTAGACCGATGCATTAGTATACAGTTGTCTTAAATACATGATATATGTCCTACATCTGGGGACCGGCACCGGACCACGGAACAATGCCTGCCGGTCCGCAGCAACCCCCCCCAAAATGAATGAAATAATTGTACATTCAATGAAATGCCTCTGTTGAAGCTGCGCAAATAACTGCTATACCTGAAAACTTTGTAAGTTGCAGTAGTATGCTAAACAAATCCTGTTGTCATGACAGTTGTGTTACTCAATCAAGGGCACTCTCAACAGCACTGAATTGTTCTAGCTGAGAAATGACAAGCTCGTACTGCTAATACTAATTTGTACTACTTTGAGAAAGGCTGCCCTATATTTATTCATTTATCCATGCTCTAATTTAAACTCTGCTATGGGAGTGCAAGCCTGTATGGCAGCATAAAGAATGCTGACTAAAAGAAATAAAACTGTTTCCCAAGAGGGAGTTAAATTTGGGGTGCTAAAACCATGAATCCTATTCATAAGACCTTATTGGACATGTACATTGTAGACACTGTATTGTACAGTATACTATGGCCCATCAGTTAAGACTGAATCAAATGACCTGAAATGGATTTGACCGGATTTCTTTAGCCACATAGAAACACAGTCATGAGATTTAGAGGGAGGAAATGTACCGTAATTGTTGATAAAATGTTACAAATAGCACCCTTACAAGACAATGACTTCTCTCTTGAACAAGCTTTCAGTTAGGAGGCTTTCACATCAGGAACCTGGATCTGAGATGACTTGATCACAAGTCCAGTTTGTTGGATTAGTGGGAACACTGTGTACTGCACCCTGCATATCAGGGGTGAAAACTGCCTTAATGTGCACTATATGGCGCCTAGACTCACAAGTTTTTGGTAGAAGGTTAAACATGTATTCCTACAGTGACTGTGCAGTAACTCTCTGTTTCCTTCCTTCTCCTTCTCTTCTCTCCTGCAATCTCAGAAGCCAGCTCTGAGTTCATCCACATCCCTACACTGGTCCATCATGGAGTTGAGGGGAAACCCCTGCTGCTGTCTGTTGAGACTCACTTCCCTCTGAATGAAGTCGAGATCCAGGGAACTTGGTCAATCACCTGGCCGAATGGCTCCAAAGCCATGTTGGTGACGTTCACCAAAAACACCACAATAACTAACATGACGTACCGCAACCACCTCCGCTTTAAGAAACCTGTTTCTTTGCTAATCCGGGAATTAAACAGGGATGATGAGGGGGATTTTCACCTCAACCTCAACATAGAGTTTTATAACAAGACAGGACTGGTTATCAAGGAGGAGAGAACTGTGCACGTAACCGTAGACGGTGAGTATTTTCCTATCAGGCTGACTGGTTTGATGTCATCTGTGGACTCAGCCCTACATTTACCCAGCATTCCTTGTTTTTCCTCTTAGTTCCTGTGTCCATTCCCATCATTGAGAAGAGCCCGTCCTATGCAGTTGTTGAAGACAAGGCCAACGTGACCTGGATTTGTTCTGTCGAGAGAGGAACAAGAGTTGTGTTCCAGTGGCTAAGGGATAACAAGACTTTAGGCCCCAGTGACAGATACCACTTCTCAGGAGACAACTCGATGTTATTTATCAGTCCTGTAAGAAAAGAGGATAAAGGAACCTATCGCTGTGTGGCCAGCAATGCTGTCAGCCAGGGTCAGCACAGCCGGGCCGTGGAGCTCAATGTCTACTGTGAGTAGATATCCATCTGTTTTCTCCTTTTCTTTCACCTCCCTTGCACCAAGAACATCTGAAATAGCGAGTCTATTTCCTGATTAGTTCCCAGGCAATTACAGTGTGGTTAATTTCCCGTAAGAGTGTAATCAGATGTGTTCTAATAAAGCTGAGATAGGCAGTTTATTTTCGGTGTCATCGCACAAAAATTCCATAATAACCTTTCAGCATATTGTAATTCAGGTGGTTTGAAAGAACACTAGACTTCTGCACCTCTCTTTGGCTCTGTATTCAGGCTTTAGAAAACTAAGACGGTGACAGGTACAGTTTGACCAATAGCAGGTCATTTCTGAGAGCGTGTGTTCCTATTGGCTGCTTTACGCTGCGTTTCTTAGGGGCAAGTAACATCGCCGCAAGTAACGTTGCTTATGTTCTAAAACTGGCCTCTGGGGACTTAACAAACCGAGTTGCAGACAACGGCGTCAGCTGGCTTGAGTTGAGCTGCAACTAACCCTGCAACTGTTTACTTTCATTGTGAATCTTTACTGTAAACTGGTCTTAAAAGAGAGAGCAACAGCAAACAAAATAAAAAGTGAACCAGAGCAAAAACAGGGAGAGGAGGGTGCAGCAGAGCCGCTTCTTTAGGAGTTTCATGCTACAGCTAGCTTGATTTCTCGATGTTGCCTACCCTAGCATCAACATAGGGAGATGGATGTTGACATCTCATAGTTGGCATAACAACTGTTGCCCCACTTTAATAACTTTTTTAGCACCTGGGAGACCAGAAATGATAAAAGACAGCATAAAAAGAAGTCTGTGTGACAATGGCATTATTACAGGGCCTGGGATCAGATTTGCTTTACATTTATGGTTGCCAAACTCTCTAACATAGCAGGTGATGTGGCCTTCTTTTACAAACTGTTGCTAACTCGTAATCAGGCAGGATGAGAGTTATTTCTTCCACATAAGTCATTTTAGTTGGGCGCATACTGTTAATTGCTA
Organism: Naso brachycentron; assembly: GCA_029874485.1. Classification (NCBI taxonomy): domain Eukaryota; kingdom Metazoa; phylum Chordata; class Actinopteri; order Acanthuriformes; family Acanthuridae; genus Naso; species Naso brachycentron. The sequence goes on from JAQFJA010000008.1 coordinate 14,036,665, forward strand.
AGGTTTGCTGGAATTAGGATGAACCCCCCTCCCCCCCTTTTTTTTATTTTTGCATTTCTCCCTTGCACACCCTTTGCACTGTTCTCCTGGGGGTTTTATGTAAATGTTTGTGAGATCAGTCTTGTTTCTGACAACTGAAAACATGTGACATATCTGGGAGACTATTTGCATGGGAGCTTATCTCACAGAACTTCTCTGTCTCGCCGTAACGTGTGTAGATGCGCTGATAAAACTAGCCTGTTTGCTCCCGGAACACAGTCTTGCTAGGAATTCATTTGAATGGGTTTAAATTTTACTGAAACTGATGCTAATGTGAGTAGAATTTGTGTGACATGTCTGTCTGTGACTTCACTGGGTGTGTTAAAAAACTTGGCAGAGCTGCAGCACAAGTAAATTAAGCATTGTCATCATTTCTGTTTGTAGAGACAGAGAATGTTTGTTTTAGCATGTAGTAGCAACGGTTTAACTATCAGTTAAAATACCTCCTTCAGTTATTGTGTTTATTTCCTACTTCAGTCAAATCTTTATTAATGTACAAGTAAGACTAAAGATTATTTTTTTAAGGTTGTATTTTCAATCTAAAACACGCTACATGCACCTTAAAACTTATAAATGCCACTCAAAGAACTATCAGAGTTTATGCAATACATATCATTAGAACTGCAACATTTGGGTTTTACACTTATATTAGATTAGTTAGATTATTACAAGTAAGATCATCATAACAGACTTGAAACAGAGCTCTTGCGTAATTACCCATCTTAGGCTCCGAGTCCACATAGCATCAGAAAAACACTGGCAGGGAGCTGGACAGCACTGGAAAACAACAGACCGTTGACTACACAGCGAACAACAAGCTTGCAATGCGTAGGGTGATAAAAACACAACATTCAGCAACATTCGATGTGTGGCCAATCTGCTCCCACAAACAGGCTTTTCTGTCTCTTTCATAATAGTTTCTGTTTGATATCTGGAGCTCAGGATAGATGGACACGGCCAGAGCAAAGGTTTCCATTTTCTTGGGAACCAAGGTGACCTGTGATGATTCCCACCCAATCTAAAGCGTGATTGTTTACCAGAGAAGAATGACAGGGACTACACATGCACCTTTTCCAAAAATTTCATTTCATTTTCAACTAGAAGTGCTCAGAGTGGCCAAGATAAAGATGCTTGGGGCAACACTTTTTCTTTGGGCAGCCACATACAGCAGCCTACACTCTCTTCACATTGGGAACAAGTGAAAAAATATGATGGTGAATGTGGACGTGGGCCCAAAAAGATGCTGCAGGAAGCCATAGCTGTCGTTACCATTTAAAACATTCTTCTCACTAGGGCCTGACCGATATATCATTTTACCGATATTAAAGCTGAGGTAAGCAGTTTATCTTTGGTGTCAGAAATTCAGTAATAACCCTCCAGCATATTGTAATTCAGTTGGACTTCTGCACCTCTCCTTGGCTCAGTATTCAGACTGTGATGGGACTCTCAGCCAATAACAGTAATTTCAGAGAGCATGAGATCCTATTGGCTGCTCTATGCTAAATCTGCCTATCGCACATATACTGGTATCAGCATATATGTTTTCTTATATGCACTGATATTAAAACTGTCTTTTAATGCCTGAAAAAATGCTTGGTATAGGTTTGTTATTCAATAACTGAGTGAAGAATTTCATGTTCAATGCACTGATGTTTGAAAAAAAGTTTGTTAATATATAAGATATCCTGCCTCCAATAACTATCTTTGCCACAAGTACTTCAGGTTCAGCCAATATCGTACAAATGTGATATTGGCCATTTTGTCAGATATCAGAATTTTCTTGCTACCAAATATCGGTATTGTCATCAACCACAAATTACCATATCAGTCAGACTCTAATTGTAACATAATCATCTTGTTGGCCCCTGTAGATGGCCCCTACAACCTGGAGGTGAACTCAGGCCAGGGCCTGCGGACAGGAGAGGTGTTCACCATTAACCCTGGAGAGCTCGTCTTCTTCGAATGCCAGGCCGACTCCAACCCACCTAACAGCTACGTTTGGATCTCTAAGAGCCGCAACACCTCCCAGGTCATCACTGAGGGGCCACGGCTGGAGGTGCGCTCCTACAGACTGGCCCAGGCTGAGGAATACCTGTGCCGCGCCTTCAACAACGTGACACAGAAGCAGGACGAGGCCCAGTTCACTCTGGTGGTGGCCAGTTTGGGTGGGTAGAGGGTGGAACATGGCAAGAACGAACAGAGCGTGGGTAGATTTTTGGGAATCCTCTTAAGATAAACACTCTGTAAACACTGTGTCACGCCAAAAGCAGAAGAGGTTCATGAGCTGTGAGAGATGCATCTTGACAATCACATCCATCATGGCGAGGGAACACTTCCAAAGCTGAAGCAGTGTGTGCACAACAGGTGAAATGTGAAACCAGTTTATGAATATAACATGAGGCATACACAGCTATCATAAAAACTCATGTTTTATCTCTGTTGCTAGGTTCCACTGCCTGCAGCCTGTATTAAAGTTCAGTGGCTGGGAAAGTAAACAGTGGATAACAGCTGTTGTATTTGTTGACCAGGTTTTACAGCATGTGTAGTTTCTGTGTGATGAATGCGACATCGATATGTTGTCTTGGTGATACTGAGAGAGGCTCACTAATCACTCATACTTTTTACGGTTTGAGATGCTGTTTATTGAGTCAGCAGATGAAATCAGAAGCTCTTGTGAAGTTTACCAAAGAATTACCTGATGAATAATCTTTTATAAGTCCAGTGTGTAGGATTTAGGGGGAACTATTTTTAGAATATGGCAGAAATGGATTATAATACAATGAGCCTTTTATATCAAAAGAGGAAACATGATTTCTTCTGTGGAGTCAGCTGAGTTGCGTCGCTGTTTCTACATTATTCTGAAAAGAACAAACCGAATAATGGCTCTAGAAAATGTAGATTTTATATGTGCAGGTTTTATATCCTGACAATGAAGTTATGGTCTCACTTTCATTTAGTTTAGATAGAAGCCAATGTCATTTGGATTTATCCTCTGGGGACCATGAGTGTTTGTACAATATTTAATGAATATCTTAATACCATAATAGTTGAAATATTTCAGTTGGGACAAATGTAGTGAACTAATCCTCCTCTGTAACTAGCTTGTCTATTAATGTGTGTAATAGCTGTGTCTGCCCTGTATTTATTTAAAGAGAAAGAGAAGCACACCCAGGAAGGCAGCTCTGTATCCCCTCTGGCAGCCATCACTGTCTGTTCTCTGTTCATCATCGGCTGTATGCTGTTGTTTTTCATCAGGAGAACCTGCCATCCTAAGAGAGGTTAGATAATATCTCATTCTGCTGCTTTTCTAGCCGCAGTTCATGCTAATCGCTGTGAATTCAGTCCCTGCAGTCATTCCTGTGACCTGGATTGAAAATCTGTGTTTAAAATGTTCAAGTCTGAGTACAGGAATGTGTTAGATAGCACAATGACTCGAAGCTCTGAGATCTTAACTGTGAAAGTTAATCATAAATGTAAATATTTAAATGTGTGTCATTTTTTGTATTGGAGAATAATTATTTCCCTTTGTCTGTCTATCTCTCTGTCTCTCTATGATCAACAGTGCTTATGAGCATTTACAACAGGTGAGAGCCATGAATATCAAATTAATAAAAGCATTAATCATATGGAGTATTTTTAGTATACACATGTGTGTTTTTGTTTGTACTGCAACTAACAGCTTGATGTGCTTGTTTTTGGCAGACCGCTTTCAGAGCAGAAACGACCACATCGTTCAGGTACGTTGACCACTAAACATAAGTATATATTTATTTAATTATACTTACATTTTAACAGTTTACAGTTTTTATGGCATCATTCCATTCATTAAATCATTGTAAAGTTTGATTCTATAAATGTACGCAAATGCACTTACTGCAGCCTAAGTGGTGTTCTGACCCTAAATCTGTGCACCAACAGGTCACGAGGACGCAACAGAGGACTTCGGCATCTATGAGTTTGTCTCCATACCTGGCAAAATGGAATCTGCTCAGGTATTTAACATTGCTGCCCACTGACACGGATTGAGTGATAACACAGCAGCACCGAAAGCTTTTGTGTATTGTTGAACATTTGAGTGTAGTTTTAATTTTTCTGTGTAACTGTCCCACAGGCATCGTGCAGATCTCTGGCTCGCCTCGAGTCGGTTCAGGATATGCACACCACCATCTACGATGTGATCAGACATGTTCCTGACACCCCTGCTCACAGTCTGCTGATGTAACTTCTACCTGCAAAGTTGAGATGTAACTTACAATGATTTCACTTGAAGACTCTTGTGTAGCTTTATTCTCTGAAGTCCCTGAAACTCTGGTTTTGGTGGCCCATTTTTTGCACAAGGGATGAAGGAGACTTGTGTGAGTACACAACCTGATCGTGCACTGTTATTGTCCAGAGTTTGGGACAGATGCTAAATGTGTTTCATTGACATTATTGTGAGATGAAAGTGTATGTGTGGCTTGAATTTTCTTTATTGTAAAAGTATAACTGAAGTTGAAACTTATGTCTTTTTTTGCCATTTAAAAATGAGGATCACCAGGATCATACTAAATTAAGCAAGTTACTTGTAGTTTTTACGTTATTTTGAGATCTAGTCACTCAAAATCACCATTTTAAAAAATATGTTTAATTTTAAG
>JAQFJA010000008.1:14196041-14207505 GCA_029874485.1 Naso brachycentron
CAAATAAAAAAAACAGTCAACAGAGGAGTAAAAATGAGTTTATTATGAGAGGTTAAAGATTTCAGAAGAGTCCCACAGCTCACCAGTGGGGTCAAAGTTGCTAAAATAATCAGGGCAGTTTTGGGAGGCATAGGTTCCAGCTGGTGTATAGTCCCAACACAGCCAGCCATCCCAGTTACGACTGCAGTACAGACCTGTAACACCAACAAAAACGAAAGACAATGTGTACAAGCCTCCCGTTCCTAAGTTAGTCCAGTATAAAACACTCAGCATGCAGAAATCACATCAGCATCGCATGGGTTTCCGTAAACAGTATCAGTACCTGATCTGTTATACGGTGAATCTTGCTTCATTTTCTCTGAGCATTTCTCTTCGTTCTCCAGGACGATTTCCATAACTCCGCCTTTTTCTGTGTTTACTGCTGTGGTATCTGTGGCTGACTCTCCTGTGGCATCCCTTAAAAAATGGAGGTCTTCCTTCTGAGAAAAAAGATTTAATTTACCCATCACAGTACAGAGTAAGTGATGCTATAGCTTATCCTGGCCTTCCCAAGCTTACAGGAAACTGCATAAAATACCTCTAATTTGTTCTTGGATGCTGGTTGACAAATGGACCCAGTCTGGACCCAGTTGCCAAATTCGTCACAAAATTTGGTCACTTTTTCTGTAAAAGAAATAAAAAAATACTATCAGTGATTATCCTGAAGTTTCTTTGCTATGTCAAATTTATTTACAGGCGCATCCTTGCTTCTGTTTGACCGATGTTAACATCCAGAGAGAGAATCTCTATAGTCTCTGGCTTGGTCTGTGTTTTTCAGCAGTAGTATGTTGGCATCATCCAAGCACATAAATTGGACTCTAAATCTTGGCATTACAGAGCAACTGCTATTAATTCAGTGTGGCATGCATCATTAAACATTATGTCAAATAAAAAAAAATCCCTTTATGGAGTAATTTTATGGCATTTTCTCAAATGTCAGGCTTAAAACCACATGCACTGTAGAGCCATGACTGGGCTAAGAACGAGATCACATTGTTCCTGACAACAACAACCATAGCCCGACTGCCTACTCTTCTCCAACAGCTCATCAACTGTTCAGCGACCACTTCCAACTGTACGTCTCTCCCAAAAGCCTCATATCAGCAGCCTCAGCTTTCAAATAAGGAGCCATGAGGGGACTCTTAACATTGCAGGCATTTTGGGAAGGCCCTTTATGAGCCTTCCCTTACAAAAACACCTTCTCTCTCTTCTCATTCATATTGTCACTCCCCATCTATCTCCCCGACTCAGACCTCTCTGTCCTTTTTTGTAATCCCTCTCCTTTTTCTCGATATATACCCTTCATTCTCCTCTTTGCCCTCTCCCTCACCTCGGCTCTCTCCATCACATTGCATCTCCTAAATCAGACATGACTCGACTCTGGATCTCTTCAAACTAGACATTACTGAGCCTTGCATTCCATTTAATGTAAAAACTGCTCATACTGCAGTGACTGCTTATACTTCAACCAAACATTCAGTATACTTACACAATTAATTTCCACAGTCAGTGTAAATACATTAAATGTCTGCTTTCATCCTGTTTGATTGATTAAACACAGTAGGCTAATGATTTACGTTGTATACACCTCATAAATCTATTATGCGGTTCCAGTAGGTGTCATTTACACTCAGTGTTTTGAAAGTCTCATAGCATACAGAAGCACTAGTGATTTGTTACAAAGACCAACAGTCTTTAACTGTGCTACGTAAGCCCATGTTACTTTAAAGTAAATCCTATTGTCAGCATGAAGTCTACCAAATAAATGACTAAACTTCAAGAAGAGCTGAGACTGATAGGAATGTCATAAGTTTGAAAGAACTTGGTCATAGACCAAAATTTTGGGCAATTTAATATTTTGACTTGATGGTACTAAAAAAAATGTGCTCAAAAGTCAAGAGCTTGCTGACGTAATTACAGACTATCCAAACAGGGGGATTAAATGTCTCTATGAATTTTCATGGCAACCAATTTAAGTTTATTTTCTTTTCTGTCAAAAGTAAAAGTGCGCACCTGGTAACAATTTTTAAAAAGTCACAGGATCATCAAAGTTATCAGGCTACAAAACCATGACTGTCTGTAGATAACAGGATGCAGTTAATATTTAGATATTTCACCAAAGGGAAATTTGACCTGCTGGTGGTCCAGCAGGATTCGTCCTCTGCACACTATGAATAGCTTCACCAAATTTCAGTCAACAGTCATTAAATCATTATTAAGATTGCTGAAATATTTCAGTCAGGACCAAAGTGGTGGAGTGCCAAATAGACCAACTAACCAAAAGACTATTACTGCCATTAGAGCTGCTGGGGTGGCTGATAAAGAAAAAAGAACTTGAGAGTTAGCATGAATTGCAAAGGCTAACAAGCAACAAAGAGCACCTACCGAACAGACTGCGACAGCCTGTTCACCCTGCTGCCGTCTAGCCAAGAGATACAGAAGTATGGACTGCTGCACCACCAGTCTACAGGGCACTTAAACATAAATAATAGTTTTATTCACACGACCTGATTGATTATTAATCTATTTATATTTTTTCCTCTTTGAGTATTGAAATGAAGGGACCACAACCTGCAGCTCCAGATCCAGAGAAAGTTCTAACAGAAGTGGCTGCTTTCTTGATTGACACAAATTCTGTTGAGAGTTCAATATAGCAGAGAATTTGGCAGGGAGAGAGAACACTGGGGTGCTGTATCAGCAGAATTTTATGGCCTATGTGCATACCTGCATAGGTTTTATTGGACATTTTTTGGTCACCTGTTTGCTGCAGAGCTGATATTGTGAAGCGGATATGAAAAGCTGATGCAAGCACAACATCAGTACTCTCCCTCAACCGACACTATGCTAAACACTATATTTCTTATTAAAAATTAGGAGTTTTATTACATTTAAAATTACATTATATCATTATTTTACTCTCACTACTTGCATAAAGACTTCATGCAAGATCACAGCCTTGCAATGAATCAACTTTCTGAATGTCTTTTGTAACAATCTACTAAAATTACATAGAATATTCGTAGTAAGATTCTCTCCCTAAAGCTCAATTTATACAATCAACCCCATGACCTTTGACCTCAAGCACACACATAAGATTGGATTGTTGTCTGTGTTGCCTGCTGACCTCAAATTAAAATGTTATGAAGAAATTAATCTCAATTTTCCATCCCTCTCGGTTCAGTGAGCCCTTTTGTTGTAGATTAGAGTGAGAAGTGTACATCTTCCTTACCAACTGGGTCCAGGTCAGGATGATCCGCGCAGTTTTGTGTTACAGACGTCCCAGCTGGTGTCTCATCCCAACACAGCAAGCCATCCCAAATACGTCCACAGTAGGTACCTCGAGAAGAAAATGAAGGACAAAAGTGCATTGTCTACAGCCACCTATGGAATACATTGAGGTATATGGTAGAGTAACATAAATTTTCTACAGCCTTGAAAGCAATTATAACCCCTCAGCTTCTACAAAGCCAATTTCAAGCTGGTTGCACTTATACCACTGCTGACAACACTACCATTACCTCGAACAAGAACAACAAGAAAAACAACAGTGTTCTGATCCCAATCCGCTGCCTTACAACATAATTACACCTGTGACGCTCTCACAGAGATAATCCATTTGGCCTTTAGGAGCTTTAAAATGATCTGGGACACTCACCAGTTCTGTTTTCTTTGTGGTCTTTGTTGAACAGCTGAAGACATTTGTATTGACCCTGACTTACTGCCCGTCCCTCTATCAAGCTCTGTCCAGGCCTGAGCAATGGGTCAGACACTGACTGAGTGCCTGCCGCCGCCCTGCGCTGTGGAGACAACACGACACCAAAGGTGAAAACAACCCAGTCGTCAGAAGAAATGTTGGCATTGTATGTTTCTGCAAACCACCGATTTTTTGAAACTTTATGTTTCTTTCATTTTATACTTTCACAATAAAAAGTTGTGACAATATAAGGATGTGGTTGGGTCTGGTTTGGTTTAGTTTAGTCCAAGTCTGACATTTGAGGGGACATTCAGTAAATAAAAGAAAACCCCATTTTTGTGTGAAGGGGGACTTAAAGCACAAAAACCACTTGGTCATGATTAAAATAGGATCCTGTTTTGTCACCAGGAAAATGACTGAAAAAATGGGACAAACAGGTAAAGGGAAGTGAATAGCCATATTAAAGAGGTTAGGAAGGGTTATACGTTTAAGCTTTGGGTTACACTACATTTAACAGTAACCCTAAACCTCTCATCTATGCTGTCATGCAAACACAAACCCTCCATCTACTAAAGAAGGGGTCGGTGTTGGCATGCTCTTATATATGTAGTCTGAGCTTCGTCACTTTGATATGTATTGTAGAAAGATTTACATGATATGTATGAAATATACAAATTTAAGTTATTCATAATTCCAGAGAAACATGCCAACATTTTATTTTGGTGCCCCAACTGAAGAGGATGGAAGAATTAAACAATTTTTAAACAGTTTAATACTGATTTGTGCAAAGTTGTTAGTGTCTGATTTATATTCTCTAGACTATCAAAAACAAGGTAAAGCATAAAGCAAAAAAAACCCCCAAATAAATCAATCTGCTATGAATATTTTAGTTTAATTTATAAATGTTCACAATTTTATTCATTAGTTTTGTCATGCCTAAATGAGCACACACTCACACACACACACAGACTCACACACACCTACTCAAGATAAAAATTTAAACGAAAGAATAAGCATGGGAAGTTTCTGAAGCAATTTTAAAACTGATCTGATGAGGATTTCACTCTGCTTTGAAATTCTAGTCACTGACTAGTCATGTAACTTTTTGAAGTGTTTCAGAGCTCACAAAAGAAGGTGAGCAGATGAGTTTCCTCCAAATGAATCTTATCTCTGCTCCATTGTTTGTATTTGTAGGTTGCATTAAAAATGAAGGAGACTGCCTGTGTGAAATGATTTCGATGTGCTGCTCACTCAGGGATAAAGAGCTCATTTTGCTCTGACTTATCTCGCAAATTTTGTGGCTGAAATTAAGCCTCTCGCAGTGCCAGGCTCATGCACTTGCATTGTCTCTATTATCTGAGGATTTCAAACACTTTGCCTGGGAGATCTGTCTGCACATGACTTAAATACAAACCTCCTACTTCCACTTTTTGTAGACAGCAATGAAATTGTCATCAGGCCAAACAATCACTCTTACCTGTCTGATTAAAGCTCGAAAAAGGCAAAAAACACATAGGAAACAATAGTGATTTTTGTGAAAATGCTGATGTGCCATGTAGCAGTTTAGCAGCCGTACATATGATGTCACTCCAAACATTGAAGTAAATGACGTCATACATACGACCACCAAGCCACCACCAATATCAAGAGATGAGCTGAACAAGAAAAAAGAACAAAACACTCTTTCATGTCAAAGCATCTCTTCACCTCTTACAATTCATTCATCTGCTTGAATCAACATGACAAAACTACTCAAACAAGAAAACATCAAGGCAGAGCAGCACAGATACATCAGGCGTAAGAGATTTGGCAGGGATATTCTCCAGGACCTCAATGTCAAGCTTGATGCTGAACAGGGAAGGAAACTGAAACAGTAAACTTCCATTTTGCACTGACACTGAAGAATAGCGGACAGTGGACATGTTTTTTTCATAAGAGACAATGAATCATGAAAGACTTTTTTTTTTTTTGCAGCAAAAGCTTAAAAACATCCCAAAGTGAACACGTTCCCCATGTTTAACCTGTCGGTAAATGATGGATACTGTCTCTGTGCTTTCCAAAATTTAGAGCCAAGATGCAGGAAATGGTGAAAAGATGTCGGAAAATACCGGAGAACCCTCATTAAGCCAATTGGTTCACTGCAATTTGCATGGACGGCTTCAAGTCCATCACAAGGACATTGCACAGTTTGATTTGTACATCTTTATCAGGCAAGTCGGAATATTTTTGAAAGCAGCACACAGTGGAAAAATGTTTCACCTCTGCAGGATTTACCTCATTTTAACATCTCCGACTGATGGTTGCAGCACTGCTATTATGCTAATTGATGTATTTTCTCAATCACTGGAGCACGCTGTGAGTATGACTCAACCCGCCAGGCTGATTTAAAATCATATGCAGAGGTCTCACATTAAGTTTTCACATTTAGTGGCACAAATACGATAATGATCATAAATTCAGAAAATACATGCATATGTTTTCTGCTTCACTATATGGCATATGTTTGGTATATTATTCAGGGAATGTGTAGAAATGTATGTCATTGTGCTGAATTACATCAGTACAAAGGAAATGTAAAAATTGCTTTGGATGGGCAGAAACTTTTATTTTGAAGGGAACAGATGAGGAGTTAGATTATAAATATTTCCTCTGCAAGTGTTTTGAATGTATTTTTATGGGAATACATAAGGTGTAATATATAATTTCTGCAATTATTAAGAGAAGAAATACTTTTTCCAACATGTTTTAGCGCTTTGTTTGGTGTTTTTGTATTTCAAAACTAAACTGCATTTATTCCATGTATAAATTTGTTAATCAGAAGAGAGAATTGTAAAGATGTGTGTGGCAGGGCTGCTTCATAGCCTTCAGTGCTTAAGTATCATGTTGAGACAGACATGTTTGACAATGACAAGCATTTGGGGACTTCATTGGCCATTTATGCGAGGTTAATGCATTGCTGTTACTTTGTGGAGGTTCCATGTTATTCTGTATCTGCATGAGTTCCCTTTGGGTGCTCTGTCTTCCTCCAAAACCCAAAGACATGCAAGTAATGTTAATTGCCGACTCTAAATTTCTTGCAGGCGTGAAGGTGATTGTAACCGGTTGTTCATGTCAGCTCTGTGATGAACTGGTGACCTGTTCAGGTTTCAGATGCCCCTTCAACACTATGGTACATTCAAAAACAAATGGAGAAAGACAGGCCTTAGATTATGTATGGTTACAAAGTCCTGTAAGTTTCTACTCAACATTTCAAGCATAAGTGATAAAATTTTTCAAAATAAATGCTTTGCCCGTAAATAGTTAGCTGTTAGCGATCACAGCCAGTTGATTCTCTCTCTCATTTGGTATCAAATTAAATGCTGTTTTTGTTCCAAATGCCTATCCCAAAATGTGTGCTGGGCAACCAAATCCACTTTTTTCACTGAGCTCAAAAATTTCAAGTACTCAAATGACACTCATGCTCCAGCATTGCTCAGGGACCAAAATATGTCATGGCAGGTGTATTACTCAGGACTCAAGTCAGTGTCGAGTGGGAGATTGTTTGGGTGAGCGGCTCTCTTGAAAGCCGGCAGCAGCTTTACTAAGAGCCGAGCACTCAGCCCATCTGAACAGGAACTTTTTGAACCGGCACCGCACTGGTCCGCATGGAAGAGTAAGGATCAGTTGCAGTGAAAAAAGTGTTTAACACACACATGCACACAGAGGCACATGCAGTCATGGATCACATATTCTCTCTCTCAGGTCATTCAAGTTTATAATGAACAAGCAGAGCTAATTATAAACTATAATTATTAATTATGAAGGGAGAATGAAAATTAATCATTATATTTTCTTGCTGAGAAAAGAAAAACCACTGGACCACAGCCTCTTTAATCAAAATTGAATCCTATGTTTAAACACACATGTACTGCATACATAATGAGCCAAGAGAGACATAGGACGAGTTTACCTGACGGCATGCATCCCTTAAATGAAACAGCGAGAGCTTACCACCAGGAGAAACCAGAGGATCCAAAGGGAGACGGCGCTCTCCATATCTTCAACTCACAGACAAATCTCTGGAGAGAGAAAAGAGGATGAAAAGAGAAGTTACAACCATCAGAAAACAAGTAGTGTACCGTGAAAGTGACTGAACATGTGGCTCTTTCAAATCAGGATTAGAGCCTCTCGGGAGGACAACAACAGCAATCATTAATGTGAAATGCAAAAAACTGCTGCAGAGAGTCTGCAGTTTGTGACATTCCACTATCTTTTAAAATTGCAGTGTGTACGTGTGTGTGTCTTGGAAATAAAGAGTATCCATCAATCTGTTAAACAACAGCATGAAAGAGTAACGTTACACTGTGTGAGCTGAAGGAAGAAGAACAAACACAAGACAGAGACAGAGTCAGACAAAAATAGTCGAAAGTCATTAATCATCTTGTGCGAATCCCCTCCACTGCTGCAGTACGGCAGCAGCAGATCTGTCAGTTCAGCGACGGACTGCATGTGAGATTAAAATTCACATCAGGTCTGTTGGAAGCCCATCACTCCACATGTTTGAACAGTTAGGACGACCTACTGGTTGTTTCCCCGCACCCTGTGGCGGCCCAGGGGTGAGGCTTTTCAGCAGATAAGCGTGCATGAGCAAGTGCTATAAGTCACTGTGAAAGGTTAGCAGGACTAATAGTATTTGTTTTGGCTCTCAGACACGCACTGATGGTAGGCTGCTTACCATTAGGATGACAAATAAACCCTGAACTCCATCTGCAAAGAATTTAAGGCAGAGGAGAGCTGATCTCTGACCAGGGATCCCTCCAGATTTCCCTCACATTTTTATTTTCACATGAGCTCTTAAAATAACTAATGTTGTAACTGATAGTAGATATGAAAATGATTATTGTCATTAAAAATGGCCACAGATGTCCTCTGTTCTTCATTTAGACTCAGAACGAGATTTCTAATTTTCCATGCCAGACCTACTGTATATGCTTCATCTTATTTGCATATATAATAGAGCAATTAATCTATTAGTGGGTTGTCAGGAAATAAATCAGCTGCTATTTTAATAATTGGCTAATTGTTGCTTAACATTATCATGCTTAAATTGCCATACCAGTCTATTTTTGACTCCTCACCATTAGCAGAGATAGCCCCATCTTCTACAAATATTGTTAAAATTTGACCACATGTTTACTTTAATAGATCTCAGGCTGCATTTTTAAACCCTGTTCACTGCCATTCATGTTGAAACAGGATCTAGAAACACTACAGGACACGTGAAAGTTGCTTGCTATAGGTATTCACTCTTCCAAACAGAACGTCTATGTTTATTTGGTCAGAAATTGCTGAGTGAGAGAGGGGGGAGGGGTTGAGATGAAAGTTATTATTCCTGGAAAAATGGTTCCTACAAGTGCTGCCGTCCTAGCTGAAATATTAGCATGAAGAAGGATTTTGACGTAGACGTTCTTTTTAACTAACGTTGTCACACACGTTCAGGCACTTTCTGTAATGTTTGTTGAATATGATAAAATGTAAACCTCACAGATAAAGCTATTTTGGGAAAAGTGGGTGTGGTTAATGTAACCTATGTGGCCAATGGCGACAACAGACAACATGTAGAAACACTGGTGTGGCCCTTTGACATAAGCTGGTTCAAGCTACTACACAATGAGAATATGCTGATTTTCTTTGTATTACTGGATAATATACTAAATACATTCTTTTTGTAGAATAAAATAAACAAATTATCTTGGTTGATGGGAATTTTCATTATCACATTTTTGTAGACCAAACAATGAATATGACAAAATAATCTATCTTTATCTTTTTTAAATGGTCTGATGGCTTCAGCAGACCTCAGAAAACAAAACATAATAAATCTAAATATTCATTTATAACGGCTGGCATCGTGTTCAAGTTTATCTAATGACTCTCAGCTCACATCTTGTCCCCTTACTGTAGCATATGCTTTTGTTTTTTTGAACAAAAATTCAATACTTTATAACAAAAACTATAGTTTTACAAAAACCTGCTATTTAACACCCAAGGTGACATTTTAAATGCACAATTGATGCCTTTCACTGTGTCTGCAGAGCCGCTTTTCGCTCAATCCTTCACTATGCTCAATATTTCCAGTCAAACAGGAGACGATACAGCGCACTCATATGGATCCAGCATATCGAGCTCAGTCAAGGACACGGCAACAAACCGCTTCACACCTCTGCTTTGAAAAAAAGTGCAAGAGGAGCACAAAGAGGCACAGACACAAACCGATCAAAGATAAAAGATGTCAGAAAACAAAGGAGGGGAAGTATGGATCTCAAAATGGCTTCTGGGAAGAGACGATCTATAAAAAGCATCACCAACAGATAGAGAGCAGAGGATTCACACCATCCAGTTATCAGCTCATCACCTCTGGGTGTGCATGAGCACGTGCATCTCTGACTGAGATCCTTTGTGAGAGAGACATGCTAAGCTTTTATATCTATTTTATTTCTTTTTCCAATTTTATCATATAATATTTTAATTATTCACTAATGCTATCTCCATTGGAAGTTATACAGCTCCCACTGATGTGCGGTTTAGTTCTTTGAGTGATTATGCAAAAAAGTTTTGCCTGAGTACGATTCCAAAGCCGAACGATTGTTTAGTTTAGCATAAAGATGGAAAGCTTGGCTCTGTCCAGAGGCAACAAAATCCTCCTACCAGCACCTTCTAAACTCACTTACACAATGTAGCTTGTTTATTTAATCAGTATGGCGTATGGATTTCAAGTTCAGATTTCAAGGGGGTTTATGCATTTGGACTGTCTCTTGGGTGGGCACAGTTATTTTCTGGAGTTTTAAGGTCACTTTGAGACTTCTGCTAAGATAAGCTTGTCAAACAGGCTGCTGGTGATAGCATCATATTTATCATACAAGCATGAGGGTTGTGTCAGTCTTCTCATCTAACTTTCCAAACTAATCCAAAATGTCAGACTACATTTAAAAGCATTCCCTCCAAATGTTAGGTAAGAGGATCTGTAGCAATGTCAACACCTCAACATTTTAACACTCTCAGTCCACAATAAAGAATAAATTTGCCGACAGCGCATTTCATATCTTGATATCTCTGCTGCACATGTGAAAGTTTACTCAAATTCAAACGTCCAGCTATTTGACTTTCAGGGTGACGGGGCTGTAGTGTTTTCAACAGCTATGTCTGTCTGCCTGACACATTAGCTCTTTAAACATCTCTAAACATAGTCCCCAGAGCATTTTCGTGGTCCATTAGGTCCAATGTGCTATGAGCAATAAGGCTCGAAGCATATGTAGCTCATTTAAGAGACAAGACCTCCTTTAGAGAAGACACAGAAAAGCACTCAGCAGGATGAGTGAGTGCGTGGCACAGCATACAGCACCTGATCCCCTCCAGGAATGCTGTTTAGCGTTAAATCAAGTAAGAGGTCATTTAGCCAGAATGGGGATTTGAATCTGCTTTTGTGACATTAATTACCACATAGATTCTAAAGCACATTAAAAAAGTGAATTCCTGTGTGGTGGTTGAAAGTAAAAAACACTGACTGACAGGGACTTTAGAATAAAGGCTTAAAAACTGGTTTGTGCCCTTGAAAAGTCTTTGGTTTAGCTTGAAAAGTGTCTTTTTCCTGGAGTTCTGTAGCTGCTAAACAAAGGTGCACGATGAATGTGTCACATTCGGACTTACAGTATTATCTCTCTGTATGTTCCACCCACACATCTTTAATTATCT
>JAQFJA010000008.1:14312947-14327028 GCA_029874485.1 Naso brachycentron
AGTCAAGGACTTTTAGCAAAGTTTGATGATTTTCTGATGCTTTTGATTGGTTCTCCCGTTTGAATTTGCAGCGTTCCACGTCTGCCATTAACACTGCCTGGTTTAAATATCTGAAAATGGGTAAATGTAAAAAACATTCATAGAAGTTTAGAAAAGTAATCAAAAAGTAACTGAATGTAATAAGTTACATTACTTTGATAAAGTAATTGAAATAGTTATATTACTTCTTATATTTTAAATGGGGTAGCTCGTAATCTGTAACCTTTTTTTTACTTTTACTTACTTTTTCAAAGTAACTTTCCCAACCCTGGCAGCTTCAATGAAAAGTTTGAACACGTCAGTGCAGAGCACACAGTGTATGATACACTTAGTGTGGCATAAAGTGATTTTAACTGTCTTAAAGGAAAAGTTTGATACGTTTGAAGAGCTGAATGAGAAGATCAGTACCACTCTTCATCTGTGCAGTAAATATAAGGCCACCACCAGCATCTGGATAGCTTAGCACAAAGACTGGAAACATGGGGAAACAGCTTGCCAGGCTCTGTCCAAGGGTTAAACAAACAAGACAGCGTGTAACATGTTACTTTGCTGAGCTGACGTGGAGACGCAGGGATATATCTTTGTTAAGCACCAGGCTAGCTGTTTTCCCTTTGCTTCTAATCAGTGTGTTAAGCTATCCAGCTACATGTGTGTTAATTTATTATCAAGCTGACCAAATACAGGCTGGCCAACTGAGCCACAAGACATAATTATTTGGCAAAAGAGTCTGTCAGAATGGAGGACATATTGCTGGTTGCTGATTCCCATTGTACAACCTCACTCTTCTCTACTTAAAAACACACTTAATTATTCAAAAACACTTTTATCACAAGTAAGCTTAGTTTCCTCGTTTCTAGTCTTTACTGTGTGGAAAGTTTGCTGCAAGTATTCAGAGAGGAAAAAGAGAAAAACTGCCTGGAATATAGGCTGTAATTTGAAAACCTCAACCGCCCCTGCATGTCTGCTGTTGTGTGCACGTGTGTAAGTGTGTGTGTGCATGTGTGTAAGTGTGTGTGTGCGTGTGTTAGTGTGCATGAGTGCATGCAGTGCTTTAATTAGTGCCTCTGTATGTATGAGTGTCACAGAGGGCAGCGTGTCTGAACCTTTTTTGCTTCCTTTAACCTCCACCTTATTCGGATCTTTTTTCTCATCTGCCTTCTCTATCTTTGCTTCAGTCAGTGGAGGGGTTCTAGGCGTGTGTGTGTGTGTGTTCCTCCTCTTTAATCACTAACTCTCTCTTTCTCTTTGCTCCAGTGCTAAACTTCCTCTACATACAGCTGTTGGTGTCTGAGTGCGTGGGCCACATACACGGACATGATGGACATCATTCATTAAATGCTTTAAAACACCCTGCAATTTATACCAAACAAAGAGGAAATAAGTATTATACAAGAAAAGTCAGTCTACTGTGGCTTTAATGGGGGGGGGGGGGGGTTAGCCTATCATCCACAATCCCTATTTAAGACAAGAACATAGAGGTCTTTCCCTTCTCTGTGTGTTCAGTTGGTCGCTGGATAGCCGCCTCACACTGGCAGTGCCCCACGTTTAATGGAAGTAGTGGGGATACACCATTACTGCCCTCTAAAGCCCCTAAAACACACTCAAATGATCTCCAACATGCTTCATCTACATGTTGCGACCTGCATATTAACTATGCTTTGATACAATGTTACTGTAGGAGCAAGTACCGAAGAACTATTTTTCTGGGCGTAGTGACACAGCGCCTCGGTTAGTCGCGGTTACTACCAAAGGTACTGGATCTGCCACTACATTGTTTTGGAGATTTCCAATGTGTTTTAGGGGCTTTAGAGGGCGGTGATAGGGTATCCCCACTACTTCCAGGCGAGGCGGCTATCTGCCGACCTACTCAACGCACAGAGAAGGTGAACGCATCTATGTTCTTGTCTTACATGGGGATTGTGGATGATAGGCTAAACCCCCCAAAAAGTTTTTCTTTTAGTTTAGTATTAGTTTCTTTTAGTTTTCTTTGAGTTCTAACACTTAAAGCTGGTGAACAGTGTGTTCACAGACATGAAAAATCAAGGTAAAACCTTAAAGAATCAGCGAAGAAATATGCTGTTAAAGCAAAAGCTGTCATGCAGGTGAGGGACATTTGAGTTGCTTTGATGATGATGCTGTTTCACCATCTGACGTCGTCCTCTCCTGAATGAAGGAGGTTTGGTGCAAGACAACAATGCCCTCATCTCCAGGGATCACTGAAAAGCTTAATTTGAATGAAATGTGTGTGAATTAAACCCTGTGGCTTCACAAATCACCACATTTCAACTTTGAGATTTGAATTTATACCAATAACTGTAAAAGCTGATATGGAGGCTCATCGTGGCTCAGCGCCTTATTAAAGCATCTGGAAGGTTGAAAGCATTCACTGGAGTTTCCTCGCAGGTAATGCTGAGCTTTTGTGTGTGCTCTGTGTTTCAAATGGGTTTTCTTCAGGTTAAGGTTTGTGGCCCTGATGAAGCCTGTGATTAAACACTCTGTTTGAGGAGCTTTCATGAAGTGCCTTCAAGCATTATCACGTGAAACATCATGTGTCACACCTGCACGAGCTTCCCTAGATTGAGAATCCCGCACAGAATGCTGCACATTCATATGTTTTATCATAATCTGTGAATGTTTATCATGCCTTGAGTCTGTTTAAACGCTATCACAACCACAATATGACACGATACCATCACATATACTTTGACATTTCACTATCGAGGATGCAGCACTGACTGCATACATTTCCATTCAAGCTTACAGCAGTCAATCTAATCTGTCTTCTCAGGCTCACTAGTCGTGTTCTCTCTTCCTTACCAGCTGTCTGACAGGTGGACAGCCGCAGCTGACATGAGAGGATCCGCTCCTCCCATAATCCTTAGCACTTTCTTCTGCATTGAATTGAAATAAGAGACTCGGTGACTAAGGCCAGTGAGGAAACAACTTGGACAGCCAATCGGCGTGCAGCACATCTGGAGGAATCTGTCTGCATGCCCAGCTGGCAGTTCTATGGGAGACAACAGAGGAGAGGAGCAAAATGTTAGATTCAAAATGGCTGAAAGACTTTTTAAAGTGTTCAGGTTGAGAGATGAATAAATATAATCTGGTTATATTCCACTTGTTGCCTTTTACTTCACTCTTAACCTCTTAAAGCCGCTTATTTCTTGTATAAGTTCAGGGACGGATGACTTTAAAATCAAGGATTTCTCCTCTCACCACATTTGATTTTGACCAATAGTTGAACTATGATTTACTGTGATGCTTCTGCCAGATCATTTTGCAGTTGTTTCAGTTTAATATCAACAGTAACACTGCAAGAAGCTGCAGCAGCAATAATATTCACTGCTAAGTTCAAATTAAAAAAAATAGATCTGCATCTGCAATTATCCCAAACAAGCTGTCTGCTTCCAGTAATAAACTTCATGACCTGCAGGATAACCTCACATTCTTGAGGAAAAGTGAGTTGGTCCCTCATATTTGTTGATTTCCACATAGTTACAGGGGGAAAAAAAACAATAAAATAAACATCAGTGGGGGATTTGGATCATTGTAAACTTTAGAAATTGGAGTTTTCAGTGAGTTGCATCTGCTGCCTTTGTTCAAGTCAAGATTTAAATGGAACTTTTCGTTCTGTATATTTAAATCTTTTAATAACTTCTCTCTTAGAATCATGTGTTTGAATGTCTGAGAAGAGCAGCTTTTCACTAGGATTAAACACAATTGAGCGTTTTACGTGGAATGTGGTCAAATCGAAAGAAAAAACTCTGATGATGTGGAGCTTTGCAGCCATCTTTGATTTCCTACGCCGCCTGTCTGGTGTCTGCAGCCACTTCAAGGATTCAGCTCCTCAGCAAACATGAGAATGTAACTGCAGTG
This sequence comes from Naso brachycentron, assembly GCA_029874485.1. Taxonomy (NCBI): domain Eukaryota; kingdom Metazoa; phylum Chordata; class Actinopteri; order Acanthuriformes; family Acanthuridae; genus Naso; species Naso brachycentron. The sequence goes on from JAQFJA010000008.1 coordinate 14,316,863, forward strand.
AGCGGGAGCTCTGCCATCTTTAAAACACATTTCATCTTACTCGCCCCTCCTCTCCTTTTTTTTCTTTTTGTCTTTCTATCTCTGGTGTGACTCAGGGAAGAGCTGAGGTGAAGCAGTCGGGAGGGCCCAACAATTATTTTTTTTAATCTGGCACAGTGGGGGAGGGAAGGGAACACGACTGACCGTGAGCAGAAGGCAGAGAGGAGCTGTGCAGTTATTTAGAGCAAATCAGTGATATATAATGAAACTTGGATGTAACATTCTTTACTGTTTTTATCCTTAATTAGAGTTGCTTAACTGGTACATATACTTGCACTCTGTTGCAAAACAGATTTTTGGAGCACACTATAAATAATTAATTCAAACACAAACTCAATATCATTATGATCTGCATCACATTTAAAAACCCAGTAAACAGTCCATCCAATACTCGAAGGAGGATCAACGTGGACATCCTTTTCTTTCCCACTTTTTAGGACATTCTTATTTTGTGCTCACTGAGGTCCATCTTTATAAAATAAATATAAAAAGGTCACAAATATGTCTTTGTAATTTCACTTGCAGTGAACCTTTCCTTATTGGACATATAGTGCAACAAATCTCCTCTGTAACCTTATTAGTTTATTCCATGATAAGCAGCAGCCTTCATCTATTTAAAGGGAAGTTTCACAGTTTTTTTAGAAGTCTGTCACAGAACAATGTTCAGGTGGCCGTAATCATTCCTTCTTGTTTCAGGGGTCAGTAGAAGCACTGAGTGCATCACTGCACATGTTTATGTTGTATGCTTTCCTCACTGGAATGGACAGCAAGTGTGTAATGTAACAGCATGGGGGCCACGCTGAGTGCCTGAGTGTTGGAGTGGTGGTAGGGAAGATGACATGTCTGGTCATGTGGGCAGGGAAGAGCTGCTCAGAGAGAAAAAGAGTTTGAAACCAGATCTCTCCTTCACACCTTCCTTGTGTCATTGTAAAGCTGAAGTGAATGCTGTATGTGAACCCCTGAATTCCTCTGATTTTGTTGAGTACAGACTTCTGTGCTCATTGCTTCATAAACTAACTGATCTAAAGAGTTTTCACAGAGTTCTAGATGTGTGGACAGAAACATGATTTATTTTAACACATTGTGAAATGTTTAGAATTATTTGGCACATGTGGTTTGTGCTTGCATGGGACAAAATGAAAAATGGTTTATAATCTACTTGGCTGCATGAGAGATGTTGGTAATGTTAGAGGCCACATACTACACAAAGTAGCAAGTTGTCACTAACGTGCCTTTCAAAGAAATAAGAGAAAATGCGAGATGGGAGAAGTTTTAAAAAATCCGTGCGTAAAACGGCACACTAAAAGTCAGTTAAAATCCAAGTTCACAGGCGATTCAATAAATAATTCTACACTCTCTCTTAAAGTCATTATTCCCAATAAAATCCAAATAAACAGAGCAGACTCGGGCTCTCCTGGTGCCAACTGATGCCCACCAAAGCGGGCACATTTTACGCAAAACTGCGCGCAAGGTTGAACGCCCGGATCTCAGTCCTGACACTCCGGATTCACTGCAACCGGTAAACGAGGGGAAAAAACCTATAGGGCCTTCTTCTCCCTTTTAAACCTCGACGCTGTCCACGTCCTCAAAAAGAATGGATCTAATTAAAACGTTGCACTCGTCATCATGGCCACAGCTTTGCCAAACGGTTTCTGGTGGAGAGGAGGCTGGGAGATGCAGCACCACATGACTGAGTCTGAGCTGGAGAGGGATGGGAGTCAGATTGGGTTTCTCCTCTCCCATTGGCCGGTGGGCTGACTTTTGACACGCAGACCAGGGATCCTCCTGCCGTATAAATAGGCCTGATAGAACTTTATTATTCTAGCATCACGGCAGCAGGTTTCTGCTAAGTTTGGAGTTACTTGTGTCACCACAACTGTATGCCTTCCTGAAGGTGGTTTAAAAACAAGGGCTCAGCAGCACAAGGAGTCTGCATGTCTGTGTAGACATGCTCAGCTTTGTGGATACCCGGATTCTGTTGCTGCTTGCAGTAACTTCATACCTAGCATCATGTCAATGTAAGTTTGATTATCTGCTCTTTTTCTGTGATGGATATTTTTTCGGGTCCCACTGCTTGAGGATCTTGCGCTTGGCTTTTGTTTGGGACTTACATGAAGGTCAACCTGAAGACAGCGCAAAGCACTGCCGATTAAAACTCAACGGATTGAGAACATGCAGAGGATTCTTCACGTTTTTTTTTCCAAGGATACTATTATAGTGATTTGATTAGTTTTCGAGAAGGAGAAGTTGCGCTCCTGAAAAAAAAAGTTTGCTCGCTTTGAAAGAGACCTTTAAAGCAGTCGCACTAGTGTCTTTTCAAAACTTTTAATGCATGTGGAGTTAGAAAAAATAGGCAAAATTTGAACTGTCTTTCAGACTTGGGATGAAAAACTTAGTGGGGCGTTGTACATATTGTTCCATCCAGATGTCCAGGGGATGAGGCTTTGTTATAGGAAACTGCAATGTCTCCCCCTGGTGGCCATGGGTGCAAACATCTACTTGGCACCAATTAAACTGTCTCCTCTTCAAAGAGAGATAGATCTGTTTATCAAAGCTTATTTTGAAGTGAGACTAAATGCCTGCATTTTAAAATAGTTTTGCTAAAATAGAGAAAATATAAATTCTTCATAACATTCACAGTTCCACTATACTGTATAATGTATGATGATATAGGTCACAACACAATCAAACTTAAACTACTGCATTGAAGTTTAATCTTATTAGCAACTTTTTAAAAAAAGCATTATACTGCATAAGCAAGGGAGATAAATAGCCTGACATCACCTTGAATGTCCAAGTGTGCCCCCTTGTGGTCTAGATTGGACGTGAGGTGTTAGAGTTCAAGGGGAGGTCCCAGCTGTGACCAGCAGGTCCAAATTCAGAAAGGCCAGCTGAGGTCCACCTGCAACTATGTACTGATAAACGATCCAAACATCAGCGTGAGTTTTCAGGGAGAAAACAGTCATCAGATGATCAGAATTAAAAACTCTTTTACAATTTTTGAGAGTAGGAGTCAATGTAATTGGACTAAAATTCACCCCTTCTGAAGACACAATCAGAAAAAGCATCCTTGCATATTATTGTAGCAGAACAGATGTCATTAATTCCCCAGCGTAAATGCAATAGTTCTCATTTTGTTTGCAGTAGAAGGCCAACTATTCCTGTCCCAAGGGCACACACTACCTGTTCAGGCCTGTTAGCAGCCAGAGTCTCATTATATGGAATGCTGCCAAACACTGAAATTCACATTCATGGCAGAGAGAGACAGTTTGAAGAGGTAAATTTGGCCCTTAGCGACATTTTTAGACATGGGCTGAGACTTTTACTACAGCAGGCAGGTCGGTGGCAAATAAATAACGTAGAAAGGCCAAATTTTGTATGACAGTATTTTAAGATACAGGTGATGTGTGCAGTGATGACTACAAATATCTGTGACACGTTGATTGTAACATATAAGGCCATGGAAGCACACAAGAAGCCCAGCTTTCTCTTTCGTACTGAATATTCTTCAAATTGCAGTTTTCTTTTAACGTAATTAGACTTTTACCTCTTTATTGTCTTCCTCCATGAAGACATTTAGCCTTCTCTCTGCATTTATATATGCACTTTTTTAGACTTTATCCTCATGCAAAAGCAAATGCAAATCTGACCTACAGAAAGAAGTTAATACAGTTTAAAAGAACCAAGATGGCTGCAAATGACATTGTTTCTTTTTCAGGTTGTTTAGCTCTAAAAATGATTATCATGTTCTAACGAAGTATTCCTTCTTCTTCTCCCCACCCTCCTCTTCCCCCTCTTCCTCCTCCTCATCTCTCCAATCCCACAGACTCGGTTAGTACACATGCATGTTATCACGAAAACGACATGTCTTAAAGATAGCTTTACCTTCTCTCTTTGCCTTCTTCTTTTACTTCCGAATGCTGCAAAATACTTCATGAGGGGAGACCTCTCAGTTGGTCTGGACTTGTGAGCAATCTCAGTGATGGCAGAGCATTTCATTTAGGAATTTCTACCCCTGAACCGAGTTATTTCTTGCAGTTTTCTCCCTTCCTGTTCCATGAATAGGTGAGGGTCCTATTGGCTAAAGTGTGTGTCAATGAAAGCTAAAACCGCAGCTCGGAGGCACCCATGGGGCCTGGTACAAAGGATCCTTTCTGAGGACAGCAGAGAGGGGCAGAGGGAGGCTTGCCCCTGACAGCTGGCTTTGGGTCAGTTTGGAGTCTTCCTCTGCTCCTTGATTTAAGAAGCAGTTTAGGAAAGCTGATCTCAGACCAGCTATAGAATGTTTGGATCTTTAGCTCAGATAAAACTAAAAAGAAAAAAAGCCCCTAAATTGAAAGAGAGTTAACAAACAGAACCTGATTGACTCATCTGCTTATAATTGAGATTTCCTAAAATCAAACCCCTCTCAGTCTGGTGTTTGCAGCATCAGCAGCATCATGTCAGTGTTTTAAAGGTGCAATACACAGTGTGTGGTTTTGTCCCATGGGCTAACATGCTCTTACTGGTGTGAGGTTGTGAGGTTGGATTTTGAATGCTTTATCCTGTTACTTCCTTTAGATTTTCTGTGCACCTTTAGATCACAGGCACTTTGCTCTGCTGTGGTTTCATTTCAAACTCTTCACGTGCACGAGCAAGTTTTTACCACCTTTATGACAGTATCACACACTGCTTTGCATGCTGAGCTTTTGTTTTACAATGACCTCACATCATCACGCTTATGCAAAAGATAAGTAATAACTTATGTGGCTCTGAAAAGACTGAATAAATAAATCTTACATTTATTTATCTTCTTTTCCATTTAGGGAAGAGTCAAGGTGAGCACATAATGTTGTTCTTATGTGTCATCAAGCACTTACAGCGTGTCATATCAGACACATAAAGCTGAGGTCAGAAAGCATCTTTCTGATGTCAAATCTACTCAATGAAATGTGTTTAGACTTGCTTGTCCTCCCACTGTAAGGTCAAGTTTGCTTTCATGCACATTTTCTGGATATTAACATACACCCGATGGTTTGAATGTAGTATAATTCGGGTTTATAATTTGCTTTTAGTCACATTTAATTTAGGTTAGATCAGACGCAGCTGCATGCTTCGCTAGAGGAACAGTTTGAAGCTGACATGTGGCTCAAGTAGTCGCCAGCTCTGTTTTGATCTAACTGAGGGATTTTTTTCTGCTGCAGGGCCCCAGAGGAGACAAAGGACCTCGAGGTGACAGGGTAAGCTGACGCCCCTGCTGCCTTTCATCAAACAGATGTTACCAAATGTGTTATTTAAGCATTAATATGGTAGAATTTTAATGCATCTTTGCCTCTGTGTTCATTGACGTCATTTGACCTTCTAACCTCAGTAGGCCACACCCCTTTGTTTACATCACCCAGAAGCTTAATGTTTACATACAGTAATAGTAATATGAATGGATATGATAGGTACTGTTTCAAATATTGCCCTCATTTATTTTCCTAGTATTTCTGCCCCACTGTTATTGAAATAAATTTTATTCATCATGTCTTATAATAGCACAAATTACATAATAGCACAAATTACTAAGAGCTGTTGAGTTTTAGCTGTTTATCTATGCATTTATGTTTGATTTATAAAATTAATTCCTAAAAAAAACTAAATAAATCGAGAATCAAGAGAAACTGTCATGTCAACAGCATTTAATTCAATTGCAATGATTACTCACTGCATCAACTGTGTTTTACAGGGTCCCCCTGGCCCAAATGGAAAAGACGGCAAACCCGGACTCCCCGGCCCCGCTGGCCCCCCTGGTCCCCCTGGACTCGGAGGAGTAAGTCAGCTGTTTATACTCGCAATAAGCACCACTTGGCTTTGCGGTGTTTACCTCAAAATTGGTCCACAAATTTTGATAATACAGCACCGGCTTTGCTTTGACTCCCAGTGTTTCTGATGATGCAAACTGTGCAGAGGAGGCATTAAAATGTGTTAATATGATGTTTGAATTTGACCCACATTGGGCTGTGATTCTGTGTAGCATTCGTAACAGCACAGCTGTTGACTCACTGGCGAAATGTTTTGTTTGAGCTTTAACTATGTTAAAATGGCATTATGTATTGACTCTTAATAATGTCATAACCAAAGGAACTTTGACCTCTTGTCCACTATGCATTTGACACCATGGCCTACAAATAAAACACAAATAGCACATAAATCAGTTACTGTTAGTGATAGTTAATATAGTGACAGTTAAATGCCTTACAAGTTTTCAAACTCTAAAAATGTATTATTCTCTCTTTTTCTTGTATTTTATTGTGAAGTGGTTTATTGATGGAAAGAAGCACCATTTTACGTTGTTACAAATGTGTTTTTCAATCGCTGATTGCTGTTTCATGCATATGACGTTTGGATTACTGACAATGACAGCTGCTTTTTATCTGAACAAACTCGATGCTCTGCCTGTCTAATAGTTCTGAGATATTATTAAAAATTTGTTGTTATGACTAATTAACCTGTATTTTATTTTTTTCAGAACTTTGCTGCTCAGTATGATGGTGTAAAGGCTCCCGATCCCGGCCCCGGACCCATGGTGAGGGCTCCTCTCTTTCTGACACACACACACAAACATGCACATGAATACACACTAAGGCAAATACACACCAGAGATATCAGTTATTTTGTGTGTTTAAATCCTATTCTACTCATTAATACTTAGCCTATTAAGCCTATTTTTAGATACTTATATCTGACACCTTGACAAACTGAATTAGCACTGATTAGCTTAGACTGATGAATAATACAAGTAATTAACTTATTTTCTCCTTTTCAGGGAATGATGGGTCCTAGAGGCCCTCCTGGACCTCCCGGACCTCCTGTAAGTTCACACTCACCCTGCAAATTTAAACTACAGAGTAATCTGAAAACGTGCTGTTGCTACGACATTGAAAAAGAAGGCCAACAGGTGTGCTTTTTATTCTGTAACAGGGACCTCAGGGACACACCGGACACGCTGGTGAGCCAGGAGAGCCTGGACAGAGTGTAAGATTATTCTCCAGAATATTCATCTAAAATTATCTTGTGATAATAGAACAGTTTTGGGTTCACTTTCTTGTCAGACTTATTCATGTGATGCCATAAGCATCAAAGCATTCGTCATCTTTGCAATCTAAAATCTTCTGGTTTCTCTCTTAAGGGCCCCGTTGGTCCTCGTGGCCCCCCTGGACCCCCTGGCAAATCTGGAGACGATGTACGTAGACTTTTGTGTCACTTCTTTTGGTTCCAAGATTTGCAAAGACTTCATTTTTCTTAGCTGTCTTGCAACAGATTTGAGTTGTTGAGGCTCTTGCAGATGAAATGTCAAATGGTAACGTGTATTTGCTGAATGACAGGGTAACAACGGCAGATCTGGTAAACCTGGAGACAGAGGTGCCCCCGGCCCTCAGGTAAGAGAGTTTCTCCCAAACAAGGAGTATGGAACCGAAAAAGATACAAACAGACATCTGAGCTGTAAATATGGACTTTGTCTCAGTAATATTGTCTTTGCTTTGAATCGCAGGGAGCCCGTGGATTCCCCGGAACACCTGGACTTCCAGGAATGAAGGGACACAGAGTGAGTGTTGATCTTTTCTTTCCATCTTTGTTGTGTAAAATGAGGACAAAAATGTTTTGAAGCATCATAATCAGCAATGCTGGGAGTGATTACACACCCAACTTCCTTTTTTCTGTTCCCAGAGGAGCAAACTAGAATAAGAAAGAGCCTACTGGCTGCCATTTTTGATTTTTAGTCCCTGTTTTGCATGAGAGATTCCTCATGAAGTCACTTTATGGGTAATAAGCATTGGAAAGTGTCCATATAAAAAAAGCCAGACGATAAACTTCCTGTGAACCACCTTCAAAGATAGAAAAGCTGTCCTAAGCCTCTTGATGTCTATTCTAATAGAGGTCAAACAAGCATATGTCTTGTTTATTCATACACTGATTCTATCAATAATCTGGCCTGTCTATCAAATTTTACCTGATCTTTTCTTTTACCTTCTTTTTCTCTGAAGTAGCACATGTAAGTACCAACATCAGGTGATTATAAGCCTCTTTCCTCATCGCTTTCTTCCTGTGGTTCAGGGTTACACTGGTCTGGATGGACGCAAGGGAGAGCCTGGTGCCGCTGGCCTCAAGGTAAGAAGAGCACCTTCCCCATGTTTAGAAAAATATAAGAAATCTTGAGTGTACACTTGATATAAGTCCTCACTTTGCTCTTGATGAGCTAGGTAATATATTATAGTTTCTGCAAGGATGCACGTGTTTCATTTTCACAATTTAATTTGTCATTTTGACCTGTTAACCTGTGATCTTGAGTCACTTCACTCCAGATACCTAATCCCCTCCGCCTGTCCCTCCTATAGGGTGAGAATGGTGCCCACGGAGCTGCTGGAAGTCCCGGACTGGCTGTAAGTTTTTGATCAAATTCAAGATTAACACAAAACCTTAGCTTGTTGTCTTTAGCATAGTCAAATTGAGTGTCCTGTTGCTCATTTTCTTTAGTTTGATCATTTGGTGTATTTAATTGTTTGCCAGTTCATGACTGACCCAAAGAAACTTTTCTCATCACCGCTGTTCTTTTTGTGTGTACTTCCTTTAGGGTGGTCGTGGTCTGCCTGGTGAGAGAGGTCGTCCTGGCCCTGCTGGCCCTACTGGTGCTCGTGGTGCTGATGGCAACGTTGGACCCGCTGGCCCTGCTGTGAGTACTGACCATTTAAACCATTTCATTATCGTAAAATTAATTCCTTTTTTAAATATGTAACTCAACAGTCAATTGTCATGAAGATACTTATCCAGAGTGGACCCTGTGAAATACACCTATCTAAATATTGATTACATACGTATAACTGCACCCATTTTTGACAAACTGTCTGTAAACTTCACCTTAATGTGAACTTACATGACACATACCCTGATGCCATGTCTGCTGTTCCTTTACCTAGGGTCCCCTTGGTGCTGCTGGTCCCCCAGGTTTCCCCGGTGGTCCTGGCCCCAAGGTAAGCTTGACATCACTTCCTGTGGCATTTAGCTGTCCTTTGGCAACATGACCTCCCACATAGGTTCATGTTTAGGGTCACAAAAGGAGACAATTCTCATTAACACATAGTAGAAGAATCTCCTTGCATACTATCCCCAAGGGAATAAGTCATATTTATGAAATACCAATGTATTATTTCACTTGTCAAGGCTACTTTCATTACAAAACCATCAACCTGCAGGTGTTAATGATAATGATAAATTTTACTTAATTTCAATTTTTAGTCATGAATATATTTTGTCTTTAACAGGGAGAGATTGGACCCGCTGGAGCTCAGGGCCCATCTGGACCTCAGGGAGCAAGAGGAGAGCCTGGTCCCAATGGCGCTGTTGGCCCCGTTGGTCCCGCTGTGAGTAAAATATTTCCACTCAGACTAACAGACACCCTTCTTGATGCTAATGAGCTGTGCAAGAATTTCTTTTAAAGCAAAAACATGTATTTTATTTAGTTTGAGTCCTCGTCTTGTTCCAGTTAACACCAAAACCATGACTCTGTGGTGAGCATTCAGTTAGCTTAGGCTAGGTTTTCCCTCACCATTAAAACCATGTTTCTTAGGCAGTGTCTGATGTCAGTGACTCCTGACTACTGGATTTAAACTGGAGTTGATTCCCAGACATTTGTCCCTTAACTGATTAATTAAGTTGCTTGTGATCTTAAATAATCTTCACAGAGCGGCTACTATATTAACATTATCACATTATCTACTATAGTGGATTCCCTAATTTCTTGTTCTTTTCCTTTAGGGTAACCCTGGTAATAATGGCCTGAATGGAGCCAAGGGAGCTGCTGTAAGTATTCAAGTTGGACTATTAATGCAAACATAGGTCAAAAGTCATTTAGGGTCACAACAATGTATGACTCTATGTAATGCTGCACATACAAAACATAGAAAATGAGGTCATTTCAATCAAAGAACGTGATTTAATTTCACTCATAGCAGGATACAGTCTTTATTTTTTTTAGTACAATTTATTTCAATATATTCTTTATTATTATTGTGTATATAATATTAAATTAAAAAGTAACAATGATGAAGCTAAAATAATACAGATATTGGAAAGAGAAATAAATAAATCAGATAAAAATGTTTCAG
>JAQFJA010000008.1:14372716-14388457 GCA_029874485.1 Naso brachycentron
CCCCCTCTCTCTCCCCTGTTTCCTGTCTACTCTTCAGCTGTCCTGTCCAAGAAATAAAGGCACAAAAAGCCCAAAAAATAACTTAAAAAAAATATATATTGTATTCAGAACTTCCTTTTTATGGGCTTGTATTTTTAGTTACTGTTGAACTACTCCTTGTGGTTAGCTTTGCTTTTTTTTTTTACATAAATTTTTACGAGGTCACAAGATCATGTTAACATGATCTGACTCCGGTCATCTTTATCCTTGTCAGATTTTTATAGTGTTGATTTATTTCCCATTTTCTTACCTCTGCTTTCTTTTAGATAAAATAGCAACTTATCCCATACGGTGGCTGTTGCTCTCTGATGTCAGGGGCAGAAGCTATTTTGTGATGCAGAGCTTGAGGGTCAAAGCATCGCCCTCTGGGAAATTGACGTGTTCATAAGCAGAACATCTGTGCATGTGTTAGTCATGCTGGTTCTGCACCCACACAGTTTTCACACTAGATACTGTGTTTGTTTTTCTCAAGCCGTTCCATATCTAGCTTTGAAATGAGGAAGCCGTTTATTGAGCTGTTTGTTGAGGATATTTTGTAAATTTCAATGACAGAGTCGACATGAAATGTACTGAAGGAATATATCGGACAGACTGTGTGTGCCGGTTGTGTAGGTTGTAGCCCTTCTGGATCCCTTTATTTCAGTGATATCAGCAGACTTGTGGCTACATGCATTTCATCTTCCATCCTTAAGTGATTCTACTGTGTTAGAATGGCAATAATTACAGCATGTCAAGGTTTCTCTTGAGCAAAAAGGTCCTTATATCCAGAGAAAATGCAGCCATAATGTCTACTTCCCACAGAGATTTATTACTCTGGTGACAAGTCATTTCTTCTTATTCTTCAGAAAAATGAATATTATCATCTAGCTTGAAATACTTTGACACTGTTTCAGTGCTAAGTTGGACACAATGCACCCACTGTTGTTTGTGGATTGGGAAGATGGATTTGGAAGATTATGGAAACATTTTTCAGTCTTGATCCTCAAGCATTCAGAATCAATAAGCTTAACACTTGCAGTAGTAAACAGCATGTTTTAGGTTGCCCTTTTCATTTTGAACCGGTTTGCTTCAGTCAGTCAAATCTGTTTTTATTTTTGTGACTTTCAGCCTTTTTACTCACAAACAGCGTGTGTGTATACAACGTGTGATGGGCCGACAACACTGGTGATTGAGAGAGCAAGGTTAGATATGAAAGGTTTGGAGCTAACACAAACATTCCACAGGTTGAAGATCAATCCTATTAACATGCTATAATGAACTAGAGCAATTAGACCAGTTATTCTGGGGAGAAAATGTGATGTTGGCTCACTAATTACCGGGCACTGTCTCTGCAATGTATGTCCTTTTGTGTCTATCTCTCTTTATCCCTCTCTGGACTCACCATACGTGAATGAAAACAGTTTAAAAATAGCATCAGATTCAATATAAATATGTTTCTGGTTTTATTTACGTGCCGTTCCAGTGAAGTTACCTGCTTTGATCATTTGAAAAACTCTTTATTCCTTTAGATCAATGGAGCAAATTTTATTTTTCAATATGCACTGAAACTGACCACTACAAGGCTTGTTGTTCCATTTAGATCGAACAGGCGGGAAATAGGCTCCTTTGTTGCTCTCTGTCGTTTCAAGGCTTCTGTTTTCCATGAAAAGAACCGACGCCTGTTCATCATATGGAATATCCAAGAGAGGTACAGCCCCCCTCCCTTTACACAGATGCACAAGCACAATTAGATATGCACCCCTCCTACTTCTCCATCATGCGCTCCGCCCCTCCTCTCAGCACACGAGGAACAAATAGCGTTCTGTCTTTTGTTCATCTATATAGTGAAAGAGACAATGCTATTTTCTCAGTCCTCGGCCCCGCACGAGTCCTGCTTGACCCCTGTGGGAGGAGACGGCAGAAAAGACCTTGAAAAAAACTGATGTTTTATAATCTAATACTTGATGCTCCCTCCCCTTCGTGTAATATTTCTTAGTCCTGCCCTGTAAAGCGGATAAATAATTTCAACATCCCGGCTTTGAAAGCTTAATTAATTTAGAAATCATCATGGCAGCCACAGGGAGACGATGACATACAACCAGCTTTGGGCAACATTTGTAAACATGCACTCTGACTTCTGTTTGAGAAAATGAAAAACAGATCCAGATGCTTTTCGACAACTATTACTGTGTTGAGTCTTTAAAGCTAGTTTTGAGCCATGCTGGCAGTTTTGGGCAACATTGGTTGGTCTGTTGGTCCACCACTTTGGTTCAAATTTAATATCTCAGTATAATAATGATATCTCAAAAACTGTTGAATATGTTGTCTGTAGAGTGAAATGTCGTACAAGCATTAATGTTGCTAGAGGATGAATTCTTCTGATAGTGCCATCACAAGAATTTTAGCTTTTAGTATAGTGAAATGCCCTGACAATTATTTGATGGATTCCAATGAAATTTCTACAGAAATTATGAGAATAAATCCTAATCACTTTGGTGATTTCCTGACTTTCCCTCTTGTGCCACCAGCACGTTAAAGTCTTCATTTATCTAGTCAGCAATCTCCACATCTACCTGATGGATTGGACAAAATATGTATAGGCAATTAATTCTGATGACTTTAGTGATAGCCTATCTATCCTCTAGTGCCACCCTTAAGTTCCCTCTTGTGACTTTGAGTGAAATGTCTCAACAGCTATTGTAGAGACGGCCATGAAATCTGGTTCTCAAATTTGTGATATTCCTGCCCCCCTCAGGATCAACTATAATGACTTAGGTGATTTAATAAATGCATGTCATTGGTGGGTCTTCAAGCAGCATGTCTTGTCGTTAAGTGTGAATTTGGGAAAGTAAAGTAACCCACAGGTGACAAGGTGACACCTCGTTATTGGTTTCCGACCAAACATCTGCCCAACTAATGACAGTGCCATTAGTGTCAGCTTTATTGTTATTTATCGCTTAAAACAAATATTAGCATGCCAACACAATAACTAAGATGGTGAACATGGTAAATATTATCCTGCCAAACATCACAATATTAAAATTGTCATTATATGTTAGCCTGCTGACGTTATCATTTAGCTTAAGGTACTGCTAGGCATAGGGTTAGTACAGCCTCACAGAGATGATGCTATGTTACTACTACACATTCAAGTTTTTTTTTTTAACGATTACTTCCACATCCTTTCCCTGAGCTGTAACATCCTTACTGACCCAGTGAGAAGTGACTGCTTTGAGTTACCCGAGGCAAAGGCAGCCTGTCTTCCCGGTTGCACTGACCTACAGAGGAAAATCAGATCTCGTGTTCATTCAAGCAACTGGTTTCAATCCATGACAAAAGTACCCTTAGTTTGGTCAGTGTGAGGCATATAGATTGATTTAGTCGCACTGAAGTAGATTTTATCTTCTATCACACTTTTGATGTCCTGGATGTTCTATGCAGTTGTAACACTGAGAATACAATGTTTGATCTGAAGGTATCACAGACATCCAATGTTTAGCTCCCCTTTGTGGTTTTCTCAGGGTTGTGGGAATTTTCATCCTTGATCACAAACAAATCCTAAAGCTTTTGACCATTTCACACTTGCTGGAGATTTCTCTCCATGTAGTTTGTTTTTCTTTCTGTCTCTGTTGAACCGCACCCCAGGAGTCTGACATAAGAAGTCCTCTCTCTGTATGCAGTCTGCTGTGTCAGTCTTCTCTTGTTTTCCTCTCTGCTTTTCTACGTGAATGGCCTTTATATCGTCTTTTTAATGATACTTTTTGTGCCTGTAGAGCAACTGCATTCTCATCAATTGAGACACCCTGATATCTTAATGGAATTAAGCAGATGTGATGAGTGGAGCACCAGTTAAATGGCCACTGAAGTGGCTCCGTAATCAGCCCCTCCACTCTGCATGATGTCTGTTAGCAGATCAAAGAGACTGGCATTTTGTCCATTAGACTCTGCTGCCGCACCGTCAGTGGAATGCTGAGTAGCATGGATCTGAGCTCAGAGTCATAATCAATATGATAGATGTGTGTCGCTCCTCTTCTCTAGGACAATTGTTTTTAGCTGCAAGACTCACTGTATATATCTTGGTGTTTTGATGTGCTGTTCTGCCACTTCAAAGGACAGTTGTGCTCATTCATTTTTTAACTATTTCGTTTTTGTAGATTTACTTGTATGTAAAAGGATGTAATCTCAACATCAGTAGAGAAATATGATGTGTGAGCTGTCTGAGAAATCTGATTGGCTTGTTGGATTGTTAGTATTATGTTGGTCCCCACCAATATGGGATTTTTGGGGCTGATGCCGAAACGGATATTTGGGAGTAAGAAAATTCTGATATTCCGAAATATCAGATGATATTCTATGCATATAATATTTTGAATGTAGTTATCAATTATGTGAGACAAAGGGTGTAATAAGGTCAGGATATCTAACAATCTTGGTTCCAAACATTGATGTACTGAACAGCAAACACTTATTTTCAATTAAATAACGGACCGCCCTCTGCTGGACAAACTATGTGATTGCACCATTTTAAATTACTAGTCCAAGCATTTTTTTCCAGCCTTAAAAAAGAGTTTTAATATCGGCACTTACTGATTGATTGATAGATAGGTAGATAGATAGGTAGATAACTTAATTGTCATTCAACAGTACGTTAGTAAATGCACACTGACGAAATTTCGTTCCACTGGCTCTCAGAAATTCTTAAAATACAAGAGAATCTATAGAGAGCAACAAGAGAACATGAGAGAACATATGGAGAACATATAGGCCGATACCGATATATCTGCAATAGGCCAATATCGGCCAATAATATCGGCAAACCGATGTATCAGTCGAACCCTAGTATTACATTTACATTACTGCACAGGTTTAATGAACACAGGTCAAATGATCTTTGAACCAGAGCCTCTGGATGAATGCACCATTAGAAATAAGAAACGACCACAAAGACATGCAAAGCAATTGCATAGAAGTGCAAAATGACACCAAGGTCTTTCAGTCTGGCTGTCATGTTCCTTTATGGGGTGCAGGGCATTTTTCATGTCTGTGTCTCATAATTTGTCCATGGCTGTAGACTGTTTAGAGTTACCAATAGCTTCATTTTAAAATACATATTATTATTCATTTTACTGTGTCCCAAATCTGCCTCCTTATTCAGAAGTTTCTCGAAATGACAGCGTCATTGTTGCAGATACGATCCAACTACAAACACTCAGTTGTAAGACAACCTACACACATTTTTCTTGTGTGTTTGCCATATGCGGATTTGCGTCGTCGGCTGCAGTACATCAAATCAATTCGGAAACTCATCTTGTACTGTGGTGGAGCATGAAAGTACATAAAGACAAACTCACTGATGCTCAGAAACAGAGAAAATGCCAACCTGCACCCTCTCAGTGCCGTTCCACAGGCTTGCCCAGTGTTCTTCCTTTGAACATTTGGAAGCTCATTTACTGCCACGGTACTGTACAAACACGACAACAGAGTCTCCAAGCTTTGTGTTAGGATTTAATATCAGGCCTGTTCTCTCTGCTGCACATGACCGTTCAGATCCTACAAAAACATTACACACAAACATCACCAGTAAACATCTGTATGATTCTAACGCTGTCCTTATCTGGAGCACCTCCTAATACAGTCTTGTTCTTCACAAGCTCAAATGAGACGGCTTCCAGCCAGGAACTTTGCTTTCTGACCGTATTTTCGGATGGAAAGGAGGGCTCTACTTTAGCGCGGTCTGTCTTTCTGGCTGACGGTTTATGTGTAACAGTAATGCTCCAATACTGCACCAATACTGACGTAGACTTTGGCTGTTTCATTTTTTAGGTAGTATTAGGTCTATATTGCTACAGCTAGTCTCTTTTAATGTTAATGTAGTTTAGTGTTGAACTAGATGGCTTTTCAGACCAATTTGTAAACATATAACTCCTCTCTTTATTATTTTCATCCTCAATGATTGATGCAAAGTCTGCAAAAACAACTTATAACGCCGCTATAGCTTTTCACAACAGAGCTTTATGTATATACACACACACTGCTACATTCTTCAGCACCCAATGCTTCACTTTTCTTCTCTGAATTCTCGTGCTTTCCCTCTGGGAGCTGAGTGAAGCTGGCTGTCAACTTCCCAATTATGCAATCTGGCCATAAGAGAACAGGGTGTTGTTGGGAGAGTGTTCCAACACTCTGCTACAGCAGCTATACAACAGCTGACGTTTTGATTAGACCAGCAAAAACAGCAGCTGAGCTCGGGCAGAACGACACTCGGGTATTTTGGTTAAGCCTCTTTCAGGGAGGCTAAATCCAAAATCTTGACTAACAGCTAGACTCCTTACAAATCATCCACTTGTGTTGAAACTGTGGTGATGGCTTTCTATTTCATTATGCAGATATGTTAGCTTAAAGGTCAGTATAAACAATCCAGCAGTTTTGAACCTCAGCACAAACTTTCATATGAAAAGGTGTCGCTTTGTGAAGTAGTCAAGCTTTGAATGAAAAAGCACATCATCTTCATTCCTGTCTTATCTCTGACAGGTACAACCACTTCAGACTCAGGTGTTGGATATGTGTGTATATGTGCGTGCATGTAGCTTAGTCACTCCATTATTAATGCAGTGGTGTTTTTGTTTTCTTGTTTCGGTGGCACCCGATCCTCCCTGGGGGATGCATTTTTAATGATCCGGGAAAGGTGAGACGTTTCCTGTGGTTTTTGAGGCTGGTCAGTTGCCGCACAGTGGACTGTGTCATAAACCGTCACCCAACCCTCACCTAACGATCCACTCTGGTACCCGGCTAATGATATCATCAGTGCACTGCCAGTTTTTTCTTTATTGCAGTAAAAAATTGCAAGGAACAGACTGTCTCTCTGACACAGTGTTCTCAGTGTTTGCTAAGCTGGTGCTGAGGAAGATTTGGGCTGCTGCGCTGTCACCATGTCCTTGCTCAAAGCATATTAGGAAAATGTGAATCGTCTAAATTTAACCTCACGCAAACCCTAAACTGACTTCTTCCTTAAAACCAGCCACTGCTAACACTTTCTCACTTTTGTGGAGACTTTTGCCACATTGTTCCAGATCACACAGAGTGGCTATTATGCCCCGCATAACTGTGAATGCTGAGTGTGGTCCCAAACTCTGCCAAGTCATTGTTGCAGCATAATGTATAACATAGCAAAGCGAGTGGGCAGTAGAGCGTCACTACTGTAACAAACAACATGTTGTTGTTGTGTTACTTCTGATCACAGCCTCCCACTCACTGTATGTGACCAAGACATGGAATAATGCAGGGCATTGTCTGCAGCCATTCAGTTGCAGTTGTTTACTATGCTCTTCCCACTGTTTATTAAAGCTCGTCCTTCGCTCTCACCCTCCCTCACTCTCTGTGTCTCGTCCTATGGCAGGTCAGTGGTTTGGTTTGTTGCTGGGAGTCATGGCACCCAATAGCGTTGTGTGGGCTGAAGTTCATTCTTGAGTACAGAAAAATAAACAAAAAAACAAGCTGGCTACAGAAACAGCAGCTAATTAAGAAAAGCGCTGCTGAAAACAAAGCTCTGAAATTAAGTCTTGATTACATTTTTTTAAAAAGGGGACTTTTTGGCAGTGTATTCCTCAGTTTCCAAGAACAGTATGGATGTCTACTCTGTATGCAGAAGCTCCATCTGTAGTTAAAAAAAGAAACGCTGAGTTGGCATTCCCCGATGTGTCAAAAGTCAGTGTTACTTCCTCAGATGATGCGGGGGTGATGTACGTCAAGATGACAGAAAGGTTGGCCTTGAATCGACTGTAAAATCCTGCACCGGTTTAACTTGTCTTTATATAGAACAGGTTACAGAGCGTTTCTACTCTTTTCTCTCTTTTCGCACTTTCCCTCCCTCCCATCACCACCTCTTTATATCTGTCAGTCTCAGTCTGTTCTCGCAAGACATGAATTTATTTCCATCATCAGCAACTGTCTTGTCCCCTCAGCATCCAGGCACTTCCTTCAGTACCTGTCAGCTCTTGGGCACGATGTTGTGTGTGTGGGTGGGTGGCCACAGGTACAAGTAATGGAATGCAAATGTGCTGATCTGTCACAGCAGAGCGTGTGTGTCTGTGTGTGTCTGTGTGTGTGTGTGTGTGCCAGGCTGTAGTTAATCCACTGCGGGGTTTGCTGGGCTGGTGCCACAGTAGTAGGAACATTTCTCCTGAGTTTTCCAGCCTCTTATTGCCCCAGGCTGCATCCACTGTCTGGAAGGCGCTGGGCGGGCGGGTGACACTGGCACACATACACACACACAAATGCCCAGCTTAATACCATCAGAGGCGGCTGGCCGGGCATGGGCACCATGCTGTGACATCCTAGGCAGGAACTCAAACAACCCTGGAGCAAATTACCCCCAACATCACCCACTCCTTACCTTTTTTTTTTCATTTTCTTTTCTTTATTTCTGTCTTATTGCCTGTTTCACTGTTCAATAGCCTCACTGTCTGCGGCTGCTGTAACCCATGAATCATATGAGTCATTCTGTTTTTCTCTCTCAGTGGATATCGCCTCTCATCCTCTATAAACTCGATTTTTCCTTTTCATTAACTACTCCCCCATTTTCTCATCATCTTAAAGCTTCCTGCTTCTCATCTTGTGCCCCCTCATTTGTCCCCTTCTTGTCTTACTCCACTATCTTCATCTCTCATTTTACTTCTCTTTTCTCTCCTCCCCATGTAAATGTTGTATCCGTTATATCAATTTCTCCCCCAGCCTTAATCCAATGTGTCTGTTGCTCCGTCTTCTTCTCTCCTCCCCTGTGGCTGGGTGGGCCCACGCTCTTCTGTCCCAGGGGGGAACCATCCATCTAGTCCATCAGCTATCCAGACAGACTGACAGACAATGTTTGGCAGAGAGGTTGTCATGCAGCAACGTAGGCAGTGAGATGAATCTTGATTCAGGCCACCAGCTTGGCATGGAAGCGTATGCTTGCATGCATGGATGTGCAGATTCGTACCTGCAATGAAATTTCCACTTGCTGCACACACATGCACACAAAGCCTGCCTGAATACTCATATCATTTAATTACCTGGTGTTCATTTTTTAGCATATATACTAAAGCACCTGTATACAAATACAGGGAGGGCAAGAGGCACCAATACTGCACGAGAAGGCTCTTATGAAGTCAGAGGATGAGGACACCTGCAAACATCTGCAGAGCCACAGCTGCTGCAGCATCCACAGTGGCAGTAAAACTTTTTTTCTTAACAGTCAAGCCATTCTCTCTCCATCCCTCTGCAAGGGCCGGAGATTAGATAACAAGACTGCCACGCTGGGGAAAAACTGTAACTGTGCCAGTAACTCTGTTGTAATGGGTTTGATTACCGACAAAAAACAGAAATGTGTGTGTGAGTGTATGTAAGTCCAGGGCATCGATCACTGTCTTGAGATGAAAGACGAGGACAGGCAGAGGAAGAGGAATGATAGAATGAGAGAAGAGGTAGTCATCAGACTATAAAGTGTGAATGTTAGCTATCACAGGCAGAGGTATGGCATGTGTTCTGTATGTGTGGGTGGATCAGAAGTGATATTACACTGAAGGAGTTGCTGTTAGATGATGAGTGTATTTACCAGCTTCCATCTTTAGAGAGTGTCATGAATCGTATGTGTTTGATCATGATGTAAAGCACATACAGAAGTTTTAGAATAAGTTTATTTTTAGGTCTTCTCTGGCAGGTTAATGATGTTTTTTAGAATCTGTAGCTTCTTTGCCGCAACAATGTTGTTCAAAATATTGAAGCATTGTAGTCCAACACAAGCTCATATCGAGTGATGAGCAGATGTTGAGTTTTTGGTGATTGTCGCTGCACCGTATGATGAAGCTCTCTGTCAGTCCTCTGTATTTTTATATAAAAATAGTCTCTGAGTGAAGACAGCATGTTTCTCACTAGAATTTTTTCTTTGGAATCAAGTGCATCAGTATAGTAATGACTTCCATTTTACAAAAAACAAACAAACAAAAAACTTTTATTAAGTTCCTTCAAAGTCTTCACAGCACATATTTTAGATAGATATTTTATATCTATATTTTATAGATTTCACATATTTCAGACATGGATCTAAACTGCAATGTGATTAGTTTGTGAAGGCGTACAACCATGAAGCTGTATTTCTTGTTTTCATTCAAGTTAGGAAGCTAAATGTACTTAGCAAGCATCAATGCCACAGAGTCCATAAAACAATTTAAAATCCTAAAATCCTTTTATGGTTGTTAATATACGAGGCCAGCCATCTGAATTTAAGGCACGCTGATATCAATCCAAAAAGTTTGACCTTTTTGTTGGCACAAGCTTTTTTCTTTAAGTATTGTGTTGAGCTTGAAAGAAAGTGCAGGCAGTGTAGAGGAATATATTTACATGCAAATGGTTGCGTTTTGTGTTTAATCCTCCAGGACTGTTCCAATGTAATTCTGGAGGGGCAGCACATGTGGAGACGGCCCATTATACTCCAGTCTTTTTTCACATTTAGTGGTTGTCCTTGTGTGCTGCCTCTTCAATAAAGACGGAATTACAATTGAGCAAAAGGACCTGCCTCAGCACACACCAACTGTACTTGAAAGCGGAAAGCGGCGTTTGTCATCTTGACGTGATGAGGATATAGATTTCAGACAGGTATTAAAGCAGATGAGGGTGAAACGCTCTGACATTGCTGTTTCCAAGGGATCAGTTTATTGGATTATGTGGGTCAATATTGATACGCCTCATATAAGGTCTGATGGAGCTGTCAACATTTATTTAATCTGTTGAGTCATTCCCTACATGCAGACAATGTGGGGGTGTGTCAGCTCTGTTGTTTGCACCGTGTTTGTTTGCTTCAACTTGCACATGCTGCAAAAGCCAACAATAGTTATCTCTAAGAGCGACCAGGACTTTAAAAGACTGCCATGTTGGCTTTGTGAGGCAGTACTGTAATGCATATTTAACATTTCCTCATTTAAATGTCAACAAACAACTATATTTAAAGCGTTCAAGTTTAGAGAAAAATCCCTAATTTTCCTCAAGGTAATGATGCGTTTCAGTTCGTCAGCTGTCGCTAACCTCTGAGGAAACACCAGTTGGAGTAAGGAAGGGAGTCGACAAAAATGTCTCTAAAAATCTAAATGCAACATGTATGAAACTTTAGTACATTACCTTGTCTGTGAACCTTTCTGCATGAGTCAGTCAGATTGATGGTCATCTGCAATGTTGCTACACAGCTTCATCAATTACTTTTTTTGTTTTCATTGTTTTGATCAAGAGACTTCTATGGCAGAAATGAAATGTTGTTTGGTTTATTGGGCATGCTGACGATGACAGTGCTTTCATGTTTAATCTTTACTATTTTATTTCAGAGCGGTAGCATGCTAGCATTCGCTAACTAGCAAGCTGAGACTGATGGAAATATCATAAGTTGTGCAAATACTTGGTCTTAAACCAGTTTGGACAAACTGGAACTTTGATTTGACGGTGATGCTACAGCAAAGGTTAGTGGATCATTAAACTCAGTAGGTTTTGTCAAGGTTGAAACGTGGATGTAGGAACCACATTTCTTGGCAATCCGTGTCATAAATGTTGAGATACTCAGGCTTGACCAAAGTGGTCCGACTGACCACCAGAGCAACCTCTCTGTCCACAGAGCCATGCAGTCAGTGATGGCCAAAAAAGTTGCATGAAAATCTGAGGTAGAAGTCAGAGTTGTTTGAGTATTGCTATTAGACGTGTGGTTAGCTGTCAGATTGTGGTCGCCAGCTGCAGGCCTGGTCCAGTACAGCTCCCTATAGTAAATAAAAGAAGCAGCAGGCAGCAGTGTCCTTCCATACTGTCAAGGTTAAACACACTCACACACATTACTGTTGAGAACAATCTCACAATCATTCTTTTTTTTCCCTTATTTCTCTTCTGGTATTTCAAGTCTTTTTTTCTTTTTCTTTTTCTTTTTTTTCTTTTCTTTTTTTTTTTTTTTGGTCGAACAAAATTTAATTATTGTCAGAGAACAAGAAGATACATATTGTCTGAGATGAAAAATGTGAATAATTTGGGGGAGTTATCACAAAAAGGCATTGAAGGCAGTTGAATTAGTCTGCACTTCTTATTGCCACACACACACACACACACACACACACACAAACAGACACTTAAAACTAAAAGCTACTTTCTGAGCTGTGTTCTCTCTTTGAGTGCCTTAATATTTTACCAAACTGAGTGAATGTGGCCTTTTCTTACTGTAAAACCAGGTCGTGTTCAGACAGTCTAGAGAAATATACCTGTAGTCTCCATTTAGACTCAGACAGCCGTCAGGTTTCTTTATCTTGTGGGTGAAGGCTTTTCAATGTGATCGTGCTGTCTGTCTCTGTGTCTCTCTTTCACCCTCCTTCTGCTTACCTATTCTTATTTCCCCTGTGCATGCTCTTTCATTTATCTTGTCAGTCCCTCTCTCAGTCACCATTGCTCTCATGTCCCTCCTTTGCCTTCTCAGTCCATCTTTTTTTAACTCCGTCTCCTGCCCTTTTCTTATCTTTCTCCATCACTGCGCCTCCTCTGTCTCCTCTTCGCTTCTCTCATGGATCCACCCTCATCTGTTCTCATCTCTCGTCATGACCTCCCTCTCCTTTCTCTCTATCTCTCTCTCTCGACTGGCCACATGCTAATGTGTTTGTAGATAGCACATAGTGACAGAGAGAGGCCATTAGAGAACATACTGACTGCCAATTGTAGCATTGTGTCCAGGACATCCAGAACAGTGCTGGTGTTAGCATTTGTGAGCAGTGTGTGTTTTGTGCGGTGGTCTTTATTGTGTGTGTGGAGAAAGAGAGGTGTTTGTGTGGGAGTATATTTGCTTTTATATTTCATTCATGTTATGCAAATTTTGTTCATAAATACTGCAGGTGTGTGTGTGTGTGAGTGCATGCGTGTCGGCATGTGTGCGAGCATTAATAATGCAGAGCTGTTGATCACACTGAATGATTGATGACAGCAAGGTCATGGATAGAGCTCACGCAGGCCCAAACAGAGGAAAGAATAAAAACCAACCCTGGCAGCATCACACTACATCAGTGTGCCCGAGCTGTGTGCACAACAAGCACAAAGCTTCTTCAACAAGAAGATGTTTATCTATTTATTTACTGTAGTTTGTTGCTTCTTTATCGTGTGATAAGATATTAGTCAAACTGGCACTTCATCCTCTGCAGTGTGGAAATGTGTAGCTAAAAGTACAAATGTCTTTCTTCATACATTTTTTTATATTTTCAGCATGTTTTTCCTTTATTGTACTTGTGTTTACACAGCTGAGATTTTGTACTGCACACACACGCCAAGTGACGAACATAAATCTGGCTTTAGGCTTTAATCAATACATGTGATGGGACATGACGCCTTATTGATCTCTACTGAGAATATATTTCCTCTTTCACCCAATTCAGTGAGGCCAGGGCTCTGAGATGAGACAGGAAGTGACTGTGTGTTTATTTCCCAGATTCACTAGAGTTGTGATTCATGCCATCACAGATGAGTAGCATGCAGCATGGCAGATAACTATGATAATGATTGACGTCATCAAGCTAAATGTGTGATATCCTTCCCACAAACTCCTCACTTTCAGGAGAGAACACCATGTGGTGAGCGTCACTGGTTTCTCAGATTTTCATAGTAGCTTCTGCAATCATCAACTTTAACTTTTACCTCAGCCTGAAAGTTCTTTGTCCTTTGGGGTGAAGCTTCCTAGAAGCTATATGAGTTAGAGCCACAGTGCCCCACATTATAACATCAATGGGACCCTGATTCTCTTAGCCCAGGGGTCAGCAACCTTTACCATCAAAAGAGCCATTTTGCCCCCCTTCCTCACCATAAAAATCTGTCTGGAGCCATAAAACATACTCGAGCCTCATAATGAGAGAACACAACTTTAAAAGTCTAAATTAGTTGATCATAAGTTTTAATAATGAAAATTATTAAAAGTTGACCATTAATCTTTGAAATGACCATTTATCAATTTTTTCACAGGGGGCTGTTTATGCTTAGTAGGTACATGAACTTTGAACAAACCTATTTTAGTCCTCCTTGTGTTTGAGAAAATTAATAAAATAAAAAGTTGCTTACTTTGATAAAAAATCAAACAGCCCTGGGGCTTGATCATAAAAAACAATATCAGCTCACGCTCATTCAATTCATTGACAAAATCTCAACTTGAGAGGACAGATACTATATCCATGTGACTTGCATTCTTTACAATCAGACTCTAAAAATGACTCGTGGACAGTATTTTTCTGTCCTGTTTCTCGGGGCTTCCTGCCCTGTTTCAGATTTGTCCCTGATTCAAATGATCAGCCCGTTATCGAGCTCTGCTGAAGTCTGATAACGAGCCATTCATTTGAATCAGGTGTGTTGGAGCAGAGACACATCCAAAACATTCAATCTGAAAAAAAAATGCTCTAGCCTTACCACAATGATAACGTTAAAAAATATAACCGCAATTCAGTTTTGTGTAATTTTTTTGTCAGAGCCACAGAGAGCCACTGCAGAGGTGCAAAAGAACCGCATGAGGCTCAAGAGCCACAGGCTGCAGACCTTACCCTCTTAGCCTAACCAATCATACCTCCTTGTCTAAACACTTTGCATATTCATGCATCCCTATATTCAGCACCAGCAGCCATTATTCTGCAGAACACCGCACAAAAAATGTCACCACAGCATGTTCGGTTGAGCTTGCTCGTGCACAGCTCTCTCACCTCCTGCCCTTCCTCATCAGTGCAGAAAGCAGTGGAACGCTTGGCCGGGATGAGATGAGAAGTGACGGCTGACTCTTGCTGCGGAGGAGAGATTCCTACGAGGACACACAGCTTGGAGGAGAAAAGCCTCCCTTTCCCCCTCCACCACATTATGTTTCTCTACTCTGCAGACTTCCTGTTGGTTAATGGGATGATTTGTGGTTCTAGTTGAAACTGTGTTACAAGGGCCTTTATTTATCACCTTGTTGTTAGCTTTGTTGTGTAGATAATGCATGGGTTGGCAACACAAACGCTCTTATTTACTTCCATCCATATTCATGAACTTGTAAAGTAGCAGCGATACTCAACCTGCAGAGCACCCACTATTATCATCAAAGAATAGAAGCTGTCTTGTCATATGTATGAGTTGTAATTGCAGCTTTGTAAACTTTGTTAAACCAAAACCAGTTTTATTCAAAGGATTAGTTCTAACATCCCCCCTATAACATCCAGAATTATGCTGCTGAGATGGTGAAGCCATTCTTTTTCTGTACCGGGAAGCACTATTTTTGATTTTGTCCACCCACTCCCGTTAACTCCTCGTGTCTTCCTCTCCAGGTGTTTAACACCTACTCCAACGAGGACTACGACCGACGAAATGAAGAGGTGGATCCTGTGGCCTCCTCCGCAGAGTACGAGCTGGAAAAGAGGGTGGAGAAACTGGAGCTCTTCCCAGTGGAGCTGGAAAAGGGTAAGAAAATCTAAGTTATTCTGTCAGTTCTGGATTATACCCAGTAGACACCATTGCCCACAAATAGGATGGTGCTTTTTTTAATTAAATATGTGATGATTTTGTCATGTATTTTCTTCTTAAAAAGTGTGTTTTTCTGCTGTTCAGCACATTTTTTTAGTGCAGCAGTTTACTGCAAATCTCCTTAGATCCCATTCAAAGACATTGTAGTTCACAGTGTGCCCTATTTCCCCAGCATGAGCTACAAAGAGGTGATATTTCTTCTTCACTTGT
>JAQFJA010000008.1:14438191-14451645 GCA_029874485.1 Naso brachycentron
AGCCAAGAGTTTGCCTGCAGCGGGGAATTAGCCAATGATTGTAAACAGTGGTGGAGCGTAACCAAGTACATTGTACATTTACTAGAAATTTGACAAGAATATTGAATTATTTGTGTATTGTGATGCTTTATTATATATCCGGCTTCCCGCCAGTGAGGCTCAGTAGTTAACGTTAGCTGCCCTCAGCAGCTGACAGAAAATTGATTTGCAACTTTTTTTAAATAACATTTTATTTATTTCATTTTCTTGTAATGAAAATTTTTCCTTGTTCCAGGTTTTCACATGTGACGACCTGCTGCTCTTCCTTTCAATTATTTCAGTAATTCAAATTTACTTAAAAAATTCTACGATTTAGTCTAGTATTGGTTGGACAAAAGGTGTCACTTTGGTCTTTAGGTAATTGGAATTACTCACCATTTTCATCACAAGCAAATTGTGTGGGTAAATTCTGAATTACTTCAAATTAATAAAACATAAAATAAAAGTGTAGAATAAGTGTGGAAGCATTAAATTTGGGCTAGTTATAAAGAATGTTACAATACAGTGTATGGGGGGGCACCAATGTCCAACTAACATCAAGCATTGTTACAGCTGATTATATTTATCTGCCTGATTGGTAGCATCACTGCTCCCCCTAGTGGTGAATGGTTTTATTAACAAAATGAAATACGTCTCATACATATAGGCTAGAATAAATGCAGGTGTTTATATATTATAATATTGGACATGTAGGCTACCTGTTCTTGGTATGCTGTTTGCTGTTGCCAAATGAGGCAACTTATTCATAATGATTTGTTTGAATACAATGGCTTTCACAGTGAAATAATTTTATAGCACTGCAAATTCTTTGCCCATCACCGTACATCCATAAATCCATCTTCCATCTCCATCATGCGCCTGTGGTCGCATTTCTGACAATCTCGGAACCCACTGGCTGCATTCGCCGTCTGACTTCCGGTAGCCTTCAGTCAGTCTGTTTACAAGGGACGACGCTTCTGTTAACGGCATCTGGCTGCCACCATGACCACTACAATACTGTCCAAAGCAGTACAACTGGGCCTATTCATAAAACATATATCAAAAGCTGAGGTTTTTCACAAAACACACTAAAACCCCCAAACACGTCCATGAAGATCAATTAGTCCTTATTAATTTATCGTTGTGTACCGTCGTTTTAGACAAACAAAATCACACACACTCACACTCACTGCCTACTTGAATATCTTCTCTTTATTTTTGATGACCTGATTTCACTTTCATACACAGAGGGGAGAGAGGGAATAAGAGATGGATAAAAACTCCTGTGATTTTCCTCTCCTCGTGTGTGTGTGTGTGTCTGTAAAATATTCTGCACATAGCCTATAGAATTTTAAAAATGTATTACACTCGTCTGTGTCATTTTCAGGTGTATTTTCGCCGAGAACCGCGAGCATATCCCGGTAGGCTATTAAAAAAAAAAAATGAATAAAAAAAAAAAAAAACACAGGGGAAAGCTATTAATTATGAATGAAACTATTATTTTATCTGGCTAAGCCACTGTTTCTGATGGAGCTCAGGATTGATATGGATTGCCTTTATTGAAAACAATTTCTCGTATTAAACCTGTGTGTGTGTAACAGCGGACCATACTACCGTTTACACCGGTCTACGTCACCAACCAGCCACCAGCGGTGGCTTTCTAGCCACATTGCCTCCGCCTTTTCATAACAGATTTGACAAGGCAGATATCCATTGGAGCCATTTTCAAACCATAAAATGCCGATTTTTAGCAGTTTGGCGAATGTCAATTAACACCAGTATTGATGTGTTTCATTAAAGTAGCCTACAGTCATATAATTCAATTTACACCTAAAAAAGGTTTAAGTGTTAACTACCTCTTTAACGTTTTATTTTAGCCTACTAATTTAGGGAGGGTCGGAGTACTTTTTACAACGGTCAAAATGCTGTAAAACAATAGAAGGCTTTCTCAGCATCTTACACCGACGAGCCACTAACAACTGGCTGTTGGTGAAGCAGTAACGTTACGTTGTCGTATAGAAGTACCTGCAGGTGCTTCACTTTTCAGTTAACATTAACGGAGGCTAACTAACGTTAAAACCCGCCAAGCCTTGATTCAACCACAACTTATAGCTTCTTATTTTGTTAAAATAGTCATGTCACTGACATGGTATGGTAACGAACAGCGTCTTCAAAGTATTAACGTTTCTGTAAGCTCTGGCTACTAACACGCACTTCTCCAACTTGCCCCAAGATGGCGGCGTTGCAAAAGCCATGAGATGATGACGGTGCCTGTGAAAGGAGGTGGGATTTCCTCTCCTCCTTCTCAGCATCACCCTACTCCTCCTAGGGATGTATCGGCGTGCTGTGCACCTGTTTTGTGTTTTATTTGGGTCATCGACCGCTGAAATGCCCTGCATGAACCGGTGTCATCAATAGCCACACGAAAAGGTTCAAACAACCTCTTCGGTGGTATTCGAGAGGCCTCGGTGTTTTTTTCTCTCTCTCTCTGTGTGTGTCGGGGTGCAGCAGTGAGACAGCATCTTTGCCGGGTGACACATCATTATCAGCTCTAGTGGACAAGGTACAGTGAAACAATAATGAGTGCATTATGCGGTTTTTTTTAGATAAAATATTCACTTTTTTCGTAGCTACCTGTTACCTTAATTCAATGTAGTATTTCTGGCAAGGCCTGAAATCCGTTGACGCAAGTAGAAATGCTGTCAAACTGTGATTAACGTTAGCTAGCTGCTAATGTGTTAATGCCCTGCTAACATCATAAACACGAACCGTCAAAGGGTTTATTTTCCGCTTTATGCGTTTCTATCTTTGTGGCTTGTGTTTTCTCTGCGGGTATTCTGTGTATGTGTCTGCTCCTCTATTTTTTGTGCTACATTGCGTACATACATTCATTAATTTACCATGCATTTTTCATACCCCATGGGTCAGGTGTCCTCCTTACATTTGCTATATGTATATGGATGTTCAGGCCTAATATGAGCAAATTACTATTCAGGGTGCAGACTGCCAGGGGTAGGTACACTTATTTCTACATAACCTTAGAGCAAAGTCAGTGAACCTGATACAAGATCTGAACCATAAGAGTACATTTACTCTGTTTCCTCCCTCTCAAGTTTGTTTTATGTTACTTATTTGATAATCAAACTAGTATTGATGAATGGTGCCAAGAGAAGGGTTGCGCTTGTGATCCATTTCCATGAAACTCTAAGCAAATTTATATGTAATTACACTTATATTGTACTGCTGATATGACTGAGGAACTAAATAGAGGAGGTGACTGACTTAATATAGCTTTCATACCTCAGTCTAGTTCTGCAAGATTAGTTAAAAGTGTTGCACCATTGTGAAAATCCAAGGGCTAAGTCTTGCTGCTGCCACACCCAATGGGTTTTTGAAGCATCGCTGAAGCCTCACTGGATAAACCATACGTCTCTAATCTATATCATGTAACAGTGAAACCAGATATTACTGTGACATTGCCATACTTCCTTCCTCTCTGACCCTCTTCTTCCTCGAAGCCCCATAGGACACCATGTCGGACAAAAGCGACCTAAAAGCAGAGCTGGAGCGCAAGAAGCAGCGCCTCGCCCAAATCAGGGAGGAAAAAAAGCGAAAAGAGGAGGAGAGGAAGAAGAAAGAGGTAAGGAAGAAAGTGAGTAAATTCACACGACCGGCACTCATACTGTATCGCACTCTAGTGTGTATTGTTTGTGTGTTCGATTGCTTTTTATCAGGCCGTGACACTAAAAAGGTCGAGGTTGTGTGTGTCCATACGTGCATACAAACATCTGTGTGTGTGCAGAAGGTTGGTGGTGGAATTTCTGATTTAAATGTGCATGCACGTGCATGTTTCAACTTGTTCTTAAACTCTTCATGGGTAAGTTGACATTTCTCTATGTATGTGAGCAGTCAGAGAGCCAGCAGAAGAGAGAGATGACCCCAGAGGATTCAGACTTAGACCGCAAGCGCAGGGAGACTGAGGCCCTGCTGCAGAGTATCGGCATCTCACCGGAGCCCCCGCTAGGTACATAATACTTTTATACTCTAAACTAGTGGTTCGCACTGGTTTCACTCCGTATTTGTCTCCCCATCTTCCAAGCAGTGCCTGCTCCCTAGTTAGAGAACCACAAGTCCTCAAAGGCTTTCACTGTTATCATGTGACTTTTCCGCAAAAGGTTTATTAAATTGTTGAAACACGTACAATAAAACTTACCTACATGGCTCTGATGTTACACCAAACTTCATGACTTCGCCTTCAGCCCAAAAAACTCTGAGCAACTCCTTTATTAGGCAAATTATACTGAACTTACAGCAGACTGAAGATGCACAGAGTGACCTACCACACATGTTTGATTTGCTAAAAATTTAATTTATCGCTTATTTGGGAGGGACAGTGCTTATCAATGAACATTTCTATGACAAAGTAGAAGAAAAGTAATTAAACCAGATTATAGCCAAGGGCTAACTTCCATCTGTTGTCCCTGTCAGCAGGTGTTGCCTAAAAGTCAAAGTACAACATTACAACCATACAAAAAGTTCAAGTACGAGGATGTCAAGTATCAAGTTCAAGTGTCAAGTGGTTCAGGTGGTGCAAGTAAACTTGAACTTAAAAAAACAACAGCAACAAACATTTCAACAATAGAAATACATACTACAGAGACATTAATTACGGGGTGTTATGAGTGTGTGTAGTTTTTGCTTGACCTCAGCCATCCCTTCAGCTGAGTTTTAAAAGTGCTACATGTGGAGCATTCTCTCACTGTGAGCAGCAGGTTGTTCTAGGGCTGGACAATAAATCGATTTTAAATGGAAATGTGAATGAATTTGTTTGGACAATGTTAAAAAATGAAAATTGTGAAAATCAATTTTCCCTTCAAATAGGGTAAACACAGAAGCCTGGGCTCTTATTTTTTATAAATGAAGTTTGGTGACAGTTAGGCAGGCATTTCATTAATCCCAAATAAAGGGATTAATCTTTGTTTGATTAAACCTTTATTTAAAAAAAGGTTTAATTTGGTTAAAGTAAAGTTTGCACTTTATTCCCAATAAAAGAAATTCATGTTTGTTTGAAATAAAAACAACATATCTGAAATAACTCCTTTGTCTTTTGTAGTTAAAAATAAGCAGATACTAACTTCCATACGTTACCACCTTTGACAGACAAGACAGTCTGGCCAAAGGTGGTGCGCCTGCAGGGTGTATCAACTCTGGCGACTTTCTGTTAAACAAATGCTGTTAATGGGGGTGGTGCAAGGCTGTGTAACACCTCATATACCAGACTAACTGTTTTGAAATTTATGATTTTATCAAAGCTTATGAGCTTGTGTTTGGTCAGGATGTTACAGTGATGATAGGATAACTTTTTTTTTTTTTTTTGGACAATGCTTTCAGAGCGTTCTTGGAAAGTATTTTTATAGGTTTAGAGTTGTAGAGCGGGCGAGTGAACAGTAATCGTGTGATTCAATGATCAGTCTAATCCTGTCTTGCTGATAATGATGATGATGATGATGATGATCACATAACTAAAGTAGGTTGTTGTTTCTGTTGTCATGACTGCATGATATCAATTTTTGTTTGTTTTTTGTGCAAAAATAGTGAAAATAGTGACTATGCTGCATGAATTTTATCTCTTTTTTTAAGATATTAAGCTTTCTTTTTATCCTGTTTTTATGATTTTCTGTACATCTTGTGATTTGACTCTGCTAAATGTTTCTCATATTTACTTTATGTGTCACCGTCTTAACTATATTTTATCATTTTTTTGCTCATCTTTTCTGTTCTGTTGTGTTTGTTGAGTGTAGCACATTTTCTAATAGAGCATTTGGACATCAGCACTGTTTCCACTCTGAACTGTGATTAAACCAAATGATGGGAAAGAAGCTAATGTTTTCTAATCAGCACACATAATTTCAGAACGGTATGCTGCTGAAAAAGTGTTCTTCTTTACTCGTGTGAAAATCTGATTGATCAGTGTCGGTTGAATGGTAAGGTGGTCTGTCACTTCAGCAGGCTTTTGGAAGCACTGTTCTCTAGTGGTGTGAAGTTGTAACAACACCTTCAACACCTCAAAATTGGGTCACTGCTTTGCCTGTCATCGGCTTAAGTTATTTATAATGCATCTTCAAAAGAAGCTGAGTTCAAATGAATAATAAACACAAAATTAGCACTGCGTTTAATACCCTGCCTTCCTTCTTCTGTTCTTTTTATCATTTTTTTAATTCCATGTCCATCACTCGTTTTGACTTCTTGCTTTTCATTTCACTTTTTTTGAGCAGCCCATTCTTTGCGGCCTTTAATGTTAGATTCATGTTATTTTCGTTATTTAGTCCCGACCCCCGTGTCCCCCTCCAAATCAGTGAGCACACCCAGTGAGACAGGGAGCCAGGACTCAGCTGACGGAGGAGCAGCGAGCAGGTGGGTCAAAGTTACGCACTTCAGACCACAATTCAGCATTAGAAGGTTTTAAGTTTTAATGGGTTCTGTGTTTTCACGTTTTCTTGGGCTTGGGTCAAATTCCAAAGCTCATTGAAAAAACACTCTTTGGAAAGCTAAAAGAAATGCGAGATTCTTAGGTGAAATTTTCTACCAAAGATTTTGCTCACTCGTACCAGGTTATGAGTAAACTGTGTTTTGTGCCTGAGTCTTAAACCTTAGATAATCATGTGGCCTTAAAGTGATGGAAATGTGAAATTGCTTTGGGCTGAAGATATTTCTGGATACTTTTGACACATATTCTGTCTCTTTTCATGTCACTGGCACAACAGGTTTAGGTAAGGATGAGCGTCACTAAAGGTGAAGCCGTGGTTCCTTGTTAGGTTTTGAACGTGGTATCTTGTCTCTTATCATGGCATCCAGTGTTTTGATGACCACTGTACAGCTTGTTGCATCTCATAATCGGTTCTGAGACGCAGAGTTTGATCTTGAGGTCAGTCCGTTACTTTTCAGTTTAAGAAAAACTGAGATTCAAAAGATAAACCTGCACAAAGCAGCCTAAGTAAGCCAGTTAAAGTTGGGGAAGGCAGTTTATCTTTGGTGTCATTGCACTAAAATTCCATAATAGCCTTTCAGCATATTGTAATTCAGGTGATCTGAAAGAACTACTACACTTCTGCACTAGGGCCTGACCGATATGGGGTTTCTGGAGCCAATACGATACCAATATTAGGGAGCAAGCTAATTCTGATATCTGATAAGTCAGCCGATGTTGCATGTATAATATTAGCTGAATGTGGTTATGACAATGCTTGTGACAGACAAGACAAGACATGTAATGGAGAAGGGATATCTAACATTTTGACAAATTTTATTCCAAAAATCAGTGCACTGAACAGTAAACACTTCACTTATTAATTATTACATAATGGACCCCCCTCTGCTGGACAAACTACGCATGCTCTATTCTGCACCTCTCCTTGACTCTGTGTGCTCTGCAGTCAGACTTGGCTCTGTATTCAGACCATCATGGGGTTTTTTCGGCCAATCACAGTAATTTCAAAGAGCACGTGCTCCTATGGCTGCTCTACCCTGAACTTCTTAGCAACAGGTGACGTCTGTACGAGCCGTTTAACTGTTGAATCAAGTGACCTGCCTTAAACTTGCTTCTGTTGACAGTTGTGTCTGCAGGCGACAGTGTCAGCCAAGCTCGAGTCGAGCTGAGACAGATCAGTTTACCCTGCTGCAATTTTCCCTGCAACTGTTTCATCTCGTCGTGAAACTTTGGTGTAAACTGGCCTTGAAAGAGAGAGCGACGAAAAATGAAATAAAACACCAGTCGGAGCAAAAACAGGGAGGGGAGGGTGCAGCGGAGTTGCTACCTTATGAGTCTTATGCTACAGCCAGATTGATTTTCTAGACGTTGCCTTTCCTCCTGCTTTAACCGAACATTTGCTGCAAAGGCAAGTAGCTAATTTGAATACAGGTGACAAAGTCTAAGCTTCTCCACTTTTGTTGCTGTTCTGGAGGGGTGTAGCATTTATTTACACGCTTATGTATACATAACAAACCACACCTGTGGATTAACTATGTACCTATAAGTTCATCTCGTGGCTGCTTCGGTGACTTGAACCTGCATTTGAGAGGAGAGTGGTCATCAAGCGCTTTCCATTTGCTTTTTGTGTCAGCTGATTGTAGAGGTCAGTGTGTGCGTGACGCCCTCAGGGGTCAATAGTGATGTGTTGTTCTGGTATGGCCAGAGGTGGAATTGGGGATAGAGTATGTGTTGGAACTTAATAAAGTTCCCTGCAGAAATAAATTCCCTTAAGACTGTTCATTTCTTTTTAGCTTTTACCAATTGGATTTTACAAATTGGTGAGTTAGTACCTGGAATGATTTCCTTTTTTTTTTTTTGGTTCCCCCAAATCCACCCTGGATGATGGCATGCCATTTTGAGCTTCTCCATTTGTGGCTGTGTATGTGTGTGTCCCTTCTTAGGTCAGGGTTCTCTAAAAACAAGTTCCAAGCACAGAGCTCAAGGTAAGCATTTTCACGTCAAACCCAGGAATCCGCCCCCTCCTTCCTCTCTTTTTCTTTTACGTTTACCCTCATGTGAACACAGAGAGGCACCCACGGTGTTGTCAGTGGTCTTATCGGCGTGTTTCCCATCATGATTTACAAGATCAGATCAGCGCAGTGCCCCTCTGTCCCTGCTCTCCTCTGGTGACTTCCTGTCTGAAGCCCCACTGTCTGCCTTAATACCAACTCGAAAGATTTCCGCTCGCATGAGTTGAGCCACAGAAGTCTTTTCAGCCTTCACAGAGTTGACAATCTGCTGCTTAAAGTGTCATCGCTGTTACTGTAAAACAGCCGGTCTGTCAGGCTAAAGAAATGCCTTGCCACTCTCACCTGGCACCGTGTGGCACAAGCTGAAGGTCTAATGGGCGTGTTCACTGGCCCTTAAAGGTATCGTCAAAAAGCGTGGCCATGTTGGTGCAGTTATGCTTTCACAGCAGGTAGATTTCAACCAAGCTGCCTTCCTAACTTCACAATATAAAGCAAGCTAGTTCTGCATTGTTTGTCAAACTCCCTAATTATGCTCATTGTCATCTATGTCGTCAAAACAAAATCCTCATAAATGCAGTTTGATTTGATTTCTAATTCCTCAGTATTATCATGAGTTTACTTACTGTTATTGTACATAGATGTGCTGTGGGTGTAAGACTGAAGTCATGTTGCTGGATCCATCAGCATATCAAGACACAGAATTTCACACAAAATTTAAAAAAAAGATGTTAATGTCATAGAAATGGTTAAAATTGGATGCAATAGAAAATTTTAAAAATCCAAATACAGATTTCTGCATCTGAAATAGGGATGCATGACATTAATGGTATGTTATCGGTATCGGTCAATATCGGCTTTAAAATTAAATTTCGGATATCGGCCAGCATGCCGATATTCACTGATATAATAACCAATATAATAACAGGGTGCTGTTTCCTTGATTAAACGCCTGAGCCATGTTTCCCATGTTCCCTGTGGACAAACGTTGTGTTTACTTACTTTGTCACTTTGTGAAACAAGCC
Organism: Naso brachycentron; assembly: GCA_029874485.1. NCBI lineage: Eukaryota > Metazoa > Chordata > Actinopteri > Acanthuriformes > Acanthuridae > Naso > Naso brachycentron. Next base: position 14,447,731 of record JAQFJA010000008.1, read on the forward strand.
AAATTTGCTCTGGTTGTGGATTTTGTTATGATTGTCTGACTGAGAGCATCATCCAGTTTTAAGTAGGATGGATCTTATATATTTTCTTTAAAAGCAATTGTCATAAATAAATATGATATTCTTTATATAACAGAAGTTAAAGTATTTTTCTTCATTTGCACAAGGAATGAATATCACATAATTTTAAGCTTTGTATTTCTGACTGCAGTAAGAGTATGCATAATAATACTGTATTTAAATTCCACTGCAGAAGAGACTTGATGATCTCTGCAAGTAGGTGTGGGGAAAAATATACATATGTAATGGTATCATTATTGATTATTGGCCAAATGAGTTGTAAAACATCGGATATTGACGAAAAATCCAATATTATGCATCCCTAATCTGAAACCAATCTTGTCAAACTGTTTTGCATTTTCCACTTGTAGATTTCTGGTAGAGGAGCAAGAAATATAATACGACAGATAAGCTGAGATCTTTAAATTAATATTAGATGGTATAGAGTGCATTGAAGTATAATGAAATAGAATGTCTCCCTGATGTACAGCCCTCCCACACTGCATCCACTTATCTAAACATTTTTCCATTAACTGTGCCTGCATGAAATTCGATGGGAATTCCCGTGTTAAGCTGTTCTCTAGATAAGTGGTCTGTGGGTGAGTGTGTGCGTGCGCGCACACATGTGGGCCAGTGTTTGTGCATTTTGTCATAATGTGTCTGTAAACGTGCATGTCCTCTCTTGCCCTCCGTGTTGGTGACATCAGGACGCTGCAGTGGGACACAGACCCCTCTGTGCTGCAGCTGCAGGCCGATTCCGAGCTCGGGTACATTTTTCCTTTTCCTCCAATGACCCAAATCTTCTTACATTCAGTTGATCAGACATGAGGCTCTGTGTGTTTGAAACTGTTTTAAACTTTTAATAAATGTAAATATATTATAGTATAATACAGTGTGGGTTTATGCACAAAATTAATATGCTACTATGAACATGTCTGTCACTCAGGCGCAGGATGCAGAGACTGGGGGCCTCTAAGATCACACAGGTAGACTTCCTTCCCAAAGAAATGGTCTCTTACAGCAAGGAGACACAGACGCCGCTCAACGCCCACCTGTCTGAAGGTGAGTGTTTATGTGTGTGCGTGAGTGGCTCCTTGTGACATTTCATATCGTACAGTCTAAGATTCAAGCTGTTTTCAGGGTCGATGGGGCACCAGAGGTCACAAGAAGCAACAAAAGGTTTCACGTTGCACTGATTGTCCTTCGTTGTGCGGTTGAATTTGATACTTCTCTGGCTAGTCGGTTCACAGCCTGTAAAGCTGGAGCAAATTTCAAGGCTGACAGTTTAGTATTCCTGAATAGGAAGAGCTGTCATTCACTTATAATTTGGTCTTGGAAGAAATGGTGCACAAGAGGAAAATGTACGTTTTGTGCGTGAGTGTGTAAGAGTGAGTTTGCATTTGAGGTTACATGTGTATAAGTGTGTCTGCACATCTGTACTGAGCTGCAGTTACTAAACACATCCAGATGGGGAAAACTGAGCTTGGTCCTGCACTGGATTTGGCAAAACTTTGATGGTTGTAAATTCAAGGTAAACAGATTTTATTTTTATTTTTTTGGAGGAGGAAGACAGTTGAGATTTTGGAAGGTTAACAGTTGAAGTTGTTTCACTTAATTGAAGTTCAAGTCTTTGCTCTTATTGCAAACAGTTATACAGTTCAGTAATGTCATCTTCACGTGTAGGAATGCACAGGTAAGAAGTAGTTTACATACAAATGTTTCATCTAAACTGACGTGTTCATATGTATACACCACACACACACACACACACACACACACACACACACACTCAAACTCCCTATCATCTTCTGTATCTTTCGTCTTTTAGTTGCTAAGACAGCTGGCAGCCATGTGACTGTGAAGGGGTTGTACTTCCTGCTTCCTGTCATTATAATAGATTGTCTGGTGTGGATTCCACGGCCCTCCTCCACCAGCGACCACCACGCACAGACACACACGTCTGTCCCGATCAGCATCCAAACGGCCCGCCTCAGCTCCCCCCCATTTCCTTGACAGACCCAGGAATAGATCATGTATGCAACAAGTGTGCTGGCACTGACTCACAGATGTGCTCTGCAAAACCTACACATGCATACATACACACACACACACACACACACACACACAAAAATACACACACACAGAAATACAAACGCTCTTTCCAGAATCAGAATCAGATTTCTTGACTAAATCTGTAACTACATACAAGGACTCCTGTTGTCAAAGGTGGTCAACATACATAAATGAAGCACCAACACACACACATACACACTACAACTGTTGTACAGGGCAATTACAAAAAGAGATTAAGATCGACAATGAAGCTTTCAAACAAACATACAGTAGTAACTATATGCAGGTCAGTAGTCTGTGTACATTCAAACAAATACACACTATGGCTGACTCTTGCCTGTGGCCATGCTGTATGTCGGTCCATTTCAGTTTGTTTGTTTTCAGCTTCCAACTGCATTTTCTGGAGGTCCCTGTGGGGGTATGTGTGTGTGTGTGTGTGTGTGTTGAACATCTGGGAGCCAGAGCAGAGCTGTGGTGGTCTACGGGGAGGTGACCCTGGCCTTAAGAGACCCTTCCTCTGCAGACTACCACAAAGCTTGTGTGTCTGGAGCGAGTGAGGGAAAGAGGCTGATGGTAGCACCTGCCTGAACTTCTGGCTGCATGTTATTTCAGGCCAGTTCCTTTTGTTGATTACTGAACCTCACATGCACACAGCACGCATCTCATTTTCAGTTGCAGCTACAGGTTGTGCATGTAATTATTTAGGCCACGACCAGCCAACCCCAGCTGGTTATTGGCCTCTATTCAATCTGACTTTTTGTTGTTAAATATTAAGTCATTTAAAAGACCGTACCAGTGTTATTACATGACATTGTTCTTTGTCAACTCAACCACACAGGTTATATAAACGCCACCCATTTTTCCCAAAATATCTTTATCCATGAGATATTGTGTTAGTTTACATTTTGTCTACATTCAATAAACGCTACAGAAAGTACCTGAAAATGTGTGACAACATTAGTCAAAAAGAACATCTGTTTCAAAATCCGACTTCATGCTAATATTCGAGCTAGGAAGGGCAGCACTTGTAAGGAACTATTTTTCCAGGTGTAGTAACTTTCGTCTCTACGTCTCCCAGCTCCTCTCTCTCTAGCGTAGCGATTTTCGCTGAAATAAAGCAGACATTCTCTTCAGAAGGGTGAATTACCTATACCTAGCAACTTTCATGTATCCTGTAATGTTTCTGTACCCTGTTTCAACATGAATGGGGTTTAAAAATGCAGTCTGAGATCTACTGAAGGAAACACGTGGTTGAAACTGAACAACATTTGTAGAAGATAGACGCAATCTCTGCTAATGGTGAGAAGTCAAAAATAGACCGGTACGGTCTTTCAAAGCTGTGTTGTGTATGTTAAAATCCTGAATGCTAATTTATGGATTTGCGAAGGGATGCAGTATGCATGGCATGCATTGTTGGGGATGTACATCTCTGCATTTCATCTGATAGTACTGAAACTCAACTTAAAGCTTCTGGTTGTTTTCAAATGCAGATAAAAAGTGTTTTTAAAAGGTTCTGCTTTAATGGCTGTATGTGAGGAATAACAAAGACAGTTAGGTTTTCGTTTGTGATTCTGTCTGCATTTCTTTATATTTTAAACATTCTAATTCTTTTATCTTTCTTGTCCTTGTCGCCATTTTGTCCCTCCCTACTTTCCATCTCATCCCTCAGGGTCTAACCTGAACCAAAAGATGGCCGTGTTATCTAAAAACATACTGTATATACAGAGAGAAGAAAGAGTTGGATTTAATGGTGGGGAAACCCAGCTGGCTGAGGAGGAATGAACA
>JAQFJA010000008.1:14503621-14518875 GCA_029874485.1 Naso brachycentron
TTGTAACGTTTATCTTCGCTCGCTAGCAGCCTTTTTCATCATTTTAATTATTGGAGCATTGCTGTGTTTCAGTGCATTAATGCCACCAAGTGTCGCACAATGCAGCAGCTTGAAAGCAATTGCAGGATGTGAATCTGGTTTCCTGCGTGCTCCTGCATTAATGTGTCCTTGTGGACGATAAAAAGCAAACAGGACGAATAAGTAAAATTGCTCCATTGTGACACAAGTGATTAAAAACTTTCAAGGTACTTTTAAGAAAGATGAAAACACAAGCACCAGACAGATTTTAAGTTTAGTTAGTTTCACAGTAGATGCAGATCAGTATTCTGTCAACTGAGTATTTAAATCAACTTATATCAACTGTATATGCCTAAAAATGAGTCTTTACCCTGTCATGAACAAAATATTTGACTTGAACGCCATGTTTAAGTAAACTGGCGTTCACCAAAAATGTTTTAAATCATTCTCTGGATACTATTAATATTCATGCCAAATATCACGGTCATCTAGGCAGTAATTGTCAGGATATAGACCCACAGTCCCACTGAACAACAGAGAATAAGGCCCTTCATAACTCTTTTTAATATGCTGAGCTAATGTGAGTTAGAGATGGCCAACACCATGTTCTTCACAGAGCAGAGTAATGCCTCGCTAAATAATGCTCTGCAAACTGAGCGTGTAATTCAATTTCCTGTGCTGACTGTAAAACACTAATTGCCAGAATGCTGTAACCACTGATAAATACATGTGAAAGAAGGATGATAAATGTGTCGAAGGGAAGAAAAAAATAAAGAAATCATGAGGCCTGTTTCGGCTCGGAGTCTGTGGGCCGTGGCTGCCAGTCTTGTGGTGAGAAACCGGAGAAAAAATGAAGAAGGGCAGCAGGATTTATTATTTTTCCATGTTGAGCTGTGCCTCTGCGTTGAGAGGAGAGTGCTGCTGACACTTCTCTGAGGATTGGAAAACAAATATTAAGCCTTTAATGCAAATATTCTAAAGCCTTTTAACCTGCAGGTCTGTTATTATTGCTTTCTTTAGGGATGAATCCAGTATTTAAACTCTGCTTTGGATAAATCACATTTTCACACAGAGGCAGAGCTGTTAAGTCATCGGTGGATGTCGGTCCTCTTGGCCTCACTGTTATGACTAACCTACAGACAGCACTGTGTGCATTCTTGAGGGGAGATCACGCATAAAGAATGCACAGGCATGTTTTCCTTCATGTGTGTATGTACATGTATTATATTATTAAGGTTGAAAAAACCTCCTCGCTGGCCTTGTTGGCAGCCATCTGAGGCGCTTCCCTGCCGCACAGCTCCAAAACCCCAGTCCCCAATCACTAAGCAGCGCTCTAATTAGCAGCTACCGCCGTGGAGCCTGCGGTCAGAGGCTGCCTGGCTTCCAAACTCTGAGCTCTGCTACTGATACTGCAGGCCTGCAGAGGTCCGAGGTGAGAGCAGAGAGAGACCTGCTCACACACACTATTCAAAACTGGACATGATTTCAGATTTCATTTACAAACAATGTTGCCTCAGGAACTAAAGCCTCTACATGTCAGTGTTTTGTTTACAGCTTATTCCAGCTGCCTACAAGATTAGCCACGGTACCAATTTAGGATTTGAAAAATTAACATTAAATGGACAAAAATAGGAGAGAAATTACAATGTTCCCGATCTCATTTCTTCTTACTCTTGTGAAAACACACAGTATGTTCCCGAATTTAAGTGAAACTAGAAAACTTTATTGGCTTAAATTTGTCATTATGATGTATAACCTGATTAAACAGTGTAATAGTGGTTGAAAAACGACACTATTCGCTGCTAAATTGGTTTCTAAAAAGCCCTGTTTTTACCATGATATTTTCTTGGCCACCGAGGCAAGGGTTTCACAGAAAAATGAAAAATCAGTGACGCTCTCTGTACTCTCTGTCCTAATTCGGCGGTCTGCGTTGCGCTTCTTAGCAAAAGGTGATGTCAGTGCGAGCTGATTGGCTCATCGTGCCCTGAGTGGCCTCTGTCGACAACAGAGTGTCTGCAAGCCACACCGTCAGTCGGCTCGAGCTCAAGTTGAGACCGACCATTGTGCTCCGCTGCTACTTTCCCTGCAACCATTTCATCTCAGTTCAAGCTGGACTTAAAATAGAAAGCGACAACAAACAAAAATAAAGCACGAACCAGCGCCAATGGCTGCAGCAGATTTGCTTCCCAATGAGTCTCATGCTACAGCTAACAATAGCTTGTTAGCTTGTTTGCAGAAGTTATCTACTGCAACTTAAAAAAAACAGCACACATAAAGCACATATAGCTGCATTAAATTTTAATCAAGGACTCCACAAGTACAACTCTCGCAAATTGTATTTTGTGACGGTATCTAGCCAAGGAAAAACTAATTTTTGCCTCTTAACATTAGTTCTCTAAATTTTCCCTGTAAAGGCAGAGGGATGAAAGTATTTCACCTGCCAGCGCTCCAGCAAAAAGCATCTTGAGTGGCCCAATCCTCCCATCGTCCTCAGTGAGGTAAGCCTTGGTGTGGGCGTAGCAGGGGAAGTAGATGGCGGAGAAGGGGATGTCCCGCAGGAAACAGGCCTTGGAACCCTGGAAAAAGTCAGACAGAAAGAAAAGGAGATCTTCATTGAGGTTGTAAAATTGTGTTAAAGTTTTATTGACAGAGAACTAAGACAAAGATAAATAGTAAGAAGAGCGAGAGAGTGATGAGGCTCGATTCAAACCTCGACCTTCGGTTCAAGTCTCTAAAGATTAACCCTTTTCAAGACACTGACATCAACTGCCTGTTAACAAACAAGCTAGTTGAGCATTAACTGATGTTACCATTAAAGAAACTACCTTCAAATATCGGACACAAACTGTCAGACATCAAGTCTGTCCATATGCAAACGATCTGGCTCCTCAGCAGCAGGTGAAGGAGGCGGCTCCAGAAGCAAAGCTGACAGGGGGAAAAAAAAGTGGGAAAAGCAGAGAAAGACAGACTGGCTGACGAAGATGACTCTCTGTCTGCCACTGTACACAACACTGTATCATCAAGCCTATTGAGTTTCCTGCTGTATTTCTAGCCTTCTGGCCCGCCGCCACCTTCTTGTTACAGCAACGACAGTCAACAGAAGGCGTTTAAAGAGCTGGGCCGACCCTCCCTGTTTTGGACAGGCTTCATTTAACTTGGATGGGATAATCCTTTGGTTCCTCTACACACACACACACACACACACACACACATAGACAGAGGGAGGATTGGCAGATACCTGGGCTATCTCTTTCCTCTGCCACTTCTTGTCTGCCTGTCCCTCCTGCAGGCTGACTGGGACCCGAGCGGCTGCTGAAAGCTGAGAGATTCTATCAAGGCAGGACAGACAAGCAGCGTCACAGGGACTGGGACATGAAGCCCTAATATCAGGCTAAAGGGGCTGGGATGGGTAATGCACTGACTGAAGAGCAGCCTAAAGAGTTGTGTGTCTGTATAGAAAACTTTAACGCCAAGATGAAAAAGACGGAAAATGCCAAATGCTGCCGACGGCCTGTGACATGCAAGACAAAACACTTAGAGTAAGTCCATAAACATGAAGCGTCATCCAGGTTGAAAGTCCTACACTGACGACTTTCCTCCAGTGATGAATGGTGGCGCTAGTGCGTTAGCCACCCGACCGACCGGTAGCTCCACCAGCGGAGGCTGAGCGTCAGGATAATTACCCTGACAAAGGCAGCTCTGTGCCTGGGTGCAGCCCCTCCGGAGCCAGCCCGTCTGGGGCTTGCAGGCTGGAGCTCGTCTCCTCCCCACCTCCAACCCCCCCCCTCCACTACCACCACTAACACCGCTGCTGCTTTCTCAATGCACTTTGTCTCCTCTCTATGCACGGACTAGGACACAAACACAATGAAGAATGTGCACAAGCATGCACGCATTCACACACACCCATACGGGGAACACGGCATTGTGTGGCATTCTTGCAGACGGCTGAATGGAGACTGTAGCTACGTGGACAAACACACGCAAACAGTCATAAATTAGGGCAGGTAGAAAAAGATGAGAGGAGGCTCCACAGTCTATTACAGCTTTACTCACAAGGCTGAAAGCTATCTGTGCTAACAGGTGGGCACATGAGCAGATACAGGGCTTAAAGCTGGGACATGGTGTGATGAGGTGAAGTGTAGCAAATAATCAGCAGACTATCAAAAGTAAAGTCTGGTCTAAGAAGGCTGGATCCTTATTGAAAAATAGTTTACTACTTTAACAAGTGCCATCATCTTAAATGCAAATTAATACAACCGCAGGTATGAGATTGACATTTTCACAGTTGATTGTGTTTACAGTTGAAGCAGATTCTTCCCTGCTAAGCTCCATTAAGACTTATTTATGTAATTTAATTAGACATGCTCTGTTTCACCCTGAGGGCTAATGTCCTCATCCAGCCAGTTAAGCTGCTAACGTTAGCGGTAGCTGCAGCTTGTTCACTGATTCCTACTCTGTCTAACCGGTCCAAAGAACACAGTGTCTGTGTGCCTCACTGGTGCAAACAGACTGCTGTTAGAAGTCATGATACTTAGAAGAATAATGATTATGAAAAATAGAGAAAATATCCTTTAAAACACATCAATGCAACCATATTTTTTATATTAGCCCCTTTTGACACTATAATTTTTCACGCTTGCTTTACAATGTGTTGGGTGCATAATACGTACATAGAACTCTAATATGTTCAAACAGTGCACTGTAATTTTTAGCCCTGAGCCACTGCAAAATACCAATTATGGCAATTAAGGTTAAATGCAGCTTTTAGCATAAATTGTGCCTTTTCTTGTTCTTGAACAGACGACCACATGGAATTGTTGATTTAAATGATAGCCGATGTGGGGTGAGATAATATGTATAGTTGTACAAAAGTTAATAGAAAAATCACATGTGATTTAGTCATAACAGGAACGAGAAATAATGGGTTGTTGTGAAATCTGGAGGCTGATGAAAATACAATAGAATGGATATTGGACGTCTGGCAACAATTTGTCAAATAAACTCCTAGCAATAAATCTAACTTGAATTCAGCATTAAATAAAATATGGCTTAGGGCTTCCTCCACCACTTTGTCTCCCATTTTTTAAAGATTAAAGTTAGAAATACTTTTAATCAAAATATGTCTACTTAAGAGTTTGATCCTTACGGTACTCAAGGTCCAACTTACTGATGTTGTAGTGGACTCACTTTAACTCGTCAGCAGTCTGTTCAGAGGCGAAACTTGACTGACTGTAACCAATTTATCTGCCACCGTCACTCCTGTGACAGTCATAAATGAGCTACATGCGTACGGAGGGTGAGACAAAATTAAAAAGGTGGGTTTTTCTGTGTTCAAGAAGAGACTATGATGTTTTTACTGATTTTCAACAATAAATTATACCATGACACGAAATAAGTTGAGCAACTCGACACATTTCCAGTAAGGTTTTAGCTTTGGCAGCATACGAGAGGTTATGAGGGTAACAGTTTCATTGTAGGGAAAAATGAGAGAATTTTTTTTGTGTGTGTGTGCATCTCTAAATTTCCACACTCAAAAAAACACTTCATTACTCACTGATCCCCACAAGACTTTAGCACCAAAAATATCAGAGAGGACTGAGAATATTGTGTTTATTTACAGTACACTGCACGCTGCTTTAGTCTATAGCATTATTATTATTTTCACTGTCAATCTGTGCACTGCCACATGTAAACTAGCTGTTGTACACATTAGGTAAAATTCAAGCGTTAGCCTTAATATATCTTCATGGAAGAGTTCACAATTGTCCCCAAGATACAAAGAAGAAAAATTAACCATTTGAGACCTAACTTGTGACGTGAAAAAAACTCTATTCAAGAAGCTAAGTCTATTATGTTGGAGAGATGTAACTGAACTACATGAGCTACACGTGAGTCTTTAGTGTCCAGCTGCACTGTGTATAATCATTTTCACTACACATGCACTTCTGACCCCATCAACATTTTTTCACCTTGTAAAGTCCAAAGAAGCCTAAGTCCCTGATGACGGACAGGGCGCTGACCCTCGGCCCCGTGGTGATCTCTCCTGCCACCTGCAGACGGATCTTTACAATCTCCAGAGGGTTGGTGAATATCACCTGAGAGCCACCTGCCTGGAAAGACAAAAGAAATCAACTGAATCAACTTCAAAAGGAGAGAAATGGGTTGGATAATTGAGTTAAATGTGACAAGCGACTTTAAAGGTAGAGTCAGTAGCATTTTCCGAAAAAACAAAATATAGACTCATACAAAATTAATCCTGCTCAATCATCACTTATGGGCCCAAGACATGTGGTGGTGACTGTGCCACTCTGCCTGTATTTTGATGTTTTGGTTTAGTCACAACATTTCTAGGCAGAGAGTGGGTGCATTTCCCCCAGCAAATGAGAGTGCGCAGGTGAGGTTGGGAGAGGATAAAACAGCAACTGGACGTCATTCAGACCAGGAAAAATTGTGGATGCAGATGTAGCAGCAAAGAAAAGGAAACATAGCTCTAGAGAGGAAAACAGCAGCGGATAAAGCTCCTTCCAGAACGAGGGTGAACCTCAGTTTAGCTCTCAGCTGCTTTCGAGCAGGAGAGGCTGGGGGCTGAGAGCAACAAGGAGTTGGCCTGCTTTCTGTTGGACATGTAGGTTCCAAACACTCGCGGTTGGCTTGTGCTAGCTTTCTAAATTAACAAGTTTTCAAAATAAAACAAATGCAATATTCCAAGGGTGCTTGCTGTGTAGGTAGAAGCAGTATAAGTACATGCAACACTTCTGGTTGCTTTGAGCCAGGAGGAGGGGCCCAATTTGAATGAGTTGCTTACAAGCCACAACAAACAACGCTACTGACTCTACCTTAAGTATATTTTTCAACATTATTTTACAATATTTCAACATAAATTTTGTCTGTTAAATATGAATTGTTATTTAAAATATATTTACTGGTTTTGGACTTGGGGAAGACAAGCATCTCATCAGGAAACATAAGGGCTAAATAAGAGATTTTGAGCGTTCAACTAAAGGTGTGAAGTGCTCATTTTAACATACTGAGCTGATTCTATAAAAGACACTGTCATAAACTCAAGATTGGAACTATTATCTTGCTTTGGACCAACTGCAGCAAGTGATGTGCCGCCTCAGCAACCAGCTGCAAAACAAACATGTGGAGAGGAGGAGAGGACAGGAGAGTACCGGGAAATCCAGCTGATGCATTCGAGCCTGTCAGCTGTTTGTCTTCATCACACAGACCCTGCGGGGACTCTGACTTCTCTTTTTCTCTCTAACCTCTCACTTGACACCATTCTCCAAACCTGTACTTGTAAGAGGAGGGCAGCGCACACTGCAGCAAGTTCAGACCGGTCTCCATGCGCCATTTAGGTCGGCTGGGCTTTTAAGTATAAGAGGTAGCTGCTGTGGTGGAGTTGTGGCAAGACGATTGGTTAACTGTGTCTAGTCAGGGAACATGACGGCATCTCTTTGGTTCTAAGCAATGTTGACACCGTTTGTTTTATTTTGAAAGAGGGCTTTTTCTGACTTCTGTGTCTTCCTTTTCCCTTTGATTGTTTCTTTCACTCTCTTTTCCAGTTTTTTCACTCTTCCTTTCTTGTCCTGATCTCCTCTCAAATGATCTCTCTCATCTTCTCTGATACTGTCTCACTCTTGTTACGGTTGCCACTGGTTACTGTAGCTACACGCAAAAGGGTGGCACATCGCAATTAGATAGCAATCGGTTGCCATGGTGCTGTTTCTGTCTTAAATAGGCCTGGTCTGTTTGTTGTTGTTTCTCTCCTTGTCTCCCCCTCCTTCATTCGCGTGGTTATGAATGATGGATTGTGCTTGTCGTCTCTTGCCTTACAGGAAAGCATCGAGCCCTAATCTGCAACATGGGCTTTTTTTTTTTTTGCCAAATGTCCCTCGGTTTTATGTGTTACTTTATACGCGTTGCCTGAGAGAAGAGAGCGAGGAGGGAGAGACAGAGATCACAATAGTCTCATTGAAGGTGTGTGGAGTCGCTACAGTGGGCCACAGCTTCCCTCCCCGACCCAACGAGAGGCTGTGAATAGCAGGAGGGCTGCCGCTCCAAAGCTGCTACATCTCACAGCTAACTCTTTATGACTTGTTTTATGGAAATAACCAAGTTGATTACATGCTGGCTAATAACACGAGCATTACTGGGCTATTGGCTCCTGCCTCCAGCAGTATTGGCAGCTTCAATTTGATACTAATGAGACTGGAGATGGAGAAGATGAGGATGTTGTTTACTCATGGAGAGTAAACAACAACATTGTTCTGAGAGATAAGCTGACAATTAGACCTGACAACAAGAGATAAAAGGAGTGACAATGCAGAGCTGTGTGTGCGCGCCGCCGTCCCACATTCCTACACAGCTGCGGAAAACTGGAAAACTTTGAACATCCTGGACAGCTGGATGGAGACGAGAAGAAAAGACAGAATCGGACGAATAAACAGAAAGAGCTAATGAAAGAGAGAAAGACCGAAGAGACAGAAACAGAGAGAGGAGTAGTCAAAACAAGTGAAGTGAGGGAAGGTCGAGGTTGAGGTTGAGGGTTGTGATTATGGAGTGACAGCGTTGGCGGCTCTCTCATGATTCCCAGGTAATTACAAGGCAAGGTGATCCTTACAAACCTGGGACGTCAGCACCTTATGCACGCATCACAGCTCCTGGCTATGTGTGTGTGTGTGCTGCAGAATAAGTTCAGCAAAGTTGGAGGAACCCCCCCTTGAGCACAACCACCACCGAGATACATATACACACGCCAGCCACTCACTTATGGCCAAACAGATTAGCACCCACTGAAAACATTTGCAGCTATCCATAAATAACAGTCAGACTTAATTTGTACTTAACATCCTTTATGCTACATGTGCAGGTTTGTGTGTGTGTGTGTGTGTGTGTGTGTGTGTGCTAGATTTTCCGATAAAGTTTTCATAACCTTACATCAGGCCTGAATAAGAAAGCCATTACAAAGGCTTAAAAGCAGCCGTGCAAACTGCAATGCGTTCACAGTGAATGCGAACAAAGTATTTCTGTGTTTCGAATCGCAGTGTTACCGCGCTCCTCCTCTCAGCAATGACCCAGTAAGTATTTTGTGTAACTTAAGTCTTAAAATGCAGGCCAGTAACTGCCAGATAAGCATCCTGCCAGCTCAGTCAACGGAGCATGCCATTCTTACCAAATAATCATTAGAAACTGGCAACCCGCACTGGAGCTTAATGGTGCTGAGCCACAGGGTTTATAGAGGGAAAGAGGAGGGAGCAAGAGGAGGAGGTGTGGAGGGGAAGGGGTAGGTGAGAAGAGAGGAGGAAGAGAGACAAAGATGAGGTAACTTTGAGATAAAGAACACAAGTTTAGGACACAGAAAGGGAACATAAAACATGACTATTCCCCATCTCTCTTCATTTTTCTTGGTCTTCTGCTTTATAGACTGTGGACCTGATACTGTGGTCCAAACCGACACTCTCGCAGCTACCAAATGATATAAACAGATTTCATGTGCTGTGGCTGGAGCCTCACTAAAAAAGGGGATTCAGAAGGCTTTGACTTCTATGTGTGTGTGTGTATGTGTGGTGTGTGTATGTATGTGTATGTGTGTGAGGGAGAGATAAAGTGGCAGACTGAGTGCAGTGCCAGCACTAACACTGGGGCCTCAGCCAGGATGAAAGGAGCTGTCACGACGGCTCACGGAGGAAAAGAGGAAAAATACATCCATCTTCGCTCCTCTCCTCTACATTTATCCTCTCCTCTCCCTATGCATCTGTTATGACTCCTTCTTCTCAATCCATATGGGTTGTATAAAAAAGGCAACCACCACTTTTCACACCCAGTGCAGTGTGGAACATTTCTCCAGTTCATTTGCTTTCCTGTAGTTGCTATACTTTTTTTTTTTTTTTTTCATTTTTCTCACAATTGCTCTCCAAAATGGAACGCTACATTTAAGTTACAGCAAATGTGCCGTGCTAAAACACTTCTTAAACATATTCCTAGAACTCAAAAGGTCAATTAAAAGTGTCTGAGTGGAGCAAAACCCATAATGACTTGTGTTTTCTGAAATACTTTGCTTTAGTGATCAGCATCAAAAGAGGGGTGAGTGAAAGAGCTTCTTTCATTTGCTCGGTGGACTCGAAGTGAGTGTGTGTGCGTGTGTGCCAGCATGTGTGCGTGTGTGTTTGTGCATACATGAGTTGGGGGGCCGACTGTGACAGCTCAGTGATCAAAACCTATGATGGGGAGCAGGTAACTAACTGGTGGAGGTGGAGGTGGAGGTGGAGGGAGTCTCAGGTAGCAGCTGCTGTCAATCTTCGTCTCTTCCGTGTAAGAGTGTGTGTGTGTGTGTGTGTGTGTGTATGCCTGTGTGTTCTGTTTGTCACGTATGCACAAACTCCTATGAGCATGCAGAGTATGCACGTTCGCTCTTTCATGTGTGATCGTTACACGTTCCGTCAACAAACGGCGACTTTTGGCATTCGAACAGCTCCACGTCTGTCTGCTTTAACTGTCAGAGGGGCGGCCCTCAGAAAACAGGTAAACACAGTAGAGATGTATGCCGCCTTAGTACTGTATTAAATGTCTATGTACAGTACAGCATCGTTTCTGCACAGTGCACTTTGAAGAGTCAGGATGATGATGATGATGAGGGAGAAATTGGGTCTCAGTGTTTGGGATGTAATAGTGACTGTATTTGCTGAATATCTGTGGTCATATTCACACTGACGACTCGCTCACAGAACATGTAGGAGAGATTTGGGAGCGAATAACGAGGTGATGAATTCCCATGCAGAACCAGACACCATAATTACATTATTATTATAGTCTATTTCAAGTATGGTTAACTTTAAGTATGATAATCTCTCTTATAAGAGCAATATTAAGCTTTTGACAAAGTGATTAAAAACTACAAGCTTTTTCATGTCTTGGTTAATAAAGTTCATTGTGTTGCATGTTTTTGCAGTTGCTTTGTTTTTCCCATAAAGAATATTTTGTGCTTTTTTTTTATATACATCTTATTTTAACTGCAGAGCTGCAGCAATGTTATTTTCGCTTTCAGCCAACTTGCCGCTGCTGTATGCAGTCACAACGTAAAATTGTCCCAATGTTGTTTTTATTGTGACAGAACAAATTTTAAGCACACTGAAAAATCTGCCAGCATTACTACCAACAATATGATACGGCAAACGCATAAATGTATACATGGGACAAGAAAATAATTCTGAAGGTAACACTCAATGGTCTTAGACTGTCCAGGTCATTTATCACTGAATTAATTCTACACTAGTAAATGAGCAAATAAATTCTAGTACCAAAAATGAACAGTTTACTTGATACTTACACATCCACCGGCCAGGATCTCCGCTGGCAGTGGGACTGTGCCATCTTTCTGTCTAGTCTTTCCTCGCACAAAGTCATTCACCTGGAAACACAAAAGTTATAATGAGGAAAATACTGAGGTTTTGAAAGCTGGTGAAACAAATATGGATATACAGTCAATACACACTGTGCGATGTTTTATGAAGGACCTAAACTAGAAAATTAATAGAACAAATATTATTCTGCTCTACCTAACTGTTGATAATGTGTCATTTACACCAAAGGATAACCTTTTTTTATTAAAAACTGGAGTTTATAATTTTATTTACATATCTGCTATTGACAATTATAGAGCATAAATTAAACGATATGTAACAGACATACTCTGTAATGACAATAGTAATGCTGCTGTCTGCACTATAAAGAAAGTTGATTGACAGTTAAGCGCTGAGATACAGGAAGGTTTGAAAGATTATGTACATATGTAACTTTAAAAGAAATCATCTATTTATGTGCGCAGTACAACATAATGTCACATAAGGCCATCCAAAAAAGACCAAAGCATTAGAAGAGGCTCATCTGTGTGTGTGTGCGTGTGTGTGTTTGTGCTTTCTAATGCAGTGACTTACAGTGAGCTTTATGGCTTTCTCGGGCGCCACACCCAGTAGCTGTGGTACGAGACCTATCATTAGAAAACGACAAAGTGATTAGAAAAAGAAAAGAGGGCTGTGGTACCCCTACTCACTCCCATACACACACACGCATATACATATACCACTTCCACACACTCCACATGATGTGTGGCTTCTCGCCGCATGCGTCTGACCGTGCGAGATCCCCCAGACGCTAATGAAATCTATTGATGTGGAGTGTGGGGACATCAGAGTAGCAACAAGAGTGGAAGAGGGAGGGAGAGAGAAAGAGAGGAAGAAAGGGGCAATGACATGATGAAGAGAGAGAAACTGCTTCCCAGAATAGGAAAAAAGGGAAGAGTATAAAACAAACCAACCAAAAGTTTACACAGACCTCAATTACAACCCAGAGCAGGATAAAAATAAACAAAATAATCACAACAGAGCACAAAGAAATTTGGACCCCTACCCAAGCCAGCAGCAAGAGGGGCACACACACACACACATGCACACACACAAACATACACATGTTCCCAAAGTAACAAACACAGTTGACAATCTACCATAGTTTCAGTGTAACGAGGCCACACACACATAATCATATACTCAATTTGGAGCTTGGCGAAAGAACCTGCCCGGACCACATAAAAAAGCAAAACAAAATGATTTTAGTAATTTTTTTTTTCCCAAAGGCTGACATACTCTCTGCAACACTCAGCGTACAGACACCAAAGGACACAGGGAAAAAACATTTATCTTGGTGACATCATCCCCATAACAAACTCTGAAAAGATGCTTCCGTTTTTTTTTTGTTGTTGTTGTTTTTTGGAGGGCTGTTTTGTTAATAAGAGACCCCGTTAGCATTCTTCAGTAATAAAATGCCCATTTTACACTTCTAATTCCACTTTCTTTGATGAGCACATTTTTCTGAATTTTTCAGAGAAGGAACTTACGACTAAGATTACATAACTCCAGTTTGGCTGTCAGTACACCTGTCTGGCCGTCTATCTGGAGCCTGACCCATCTGCCTCTGTGTCTGTGAAGCCATTCCACTCTTGACAGCCTTTGTGTTTCCCACAGAAATTCAAGCAGTCAAGTTTCCTCTCAGGAGCCCGGTGCTGTCAATCAAAATCCTGGGATTTTTTGAAAAGGCCCCCTTTACCGTTCCAGGGGACCTTTTTCTTCAATCTGACCCCAACAAAGCCTACACAGACACCCTAACCTCTGTTTCTGAAGACAGGGCTAGTCATTAGGGACGTCAAGCCCTGAGAAGTGCGTACCTGCATGCCCAAGAAGTCACCTGCATCACCGTGAGTGCATGCTGACACACATGTTCAGTGTCTGCGACTGTATGAGTGTGTGAGTTCAGACAGGCGACACGGGCCTAAAGGTATGTGGCCTTGCGTGTGACGTTCATTGTCGGTCTCTGAAAGTCCCCAGGAAGCCAGTAATCACTTCAAAGGCGACAGGTCAAAAGAGAGGTGAACTCACGCCGCCCTCCATCCACCCTACACTTTTCTTCTCCTCTCGTCTCCTCTCTCGTCCCTTTCATTGTTCCGACTCTTCGCTTCTTCTTTCTTTTGAACTCTTTTCCTTTCAAAACCTATTTTGTGGATTTGACTTCCTGTGAGTTTTCCATTATAAAGGCTGTCTGTATATACAAATTTTGGGATGGACTTTTGAGGCATATTTTTTTACATTGATTAAATGCTCTCTAGTGAGCCCCCATGATCTTAGAAATGCTGTTGTGGGTGTATTTTCTACATGTCTGGTAAAAAGATGTGGAAAATACAAGTGATGTATAACAATGAGTGTATAATAAACATTCCTGCACATATAAGCTGCAACAGTGGCAATGCAAGGTAAATTCAGTGTGGAGAATTCTCAGATGTTATCTACGGTTTGCAATCACACCTTATTTGCAGACCTACAAATGTTTGGAAATCTAACTTTACACATTAAATAAAGGTGGTAAAAATTCATTTTCACGTGCACTCACCTCTGTAAAGGCCGAAGAAGCCCTCGTAGCGCACCACCTTCTTGAAGCAGTCGAAGCTGTTCTTGTACATGAGCTCTCCCACCAGGGAGCCACTGCTCCTTTGGTTTTGCATGCGTGTCTTCACCAGATCGATGGGGTACACTGCTGTAGCACCCACAGCTACAGAGAATACAAAAACACTTATCATGAGGGCACTGTTTATTTCAAAGCACATATCATTAAAAGGTTAGGGTTAGGGTTATGTCATGACCATGCAACTATTGTCCCCTCTTTGCATCCCACCCTCTGCCTATATACAGACACAGATGAGTTGGGATGAAGACAAACTACTGTGTTTACGGCCATGATATTTGATGATAATGACATGAAGCTACAGTTTTTTTAGTTTTTTAATTAGTGCAAAGTGCAACTAGACATGTAGATTAAACAGGTGAAGTACAGATACAAAAATACAGCGGTTTTCATCGGGACTCCAGTAGATCTTGAGTAGAAGGAATTGCTAAAACTGCAGAAAATTTAACAGAGACAATGGGCTCATGGAAGGCCCACTTGTACAACAGGGGTTTTTTTTAATAATGAGCAAGGGAATATTTAAGTTTCATGTATTGTTTTGCGCTTAAACATTTAGACAGAGTGAAATTCATGAGTGGTCAAAGAACTGCAATGTCAAATCATAACTGTGGTGCTGAAACAAAAACAGAAACTCAAGGTAACACAGAGATTCGTTGCAAGAGTTTATGAATTGATTTTCACATGCTGCAACTTTGCAAAACTCTCACTTATGTTACTGTGAGAAAAACATCACAGTAACATCATTTGTTTGTTAATCCCTCCTCCATCGGTATGACTTCATGTCAAACATGAAGCACTGCTCTGCACAACACTGTAAGCTGCATCACCCCTTCCTAATTGTTTCGGGACTCCTAATACAACTGCTGACACTGCTAAACCTGCGATTCTTTGTTACATCAAACGGAAATCTTTCATTTTTCTTTTTAGTAACATTTGTGTAAATTAAACATATTTCGTAAACACGCACTCACCCATGAAAATGTGGCAATCAGCATCTTAAAACTAGCAGTTCATGACAAGTTTGTGTGTTTAAGAGTGTTCAGCTATGCCATTTGGAATCTGGTTTAAGCAAACCTCACAGAAAAAAGCACAAGGTTGGGATAAGAATACAAGCAAGGAATGACAATGAACTTTTATTCTCCTCTATTATAATAAGCTGCAAAACTAAAACTACCTTGATAAACACTACTGAATATAGGTGAGAAAATATGTTTGTTATTTGG
>JAQFJA010000008.1:14618549-14632289 GCA_029874485.1 Naso brachycentron
GCCGATTTTTTTCTTCATCAATATTTTTTTTTGCTTTTTATTAAAAAAGGCTCAACGTAATAAACGTAATTCCATTCTTTTTTTTTTTTTTTTTTTTTTTTGGAGGTGGGTTGACCCGAAATGACAGCATGGAATCAAACATTTCCATCACGTCACATTAAGGAGAAACAAAATTTCACTCAGAATACTTTGAGATTAACATTAAGCTCATGGGTTAGAATCTGTTTTAACGGTCATGTAGGCAAAACCAAAACAAACATAGGCCCAGATCATTCCTGAAGATACTGCTTTACGTAAAACAGAATGTCAAACATCCAAAATATACAGTATGTTAGAATTTGACGTATTATAGCATACATTCTATAACAAACAATAGCTAATTCATCTTTTTATAGGCCACATATATATTCAATCAATCTAACTGCTAGTTGTTTGACATTAATATGAAAAGAAATTATCAAAAATTGACCAGCTTCCTCTCTGGGATCATTAAAGGTTCATCTTGTCTTATCTCACCTTAAAACCTGCTGCTGAACAGGCGAAATCAGCGCTCAGCACCTCAGTCTGCACATTGAGCGGTGAACAGCGCCGACCAGTGGGCAAACTGAAGAACTGCAACCCAAAGCACAACCTAGGCAGACCCACAAAGGATTATTTATTTATTTTTTTTATTTATCGATTGATTTAAGTTAGGGACAATGCACATCATTGAACATTTACATGTAGCCTAAATATGCCAGATTATAGCCATAGGCAAATTTCCATCTGTTGTCCCTAAGCAAGTTGATGTTCACACACACACACACACAGACTTTGATCTCACCTTCAATGTGTATTAGGCCACTAAATAAAATGGTGGGGAAACATGCAAATTAAAGCTAATCAAAACATAAACCAATGAACAAAACAAAATGTCCAAAATGCTTTAAAGCAACAAGTGTGAGTGCTCGAATATTAAAAAGGCAACTTTGTATTTAGCATTGCTTTGTTTATATCCTACACTGGATACATTCTATTTTTTTAATGTATTTATTTATTTTTTTTAAAAGACTTGCCTTTTCTTCTTCTTTTTGTGGTCCGCATCTCTGCTTGTTCTTGATGTTTTATGGCGGTTGGAAAACAACTTTTAGGTGCACGGCTGCCATCACCTGGAACGGAGTGTGAACTACAAACGTCTTTCTTTGAGTTTCTTGCTTGCCGACAGGTTTCATGAACTCGGTTTGTAGTGTATGAGGCCTGTTTCCCTAAAACGAGCTAATATTCCTGTCCAGCTGATACAAGGCCTTGTTTTTTAAAATGAAGAAAACTACCTTTGCTGTTGTTATTCGATTTGAATTCGGGTCAGGGCTGAGAGCGCGCACCGTGCGTCTGACATCATCACTGAGTTCATATCAGCAAGATAGTTCCCCTCCCGTTCAAATCTACGCGAACGGGAGGTCATAGAGATTAATTTGTGGAGCTTCACATGTGTAAAATAGCCTAAAATTATAACAATATTTTGCAAGTTAATAGTGTTACTATGTCTGAAATTTTAGTTTTGGTTTGCCAGTAAATTGTAAGCCCAGCATTTAGATTTTTACAATTTTCCTTTTTTTGTTTTGTAGAAGCTTCAATAGCCAATGATAAAAGCAGTTTAAACGCTCACGCAATGGTACAGATGGGACAGATATATCTTTTGCTCAGTAGAAATACAATGGAAATAAAGAAATTTAAATTTTGGGGCTGGTTTACGGAACGTGAGCAAAGACGGAAGTGCATGGGAGTGAAGCGTCTTAGACTGCATGGGCGCTTTCTTTGCTATCTTTTCTCTCGTCTCCCGTTTTGTGTGTTGGGGGGATGGGGCCGTGCCGAGGATGAGACACTCCAAATATTTACCATTTGGCTAACTAAATATCTTTATTTCCTAACTGGACTTCCTCCGTTGCTCTTTTAGATATTAAGACTTTTCGACCACGTATGAGTTTGGGTGGAATTTGGCCAAAATAAAGTGGAGTATCTGTACGTCCACGACACACGCTTAAAAAGTCGACAAAATGTATTCCTCTGCTGGAGGTAAGTGCTGCTGCTAACGTTAGCATCGCTTAAGTGATGCAGCTAGCGAAAATTAACACAGTAGTTGCAGCATTTTATCAGCTACACTGCATCGAGCAATTGCTGAAAGGCAGAGTCGATCCATGTTTCATTTAGCTAGTTATGATAAAACTGAACAAATCCTTTGATCAAGAACATGTCGTCCCAGTCTTATGTGGAGGCATTAGTAGTAGGGCAAGCTTAGCTAGCGTGCAACAACAAGAAGCTGCTGTTAGCCAAGTTAGCTTCAGCGGTAACTCGCTGCCCGAAGTTGTTGTTAGTTAGCTTCTCGATGTAATTTCACGGAATTGGATCGATTTGTATTCATTTTTAATGAATGCTAACATTATAAACATTCATATTATTGTTTTAAATGGCTTACAGGTTAAAAACCAAGACCTGAAACAATATTATTCGGCCGACCGTGCTATCTAATCTGGTCACAAATATTAACCAACGTTAGCAGTTAGCTAACAGTGTCCAACTTCAGTTTGATAAATTGAACGTTAATGATGTTACATCGATTATGTTCACGACATACATTCCCGCCCCCGTTGTTATTTCACTGTAACACAAACTTTACGAAATTTAACATATACAATAATAAATGAAGAGTAACTTGCGCATATGAGTTTCGAGGCCAAATACAGTAATAGTGCAGCAGTTGACTCACATTTGTCAGTAAACAAATAATGTCAAAATATTGTAGCATGTGATGTTCATGTATTATATTGATTCTGTTATTGGCTGTTCTTTAACTTGATCAGCAAACAAGAGAACCACCACCTGTGTTTCTTAAATCTGGGGATTAATTCTGTCCTGTAGGATGCTGCATCTTTGTAGTAACTTAATACAACAACAAAAAAAAATTGGTGTGTAGCTTTAGGCTATTTCTAGTAAAATGGGCGGCATCAGCAGAGTTAGATTGCCAGATGGGTTCACTCCTTCTGTGTACATATTGATAAGAACTTTGCAAAAGTTGCCCCTGATTGTGGATGATGGCGTTGTTGAAGCGATAAGAGAATAAGTCCTGCTAGAAGGGATGTTTGCAGTGGAAATGTACTTTGCCTCTTCCTGCCACTTGCTACAAAAAGAACTAATTTATGTTAACTTGCCAAGTAGTGCACCTAGATTTCTGTCTTGTGTTAAGTGACTGGACTGTATGTATTCTCCTCTCTGCATATTGAAGTATTATGTGTATTGGTTTGTTGATGATTCATTATTTTGTCCTCTGTAGCGTCTGAGATGCTTGAGGGAGCTCGTTCCTCTGGGTCAGCAAGCTCTGGTAAGATTTTCCCATATTTGGCATTTAAATACTTTGACAGGTCCCAGCTTTGGTCCAGTGTTAATGGCCTTTTTTACATCCATCAAGCGTCACAGTATGTTCTCATCTGAAGTACAGTTTAACCTTCTGACTGAGTAACGAAATTGTCCAGGAAAAGTGACAAAGGTTATTTGGCGCTAGAAGTGAGAATCTAAGGATGACAGTGTCATTTTCAATAGACAGTTTTCCTCTAAGTGCGCCTTATTTTGTACTCTGAACGGTGGTGCACACTTAAACACACTAAAGCTTATTCAACAGTACCCACCATATAGGTTTTATGGGTGTTATTCTGTCTGAATGAACAGCTGGAGCACAAAGATAAGGCATTGAGGGGAAGAAGAGTTCGCCCTACGTTTTCACTGTCGCAAAGCTGCAGAAATGGGCTTCTTGGTTCAGTATGCCTACCAATGATGACAGATGTATCTTCCCTAATTCAGTTAAATGTTATTTATATGGTGCCCAATCACAATGTAAGAAATCTCATGGCACTTTTCATGCTCACCTCACAGAACATTTTTAGCAATTAAAGAAAAACAGTAGTTCAGATTTTGAACTGGGAAGTTCAAAAATATTAAAGTGGCTGATCAGTAGCTGACAGCAAGAGTTTTGCCAGCCTCTTTTAAGTCACAAGCTTAATATTTCTGAGAAGATATGATCTATAAATACATATAGACATATTTAAAGTTTTAAAAATAATTTTAAGTACACCAGCTGGTAGCCAAAACAATCAATGTATTAATCTGTTGTGCAAATGATGACCTGGCTTACTGCATCTGAATATTTTTGAAATTTGTGAAAAACTACTAAAAGGAAGAGTCTGCTTCGTAACTGTATGCTCATGTCTCATCTCAGATTAATTCAGGAACTAATTTCAGCAGAAAAATAAAAACGTTTGATAGTTATTGCTCCTTCCTTTTATTAAATTGGAAACAAAGATCAAGACTGCTCAGCAAGTGCAAGAAATTGTCCAACAAGATGTAGGAAGGGTTCGTGACAAGGTCTCATGAGTCATGGCAGCTGTGGACAGTGATTACAAGTTTGCTTTGGCTTGAAATATTGTGCCTCAGACGTAATAACTAATGCCAATCAAATCTGTGATAAGGATTTCCTAAGAAAAAATGAGGCTAGGTTTTTCCAAAATAGTGTTAAATGGATCAAGCCTCTGACTTTGTCTCTTTAAAACTTTTCCAATGACCCACCACAAGTAGGAGGCAGACTGACTAACATGGTTGAGAAGGTTGTGAAAAACGTGGGGTTTTTTTGTCTTGGGAAATTTCTGATGTCCGTCTATTGTGATCCTAATCTGCGCTTTTTTACTTTCCTTCATTTTACCCGCCTGTTTCAGAGCCCCCATCTTCCCCAGTGCCAGAATATGTATTCAAGCCACCATCAAGGCCAGACTTTGGCACCATGGGCAGGACAATCAAGCTCCAGGCCAACTTCTTCGAGATGGAAATCCCCAAACTGGAGGTCTACCATTATGACATCGACATCAAGCCTGAAAAATGCCCCAGGAGGGTCAATCGGTATGTGCATGATGTTCTCCTTATCAGCAGCTGCTGGCATGTCACATCAGTTGCTGGAATGTGCTGGGAGTTGTGGTAATTTGTTTTGTTTTGTTCTCAGTGAAATTGTGGAGCACATGGTCCAGCACTTTAAAACGCAAATCTTTGGTGATCGAAAGCCGGTGTATGATGGGAGGAAGAATCTCTACACTGCCATGCCTTTGCCCATAGGCAGAGACAAAGTATGTATTTTTCGGCACAATCTGTCACAACAGAATCTCCACCTCTGGAGAAATTTCATAGATCTTAATTCATCTCAGCGTTGCCTTTGTTTTGATTTTTTTCTTGCACATCTGTCACGCAGGTGGAGCTTGAAGTAACCATTCCTGGTGAAGGCAAAGACCGCAGCTTCAAAGTATCCATCAAGTGGGTGTCCTGTGTCAGTCTGCAAGCTCTGCACGAGGCGCTTTCAGGACGGCTACCCAGCGTCCCCTTTGAGACCGTCCAAGCCTTGGATGTGGTCATGAGACATTTGCCCTCTATGAGGTGGGTTTTTTTTTTAATGCTCAGGGGTTCTGCCTGTTCTAAGAGTGTAAAATAGTATGATTTGAATTTTAGGCCTTGAAATATGTCAAATGTGATTTTAAATATGATTTGATAATTTTTTTTTTTTTTAAACAAAAATGGGTAACTGTCACATTTTTTGTGAGCAGAATTGTGCAAGTGGTCAGTTTTGATTCTGATAATTGTCCAAGGCATTTGTATGTTCCCTGTATCAGAGATCATTTTTTCTGTTTATTAACTTTCTTTCTGTCAACCGGTCTATTGAATCACTTCTCTTTCTCAACTTGCTAATCAGGTTCTCATGGCTGGTTGTCTTGTCATTGCAGGTACACCCCAGTGGGCCGCTCGTTCTTCACTCCCTCAGAGGGATGTTCAAACCCCCTCGGTGGTGGCAGAGAGGTGTGGTTTGGCTTCCACCAGTCTGTCAGGCCTTCTCTTTGGAAAATGATGCTCAACATTGATGGTAAAAATTAATTTTCATCACACACACATAGCATGGAGTTAAGCTGTTTCCATGAATCTCATCTCAGTGCTTACTTGTTTGCAGTTTCTGCCACTGCGTTTTACAAAGCCCAGCCTGTAATTGAGTTCATGTGTGAGGTCTTGGATTTCAAAAGCATTGAAGAACAACAGAAGCCCTTAACAGACTCTCAACGAGTGAAATTTACAAAGGAAATCAAAGGTAAGTGAAGCTCAGGAGCACACTTTGCAGTGGCTGTTACAGTCTCTGTCATGAAAAGAGTTGTTACCCATGTCCTTTGTCACATGACAATTCAAAATTGACATTTGTGTTATTTTAATTTTTGTGTATAAATTCAGTTATAATTTATTGTGACTCCTTTACCCAGGCTTGAAGGTGGAGATCACTCACTGTGGTCAGATGAAGAGGAAGTACCGAGTGTGCAACGTGACCAGAAGACCAGCCAGCCACCAAACGTGAGCAAGCTCTTTTGTCTTTTTCAGTGTTACGTGTTTGTAAGTTACGCTGCTGTTTAAGTACATCAACTGCTGTCCAGCAGCAGTAAAAGTGCTGTTACATAAAACGTATAAATGCAGATGTAAGACTTTCTGTTCTTTCTGTTGTGCTTCCCTCAGGTTCCCTCTGCAGCAGGAGAATGGCCAAACTATCGAATGCACAGTAGCACAATACTTCAAAGAAAAGTACAAGCTCATCCTGAGATACCCACACCTGCCGTGTCTACAGGTGGGGCAGGAGCAGAAGCACACCTATCTACCTCTAGAGGTAAGCGTCTTCAGCCTTGTGAGCTCAGTTGCCTTTTGAAAAGTTAACAGATTCTGTGCTGATTTTTCTTTAAACCTGTTTTTGTTACGTGTGTGTCCACTCCAGGTGTGTAACATAGTGGCAGGACAGCGCTGCATCAAAAAGCTGACAGACAATCAGACCTCCACTATGATCCGTGCCACAGCCCGATCAGCACCTGACCGTCAGGATGAGATTAGCAAATTGGTAAGCCATTGTGAGATTAGTATTAACTGACTGCAGCACAGAAGTTAGCTCTGTGCCTGAAAGCTCTTACAGCCTAAAACCAGTAGTCGAAACCTTGGTTTCCACAAGCTTGGCACTATTTCTGCAAACTACCAAACACACTAAATGATAAAAGTGTTTATATTGTATCAACCTTTCAAAATCAAAAGCAAAACTATATAGAGATTGAGAATTTGAGAGCTCATTGCCCAAATCAGTCCAAGCTTGAAATGCTGCAAAAAATGAAAGCCTGGAACATCAGTGGTTATATCCACCCCTGAGTTTTGACTACGCGCAGCAGAGAACTTTGGAACATGTTCTCATGCCAACAAATATTCTTACAAACACGTGTCGTAGGCTTGTCTTCTGTCGAGTCACTGTCACACACACACAGTGTTCCAATAATCAGTCAGGACTCAGGATTCAGTTGTTTGTGTTTTTAACAAAAGTATCAAGATTCATTGGCTTCATGGCACTTTTCTTGACATTTGTAAAAACAGGCTTAGTTGACTGTTGAAATGAGGTTAAAAAACAACAAAAAAAAGTGCCCATGCTGCCAAGTCTTCAGTTCAACACCGAGTACAGATTGGCTACTGCAAGAAAAGCTTCATGTTGTTGGTCATGATTGGCTGACTGAGGGATTCCACTGGTTGCGTGTGTGTTCTGGAACATCTCTGCTGCGGTTTTGCTTCGTGCGCCATCGTCCATGAACGCCCACCAGCTGCGTTTCAGTGCGCAGTGCTGCTGAGCAGCTGGAGATGCAAGACTGACGAGATTTTGCATTAATTTAATGAATCACATGTGATGAAAACCTCTGACCTGTTGACTTCAGACTCGGCTCCGCCTGTTGTGCCGTTTTGTTGATGAAGTTAAGTGAAATATGATCTGGCATCAACACGGCGTGTTTCATTGAAAAAAATTAACCAGATGTTTTAATGTTGTATCTGTGTCTGACTCCCTGTCCTGCTTGATCTGCTCGGTGCTGAAGTGATGCATTGTGCTCCGGCATCCGGCAAAAATAGAATCCTTGCGCATCTGCTGAGGAGAGCTCCAGATTGCCACAGCTGCAGTGAAGTAGATATGCAACACAGTGGAGCTAGTGAAAACACACATTGACTGGAGTGAAACTTATGAGTGGCAGGGGTTAAAGATCTGCCATAGTTTTCAGTCTGTATACATACAGTACACAGTAGATAGACACCACACCAACGCTGCCTCAGCGGTACATTGATTATTCTGTTTAAATAGTAATGCAGAAGTAAAATTAGAATTAGTAATATTCAGGGATGCATTTATAAAGTCATGATTATTTTTGAGAAGCTATACAATTGTACTGTTGTTACAATTGTCTTAGTTATCACGAGTACATTTAAAGAAAAATTTTAAAATATTTAAACAGTCATGTGGAATAAGTTACAGGTGGATATATTCATATTCAATCCAACTGCTGTGTTTTTGTTTTGTTTTATCTTTTTTAGATGAGAAGTGCCAACTTCAACACTGACCCTTACGTTCGTGAATTTGGCGTGATGGTGAGGGATGAGATGACGGAAGTGAATGGCCGCGTCCTACAGGCACCATCCATTCTATATGGAGGCAGGGTATGTTGATCACCAGTTTGCAATGTGCTGATGCAACGTAAACTTGAATGACTTTCTCTCCATAGAGCTCCAATTATTGAGTATTGAGTTTTATTGGAATAACATCGTCTGATGTCTTCAAGTGACTGGCACTGATGAGGCTGCTCTCATTACAAATTGCAGAACAAAGCAATAGCCACACCAATCCAGGGAGTTTGGGACATGAGGAACAAGCAGTTCCACACTGGCATCGAGATCAAAGTGTGGGCCATTGCCTGCTTTGCGCCACAGAGGCAGTGCACTGAACTCCTGCTCAAGTAAGTGACGTGCTCCAACATGCTGCAGATGTATTTCATGGAACATTTTGCTCGGCTTGATTGGAGGCAGACTTAAGTGAAGTTGCAGGTGGCGAAAAGTTGTAAGCACAGCACAGAGAAGTACACAAACACAGGGATACATCAGGCTGCGTGCTGGGGTTTCAAATGTTGTCGCAGAAACGGCACAAAGCTGTCTTACTTGATTTGTGCCCCTGTTGGGTCTTTCTCAGCTGTCAGGACAGCACAGTTTTAAGAGTCTTTTGCTGTATTGCCCCCCTGAGGAGTGAGGTATTTTAGCTCTTCGGGGGCGTAGGAGTGCATGATGAGTATGTACAGCCATGCCGTTCATTTGAAATGCTTTTGCCAGATTTTGTCAATTTGCATTTGTGTACTTAAAAGCTTTATGTCAACACTGACATGCGTTCAGTGCCAAAGACAACATTCACAAGACGTGAAGATTTTCTATTTAGATAAATTACGGCAAAATCTTTTTGACTTTCTGTATACAGTGCTGTTAAGGTAAAAGAAGAATTTAAGTTGCTGATTTTTTATTTTTTAGCTGTTGAGTCAAGATGCATTTTGTTGCTCAGCATGACTATTAGACTGTTAGGTATTGGTATAACTTTTAAGCGTTTCACCGCTTTTGCTTTGGTGTTTGCCTGTCACTTGGCATTCCTTTCTCTCTCAACCCTGAAGTGCTAAACTTCACTGAAATGTGAATTAACATGCTCCTCATCTGTCGCAGAGCATTCACAGATCAGCTGAGGAAGATCTCAAGGGATGCAGGGATGCCCATCCAGGGTCAGCCTTGCTTCTGTAAGTACGCGCAGGGAGCAGACAGCGTGGAGCCCATGTTCAGGCACCTCAAGTACACCTACCAGGGCCTCCAGCTGGTGGTCGTCATCCTACCAGGGAAGACGCCTGTCTATGGTGAGGGGTCCTCTAAGACATTCTGTTGCTCTTGTTTCATTTTTTTTCTTTATAAATTTATTTATTTATTGGAAATAAGATCAACTTTCTCTGCATGAAAACAGCGCATGTTCTCATGACAGCATGCAATTAGGGTTGGACAGTTAGGTTGTTAAAAACAAAAGTGTCACGCTAACTGACATCCCAAACTCTTGCTGTTTGAAGCAAATGGTTTTGCTGTGACAAGGCATGCATAAAACAAATATGTTTCCAAATCAGTGAGCATTTGTGTGATTAGAGGGTGCTATATTTTAAGATCTGGCAGTTGGTTTGGTGTATCAGATCTTGCCTGCCGAGGAAAGCTTACTGCCGCTATTTCTACCTTAAGATACAAAGACGAGGAAACAAGCCAAACAGAGCTTCATTCTAATTTTGAAAGTTCTGAGTAGCCCACTCACTTCCCAACACACTTTGTCAGTCAAAGATCACTAATCTCATCCTGTTCATAGATAACCAAACTGAAGGATTTATTCTTACAAAGAATATAAAAACATATTTGCATTACATTTTTTGGCTGCCAGTGTGGTGGACCACATCGTGGGAACTTATAAAACATGAGGTACCAGCTACCAGCTGTTTTCTTATTATGCCGCTGTGTCTTTCAGCTGAGGTGAAACGTGTTGGGGACACAGTACTTGGCATGGCCACGCAGTGTGTGCAGGTGAAGAATGTCCAAAAGACGACACCTCAAACCCTCTCCAACCTCTGTCTGAAGATCAACGTCAAGCTGGGCGGTGTCAACAACATCCTCCTCCCACAGGGCAGGTTGGTGAAGAGACCCGCCATGGAATCCTGAACTGAATTAATAGTTGTATTTCTGTTTAACTGTCAAACAAACTTTCTAAATGTTGTAGAAGAGAGGGGGAAAACAAAATGCAAAGTAGATGCCTTTCCATAACTGATTTTGAGTGTGTAAATTCTATCTATGTGCAGCATAATAGCGCAGAGTAGCAGCGTAATAAACAAAGTAGAAGTAATTAAATAAGTAGAAGCAAAGGTAGCAAACTGAAGAAAGATGTCTGTGATGTTTGTTTTTTTAAGTGAGACCCAGAAATAATTTGGTCTCCTCATCTTTCCATGTAATGGGAAAACCTGGAAGGACACGTTTTTTCTTGTCCTTAATAATTTAATTTAATAATTCATTTATTTAACAGGAGACAGTGCACACTGATCAACAGTAAAAAAAAAAAAAAAGGAACTGTAAGTGTGCCAGAGTCAGCCAGTAAGGCTAATTTTCGTCTGTTGTCTCAGGCCAGATATTAAAAGGCAACCTAGAATCAAAGGAGATCAACAATTAAGCAATACATTAAAATATAGTTTACATCAAATAACCAATGAAACGATGAAAGAATATCATCTGAATGTTAACATTTGAAACGGAACATTGAGATGGTGCTAAAGAAAGACTTATTTTACATTTCCATCACTTAGTTATGTGACACCAGAGTAGGGCTAGGATAGTGAGAAAAAAATCACGTGTTTTCAGACTGAATGGCAATAAACAATATGTCTTTGTATTTTCTACAAAATGGGCTCAGTATGCAGCAGTAAGTCAGCGATTCATGTGAGATATAAAAAGCACTCATTAAACAGACTGATCAAAAAAAAGAAAGGATTTTCTTCCCTGTTTGAAAATATGCATTTCTAAATGATTAAATACAGAATTTTACAAGATACTTTAAAGCATAACAAGTTTAATTATATGGCACTGTTTAGTCACAAGGCAATTCAAATAGCAGGGCTGTATGTAGGGCTGGGTGATATATGCAGAAACAAAAATCACCATATTTTGGTCCAAATCCCTCGATCACGATATCACAACAATCCCGTGGAATCATTTGCCAGCGATAATCCAACATCTCTCCTGTTTACTCGGGTTTGCAGTATTTCCAAGGTCGCCTCAACACAACAGACGGCACTATGGTGGTCCACAAGGAGTACTACTTCAACAACTGGATGACCCTGCTATCCCAGCTGCCCCTGCTGCTCTTCACACTGCTCAACTCCTTCCTCTACCAGAGGTCAGTGACAGGAACATAAGTCAGTGAATCAGAGACAAAGTCGTTTAAAAGAAATTCAGATTTATTTTTCCATACACCGAAGCATGACGATTATCTCATAATATTCAGTAAAAGTTTGCGGTGAATGTTAGCTCCAGTTTGACGTCGAGTGTGCTCCTGGTTTGACTGACGTGGGTGTTCCTTGCTTCAGGATATCGGAGGCGATACGCATCGCAGGCAGCCTGGTTTTCATCCTGCTGTTCTTCATCCTCACAGCAGTGCTGGTTAAAGTGCCCATGGAGGACGACCGCTTCTTCTCTGTCACCATGGCTACTATCTGGTTTATTAACTGTAAGTCAGTGTGACTGTGTGTGTGTGAGTGAAAGCCTGGAAGAAAGTAGGTGCGTTTGAGGGAAACAGTCCTGTGTTAAGCACTGCGTCCTCTCCGCAGCGTTTGGTGCCGTGTTGCAGGGAAGTCTGTTTGGCCTGGTGGGTCTGCTTCCTCCGAAGTACAGCGCAGTCTTCATGAGCGGCCAGGGCCTCGCCGGGACCTTCGCTGCAGTCGCCATGCTGTTAGCCATAGGCAGTAAGCCACCCGCTGGGCACACACAGTACAGCCGAGTGCAAAATCCCCAGTTGCTTAGTAACAGAGAACATTCAAAATAGATGCAGAACTAATCAAATCAGCTTGATGCCACACAACACACTCTGTTCCATTTCAAAGACACATGACAACAGACTCATGTTTGATCCCTTTAAACTGTTTTCATTCGGTTAGCTAACTTTTGTTTTTGTCACTAAGGTGATGCAGACTCAGAGTCCGCAGCATTGGGTTACTTCATCACACCATGTGTGGGGACGCTGCTTACACTCTTCAGCTACCTGCTGCTGCCTCGCCTGGTCAGTCAGTTTTCCCAGCTCTGCATGACTACATTACCCACAATCCATTCAACCCTACCTGAGCATAGAGGATCCCTCTCTTAGTTGGTCCTGCCCTTAACACAGTCACACAAAAGTCACATTTAGTGTTAGATTCTGTACTGTTGTTGGTTTTTTTGTTTTTTTTTCCTGGACATGAAAAAGAGACGAAATGGAGCAAAAACTGTTATCAAACAGTACAAAAAGGACCTACGCTCAAGTCAAAAAGACATTCGCACAAGACGGTTTTGACAGTAAATTTAAGGAGAAATCAGAAAATGAGATGAGTAAATACAAAAGAAGACCATTTAAGATGGTGTTTGCTTCATATAATGGGACTCATTGGGAAAAATTAGCAAATAATTTGAAATAATGAATCTCGGAAGTAAAACGGGAGCTCCTTTAGGGCTGCCAAAGTGTAAAACTATCTTATCTGACTGTTTTTTTCTTTCCGTTATTTGCCTCCCTCCCGAGTTTCAGACAAGGAGATAGATACCTTTCTTTCGATTGTGTGAGCAGTAACACGGAAGAGACGGGCAGAGCTCGCTCACCACTGATAAGCTTAGCTCAAACACTGGTAGTTCATGAGAAGTGCAAGCCTCCCTCCATCTCCAGTCATCAAGTAAACTTCCAACAACTCAACAACAGACTCAGATTAGCACTTTAATTTAATGCAGTTTTAGAATCAAATATGTCTTGGAAGTATATGGTAGGGTGCATGTGCGTAAGTGAACAGCAGAAGAAGAAGAAATACACAAAGTACTACATAAAGTGCTAATCTGAGTCTAAAAATAACAACGTGGTAAATAAACAAGTCACAACTAGCACACAGGACTGTTAAGAATTAAAGGAGAACTCCGGCCATTTTTGACCCGTCTCTCATTTTCCTGAGGGTCACCCAGTGTTGGGGGTAGCAAAAAAACGCGACTAAAAATGATGTGACCAAACCGGAGTTATCCCTTGGCTACCGGGGGAGCAACCTTTTTAACCGTATTGCGCATCTAAAC
>JAQFJA010000008.1:14639592-14654303 GCA_029874485.1 Naso brachycentron
ACTACACCGTATTTTGGCTCTTATGTCTGGTTTTTGTTCGGGTTTCAGTGTCCTAGAAGCATTTAAGTGTCTAAAGCAGTCTGCCAGAAGCCACATTTCCTTTATTGGAAATGGAACAATGGGTCACCTTGAAATTTGGTTTGGATGTACAGATACCCAAGCGAGTGTCGCCAGCAGCAGGTTAAAGTTTCCACTCATCCAGTAAAATAGCTCAACATCTACCAGGATTGGCACAAACTTTTATAGACATCAGCGGTTCCCAGAAAATGAAGCTTTATCATTTTGGTGATCCCTTAATTGCGCCACCATTAGCCTAAAATTTGTGAATAGGTCCAATACTTCGGTTTATGACAAAAACCTACAAAATGAACGCCATTCTCATCAGCCTCTGCTGTAACCTGTGTGCTGAGGAGCAAATGTTAGCATGCTAAATTGGCATTGCCAACATTGGCACTGTGAGAAATAAGTAGGCTGATGTTAGCATTTAGCATGAAGTACAGCTGCTAGCACGACTCTAGACTCGTGTTGGTGTTTTTAAAACACATTGAAACATATTTTCAGCTCATTTATGATCGATGTAACTGAGCTGTGTTATTTTACATTGTCGTTTTTCTTATCCTTATCCGTCATTTGACATTTATCAGTGAATCTAGGCGTTTCTATACATTGACAAGTGAATCTCAAGCTTTAGACTCTTGGTGCTCTGGCAAGAACAGACCCAACTTAAAAGCCGGTGTGAATGAGAGTGGGAACAAATACTGTCGTGTCTGAGCCAGAACGGGATGCAGCTGCTTCCGTTGGACATCTGGGTTAGACTCGGAGCTGCAGTAAATCTGACAATGACTGTTGGGAACTGTTACCAGGCTTCACCAAACCAAGCCAATGCCATCCAGCCGATCTACATACATCCAATCATGAAAGACTCGTGGGTATTTTTGTATTTTCAAAGCATTTCAAGTCTTCAGAATGACTCGGCTTTTTATTTACCAACTTAGGAGAAAAAAAAACTACCTCAGAGCAGTGTCAGGTGCTAGCTAATATTAGCCCTAATTTATAATAATTGTAAGAACATCGAAAAATTGTTGTGACCAAACCAATACAAGCCAATATTGTGTGGGAGCACTGTTCTTTTCCTTTAACTTTAATTAATGCAAACCAAGTAATCATGTGTGACTGGTTGGTTGCATAGTTGGTTACACTCTAAGGGACCAAATTTTTGTAATTAGGAGTCTCATTGTTTCTTTGAGTCCTTCATATTTTTTTTTTTTTTCAAATGACAGTTACAAAAACAACCGAGCTCAATGGGACTCATTCATTCAGTGAAATAAGCCGTAATCATGACCGGATCGTAGATCGACAAACGTGCCATCGTTCTAAAATTGCTACTCACTATGACAGTGTGTTCATATTCCAGTAAAATGCTGGTGATATTGAGGAATGTTTGTAGTGGAGGTTTGTTGGGAAGATGTATGTACAGCAATAACGTTGGTGTGTGGGCTGTGGATCGTTGGTAATTTGTCCGTCGTTATGCCAGTCTCCCCTCTTCATGCTCATGAAACATTTTAGACGTCTAGTTAGCAGGACAACAACTTTGTTTCCATATTGGAAGTGGCTTTTTGTGTTTTTTTGTCCCTGGAATGTTGAAATATTAAGGTGTAGAGCCACTCCACATGATCAAATGTCTCTGTTTTCCCAGTACTGCAATAAAACCAGGGTGGATGTCCCTGTCTCGTACTCACTTCACCTCCACTTCTCCCAGGATTAGCCAGACTCAACTCCATTTATTTACTTTCAGTTTATATAAGATGTAGTTTTGCATGCGACAATTTTCAAAGGGAACATTCACATTTGAACCTACTTCGCAATCTGTCAGAACATTGTAATCTTCAACGAAAGGTACATAAGAGGCTGTGTGGCAGTTACCTACAGTTTGTTGTGATTTAGCCGAGACTGAAAACATCCAGCGTGTTCGTAGTCGTTTTTATGTGTGCCTTTTGCCAGATCTCTCTCTTTCTCCATCTGCTCCAACACCGGGTTTGTGAGTCCTTTTAAAACGTAAAGGTGATGCCGAAATCTGCCGCGCCACATAAAAAATAAACATAAAACCATTTTCAATGATCATGCAACCTTGCGTGTAGATGCTGCATAGAACGATCAGTATTTGTGTTTTGCACTTTCAAAGCAGTCTCAAAAAAAAAAAAAAAAAAACTCGCCCACTTGAGGTTGGGCAGAAAGTAAAAAGAAATAACTGACGAGGTATTTTATGCTATCAATAGGAATTATAAGGAGTAATATGACTTTGAAGAGCTTTTCTAAAAAGGTTGATATATCTATATATATTCATGAAGTACCTCATAAGCCTGATATATGCTGCATTGACTTTTTTTTCTGTAGTGTACTTCATACTGTCCAATAAAATTTAATTTTTTCCCCTGTTGGGAGGTTTGAATGTCACGACAGGCTGTGCACACACGCCGCAACCAGTAAATCTGATCGAGTTCTGTCGCAACAGAGGAGTTTGTTACTACTAGTGGCCAAATGAAAAGGTGTCATTTATGCAAGTCAAATGTCATCAGAACTTTCTGAGTCAAAGTCACATCGTATTTCTGTGCTCTGTCATTACGTTCTTGCATGTTCTCTGTGTCTGTGTAGCCAAAAATATCGGGTTGAGTTGACGAAGAGTTGAAGCGCACCAAGCATCCTGTGAGGCTCTGTGGTAAAACACGACTGTTGACTCAGGTATTGTCGTGAAAAGGGCTGTATCTGCTTACTGTGCCCCTCCCCCAGACCCCCCCACCCCGAACCCACCCTGCACCTTTGTCTTAAAATAGCCTTAGATCTACACGTGAGGTTCCTATTTGGCCTTAAGAGTTGAACAAATTATGCACTACAGTTTCACAGTTCAGTTTCCCGTTCAGACACGTTTTTATTTTTGTTTTTTGAAGAGTTTTTGTAGTGTCATTGCCATGTTATCTACCTCCTATGAATGTAGGGGCTGTCCTGGAGTTGTAGTCGACTGCAAAACCTTTTTTGATTTTCTCGCCCTTCTAAGGAAAACAGACAATCATCTGTAGTTTCTTGAAAAATATGAAAGATACTCCGCTATTCATTCATTACATAGAACTGATTCCAGGACACTCCGCTTTTCTTGATGTTTCTTTTCCCCTCAATGGCCATTTTTCATTTTATACATTGTGCTTGTTTCATTGTAAGCCATGATGGAGAAGCAAAGTGACCAAAGTCTCTTGGAAAGGCAGCCCT
This sequence comes from Naso brachycentron, assembly GCA_029874485.1. Classification (NCBI taxonomy): domain Eukaryota; kingdom Metazoa; phylum Chordata; class Actinopteri; order Acanthuriformes; family Acanthuridae; genus Naso; species Naso brachycentron. The sequence continues at coordinate 14,642,854 of JAQFJA010000008.1, forward strand.
GCACAGCCGCGTGAATTCAAACCTCCCCTCATTTGTGTCATTTTGAGCTCAGCTTTGAGTTTTTGTTTATTTTTTTTTTTCCTCTATCTCTCTCTCTCTTCTCCCTTATTTAAACCACGACATGCCAAAACTGAATTTGCTGTCATTCCTGTTCTGGTGAGGGTCTTTATGTTGCTGATTTTAATTTGTTCACATCCACTGCTAAGCTCCTTGTTCTTGTTGTTGTAAAGTTGTAAGCTTTGATTTCTCTTTCACATTTCCTTATTTTTTGTTAACAAGTATGCTTACAGGACACAAGATATGCTGTAAACCCTGTTAGGACATAATGTGAATACGTATCACTTAATATAGTTCACTCTTTGGCTTGACTGTAAGTTGCGTTAATTAATAAAAATGTCTAAAAAGTTTCTGTTGTGTCGGGACTTTTCATTAATTCGTAAATGAAACTGTTTTCACAAGAGACTTTTTTAACAGCAGACATTTTGACTTGACATAGGAGGAAAAATCACACGTTACTCAGAAAGTTAACACTGGCTCTGCTCTATTCAAGTTTCCCAGTGAGCCATGACAGCGAGCCAGCATGCATAAAAACTAAAGCAGCTAAATGGAATTCAGTCATTATTCATTGTATTAGTTACGCTTGTGGTGTCTTGCTGTGATGTCAAAATGTCTGCTGTCTGTGAACAGGCCTACTAATGTCAAAACTGCCAGATTTAAAAGGTCCAGTTTGAAGGATTTTTGGGGAATCTACTTGAAGAATGTGGAAGACATGAAAGATAATCTTCTTAAGGGTGTTTTAATCTGTTTATAATCATCTGAAAATGAGAATCATTGTGTTTTCTTTGCCTTTGTATGAGCCTTTTCTATCTGCAAAGGGTCTTTTTCTGTGGAAATTGCCGTGTTTCTACAGTGGCTCAGAGTGGACAAACCAAAAACTGACTTTAAAGAGGGCCTTTTGTATTTTAAGCAGGTTTTGTGGTCACTGCCTTTTCTCCTACAAGCTTAGAAGAAGAGGGTCAGCACGTGAATATTCAGCAGGATGCTATGTGGAACTTCACAGCTAATGTCGCTAAATCCCACACACAGGACTTTAAGGTGAACTTTAAAGAACTGCTCCTGTGTCACCGCAGGTAAAACAGAGGCTGGTTCACACACACAACACTGGGATGGTATACATGTACAGTTCTTTGTTTTATCAAACACAAGCTTTTTTTAATCAGTCTGACACAATCATGATTGAACATTTCACTTACAAATGTGACCTCTCACCATACTGTGGGGGCAATAACTGGATATATTGGATCACATTAATACTGAAAATGAACAGCAGCAGGGACTTGACATGTGCTGCAGTAATACGTGGACACTCTGAATTGACAACCTCAGTTTATCGGATAATCTATAACCCTTTTTTTTTGGCTTAAAAAGGCAAAATTTCCTTTCTGTTGGGTTCTAAACAAGTGAAGGGTTAATCTGCCCGAATTACACATTTTCTCACTTACCTGTAGTTGTCTCAAGTCAGGCACAGTTTTGACTTTTCTGTCCTTTTTTTGGAACCATTATTCTTTTTTTAAATAAGTTTTCCTGCCTTGAAAAGAGAGTGAAAGTTTGGATTTTCATTTGTGGTTCTTCTGCCACTTTTCATCGGAACTGTTCAAAGAAATGGTCTCAATACAAACCTTCAGGCTCAGGGCTGCACTGCATTACAACTTCAAAGTCAAAAGTCTGGCTCTAAAAATTAAACGTAAGCTTGTAGGGTATAGATTAACATACACAAGGTTTTAAAAAGAAACTTTTTTGGAAAGTGTATTAAAGTTTATTAGTCTTAACTTTGTAAAAAAAATTTCAACAGTGCAACAGACAGTGCAGCTGTTCTCTTCAAATGGTACATTGGCCTTAAAATTTCAAATGTTAACGTATGTATACATGTATTGATATCAATGTAAGGAAATTTGTAAGAGTTTAAAATGTATTATCTTGAAGTTCAAGACTGGTTTCAGGACTCATATCAAAATTGAAATGTTTTACTTGTTTTTAGAATGATTTACAAAGTTTAAGACAAACAGCGTTACAAGTTCTACTTTTCTAGATGCATTTACCATCCAAAATCACATGTTAATATTACAGCTTGTGGTTGAAATACCAATCGGATTTAACATGTATGAGTTTTAAACTTTATTTGGAGTATGATCAGGGCTTTGGCATTCTGCAGCATGGAAGATAAGGACCTTAAGGAGGGAGTGGGTTTGTGCCACATTCACATATAAAACATTAACAAACTGGCGTGTGTAGACAGTAAAGATGACGGTCAATGACAATGTTGATGCTCATACTCCAGACAGAGAATCAAAAACAAATTGAAGGATCACGTGACATAAACACTACATTTCCATAAATCACCACTTATTAAAAACTATATAAGAACACAAAAACTAGACAGAATTAACAGGGTTTGATCTTAAAAAAAAGTACATTAGAGTTGTAATTCTTTGAGGAGTTGTGCACAAACAGGCCTCTTAACTGCTTCTGATCCTCTGGAGGACACTGACAGAGAGTTTAAGCCCAGCTACATTAAAACACTCAAGGAAGTTGTATGGACGTGAAAATAAAGCACAGTTACACAGGTTTCTGAGACACGGCAGTGATGGGTGACAGATTTCTCTGACGATGATCGCTTAAAAATCTTCTAATCCGTCTCCTTTCCTTGTGTTCAAATCGGAGCTTGGATGGTGGTCATAAATCCTGGATGTCAATGAAGAAAAACTTGACAAAAACATCTGACATCATAATGGAAACGACTAAGAAATAAGACGTGTAGCTACAACAATAAATTAATGCAAAAATATGGCCAACGTCTTGTGACCAGATTTTTTTTTGTTTCAATCTCACAGGAATTCCACATTGAATAGAAAGGTTTCTCATAAAAAGTTATAAAATAAATAAGCACTCTTTCCCTTTGAGTTTTAAGTAGAAAAAAAGTTGCTCTGCGTACAAGCCCAAGAGGAGAAAGAGCAATTAGAGAAGTATTTTTTTTTATCCTTATTATTTAGTATCTCTGCCCTCTTTTCCTCTTCTTTGGCCTTTGTGGTCAGAAACACACACACACATGCTGTCAGGTCAGTGTGGCCCACTCGGTGTGTCAGAGGGAAGCACTGCAGCCGGTCTTCAGTACACCCAGTTCACCGGGACCCACTGGGCTTCACTGCACAGTTTGTCCACGGCGGCCTGTAACGTCTCGAAGGCTTTGTCCAGGTTGTCGTTGACGATGGTCAGGTCGAAGTAGTGGCTGTACGCCCGCTGGATCCGGGCGCTCTCGTCCACCGTCTTCCTCAGGTCCACATCCTGCCAGCACATGAAGCTCAGGTGAGACGTGGAAACAAAAACAAGCGACAGACACGAGATATTCAACACACAGAAGACTTACTGCTCAGAGCATGAAGGTATTAATGACCAAGAGAGCAAAGACGCTGAATGCATGAATGAGCAGCTGAGAATTGACTTGAATTTATTTTATTTTATGTTCCACTGCTACTTTGCATCAAAAGGAACCTGCTGAGACATTTTAGATGTCTCAAAGCAACCAAGTACATTTACTAGAATACTGTACAGTATGTCAGTATAGACTGATAATTAGTACCAATGAAATAATGGACCGCCCTCTGCTGGACAAGCTATGTGATTACACCATTTTAAATTACCAGTCCAAGCATTCTTTCCAGCCTTAAAAAACTATTTTAATATCGTCACTTTTCAGAGAACATATATGCCGATACATATATCTGCAATAGGCCAATATTGGCCGATAATATCAGCAAACCGATGTATCAGTCAGGCCCTAACATAGACATATACAAACTACTTTATATTTTATGCCAATACATTTTTATTCTACTGTAAAGAGAGTAAATGTCCTCCAGATGAACTTTTCACACAAACATTATGTTTTTAATTATAAAGGGATGATTGATAAGTTCATGGCTTAACGTAGAAGGAGATGAGTTATACAACTCCTGGTATATGCACATGAAGTTCAGCTTCTTTAGTGACCACACAGACAATGTGAAGATAATAACTTTTGTGGTATTTCTGTTTGGGGTAAATGAAAAATGCAAGCGAGCGCTGTCTGAGAAAATGGACAAAATCCGCCTTTGTGCAGTCATCCAAAGAAGTGCAGTAAAACTCGTTCAACAATCGCCCTCTTCATCTGATTTGTCAAACTTCACACTACCAAGTCTTCCCTGAAATGAAGAAGTGGTTGCCATTATGACAGTGATGATGACATCATCTCCGCTTTGGAAGTCCAAGACACTGACTTACAACAATGGGATCTTTATGCTCCTTGACCACTGGACTGAGTGTGTAAATGTACAGTAAAGGGAGACTAAGTTTTTTTAAATTAAGGCCATGAACTTATCAATCAACCCAGGAGCTCCATTTCAACCCAAAACAGCATGAAACCCACAAATTCACTTGAGTAGGATGCTTCTCTGTCACTGCCCCATGGACAAGAGATATGGATGTGTGCATGTATGATCAGGCATGTGTCTGATTTTCTTCTCAAGGGTGGTTCAGTCACTCTTAGTGTGTATGTGTATGTGTGTTAATCATGTGTCAGGGAGTTTTGAAAGGCATGGTATGTAACATTTTTGCATTAAAATGTCTGTTTTCCATGCTGTTGAGTTGTGTCCTTTTATTTTCTCAACTGAATGTTACCAAATCAGATCAAACAGAGAAATCTGCAAGGTAACAGTGTGTTTCATTTGACTGCCTTTACCCCCTTTAGTTGCAAAAACTTCTGGCGAAACAGAAACTGGAAGAGAGAGTGGGGAAGGAATTCAACAAACGTGACTGAATGTTACATAAATATACTATTATAAGCTTTATCCTGCCACAAACATTTCTGTCAGTCAGATAAATATTTTTCTGGCAATTGTGGCTGTTTGACATTGAATTAAACAAATCCTCTGATCATACTACCTCACAGCGGCATCAATTCTGTTTTTGTTATTTTGATTTTGAAACCTCTTACAGCAGGATTTAAACACTTTGTTGAACCTACCGTGAGCTGCTTGGTGGTGATGCCTGCATCCACCACGGCTTTGTGCATGGCCTTCAGAGTATCGAACTCTGGTGCAGCAATGAACACCACGTAGGGCATGAACTCTGCTGTCTTCAGAACCTTCAGAGCCTGAGGAGAGACACAGTGAAATATATGTTAATCCACCCCCAACATGTCTACCCTTTAACCCTGTCTCAAACTATTTCTGAACCTATTTCCTCTGACCTGCGGGTTGACATCCAGGATGCAGGTGCGTCCTGTGGACACCACCTCATGGATGGACTCGATCTTGGTGCCGTACAGGTTGCCGTCGTACTCGCCGTGCTCCAGGAACCTGCCAGCCCTCACATCTACCTCCATCTCCGTCCTTGTGGTGAAGTGGTAGGAGTTGCCGTCCAGCTCATCGTCGCGAGGCCGCCGTGAAGTGTCTTAACAAAAACGCTCTGTTAAACGTTTGATCGTCTTTCTCCTTTTGTGCATTAGAGACAGAATTGCAAAAGTACAGATAAAAACCAAGCATGACATACATGGTATAGTGGTGCCAAAGCGTGTGGGATAGAGGACCATCAGGCGGTTCTTCAGGCTGCGTCGGCCCACGCCCTGAGCACCAATCAGCACCAGCGTCTTCCTCTGGAACGGCGGCACTTTTGCCACTTCTTCATAGATCTGCAGCTCATGTCTGTCAAACTCTGTTTAAATGGAGGCACAATTATTGACCACTGTAAGAAAAGGATACTAAAGATGTCAGATAATAATCAACAGTGTGAAAAGTCTTGTGACCTGCATTCTTGGCTGTCAGGTACATCATCTTCTTCTTCTTCTTTCCAGCTATGGTTCCACAAAGGATCCCTACAAAGCAAGATGTTGCATTTATGCATTTGTACAATACATGTGCAAGCTCTAAATCAAATGCCTTGTATGTTTTTGACACACTTGGTGGATGAAGTGACTCTGATTCTAGTGTATTTTTGTTCTATTACAACATTTGGCCAGAAGAGGGCAGGCTTGGGCCATTTTCTACATGCTGGAAACATTAGCCAGGCTTTCTTACTATAAATCAGTATCATTCAGAGGTAAATGTAAAAATAAAGTGACAGAAGTGTGGCAGCAAACCAGTTAAATGTCTTCAGGATAATCCATATTTTCAACATCAGCTTTGCTTAAGACAGAAACAGGAAGCTTTTGGATGTTTTAGCTTACACCAAAGCACAACTTACAGAGAAGCGCACACACAACAACATACCTGATCCATCAAAGTCTCGAGGGACAAAAGCTTTTCTCTTCTCTTCCAGGAACTGACTGGGTATCAGTCCAGTAGCACCACCGACCACATGACATGCCTGCCACAGGTCATAGGTCAGCTCAGTTCAGCCTTGACATCTTTACGATTTGTAATGAAAGACGCTCAAAACAAATAATGAACGCTAACCTGCCACCAGTTGGGATCCTCTCTGTTGACAATCTGAAGGATGTCGCCTTTGTCAAAGGCCATGCCCGCCTCTCGACAAGGGATCAGGTTGTCGTTGGCTGGGTTGTAGTCAAAGTACGGCCGCACATACACCTGTAATGAACGTGTGCAGTTTGAGTCCTTGCAAGGATGGAGTCATACTACATGAGTTTGTGGTCATTGGAAAGGTTTTCTTCCTTGACATTTAAAAAAAAGGTTTTGGATGAAGCACGCAGACACACACACACACACAAAAAGAGACACAAGCTCAGCATGCTTTCTCGCACACCGACACAGTAAAATCGGCTCATTCACACCCATTACATCCTATGTCCCAAACTCCGCCTGACACAGCTGTTCCCACTGCGCCGAACAGTGAAGCTTTTGCCAGCGAGGGTAAGTGCTTTGGCCAGTGTATTAGATTAAACAAGCAGCCAGAGGAAGCAATAAAACAGGCCAGTAAAATATACTGTGCAGAGCGCCTTGAGCCACAGAGCAGGATGTGATTTTGCATTATGTCTCATTCAGTTTAGCAGCTATTCATTTAAGGATTCTAAACATTAGCAAGTTTCTTTCTTTTCATTTAGCCTGCAAAATGTGTTGAGGATTTCTTTTTTAAATCAGAAGTCACAACAGATCAAAAAAAACATAAAATATTATATATTGAGTACTTTCCATGTGAGGGAGGATGAGATTACAGGAACCATGTGTGTGTTTGGAGTGTGTGCAAGAGACAGAAACAGCTAGTGTGACCTAGATAGCATGTGGAGTGTTATTAATAGGGCTCCCAGGGTTCACATTCCTGCGCAGGGGATTGTGGGAGGGCCGCAGGAAACATCACCAGCCTTGTACCACTGCCCAGCATCTGCCACTCATTACATAAGTGTGCCTGCTTGTGTTTACTTTAGCATCTCATTTGACGTCCCGGCCTGTGTTTACCTGTGGAGGTGCAGGAGCGTCTCGGTAGCTCGGCAGGATTTTCAGCGTGATCCCTCCGCTGCAGTCTTTGAGCATCTCCTGCAGCTCGGTGGGGTTGTTGCCGACGTCCTTGCCGTTCACCTCCTTAATGATGTCGCCCACGTGCAGCAGACCCTGCCTGTCAATCATGCCGCCGTGAAGGATTCTCGCAATGACCAGGTCGTCTTTCTCCACGCGGAATGTCACGCCCTGAGAGGATGGAGAGAGCAGGATGATGCTTTTCATCTGCTGCTTCAGTGCACACTCGCCTTCACCCGCAATTCCTCTGTTCTGACATCCACTCACACCCTTGATGATTCATCTAATCATGCTCCCCTCCAGCAGTATCTACACACACACACACACACGCACACAAACACAAACACACACACACATACGTGACACACTCAGACTGTCTTGCTCTGCTCACCAGCGGCTCTCCGGCCTTCTTTCGGATGCCAATCATGCGCACAGCATCGGCCTGCATCAGAGCGTTGTTCACTGCCGCATCATTGGCCGTCTCAGTCGGGGGCGGGACTTCGTAGCACTTAGAGGCCACCATGTCGTGTGCCTCCAAAAGAGACTGAAAGAAAGGGAGGAGGACAGAGTGAGATGGAGAGAGGGATGATGGTTAAAGCCATTCTAACTTTTAAACTCTGAAAGACGCTCAAGTACATTTTTCTTCTTACAAAAGAAAAGTTCAGTTAATTTGCAACCAAACAAACTCTTGTTAAATTCAATATGCTCACTGTTTTTGCTCTTACAGCCTTTTTTGGTTGTGGAATGACCAGTTCTTAAGTTGCTGATGTTAGCAAACTTTAGAAAGATATTGCTGTGTCAGTATTTTTACCAAGCCAGTTTGCTGACTTTAAGACTCTGTTTATGCTACTGTTACACTATGTTTTAGCATTTACATTTATCCTGTAATTGTCACTTATGGCCACAGTGGATGCTGTTTTGCAAAACTTAGGTAATGCCACTGAAAATTGTGTTAACAAAACTGCAAATTACTTTTAGAAAATAAAAAATTAGAGCATTCTGACAGATGGTAGATTGGTAGAACAAATGTCTAGTTTGCATTACGGCGGCATGTGTTGCAGTTTATTAGTTTCTTCTGGGTTTGCTTTTCTAAAACATTAAAATGTCAACACCAAGCTGTTAGACACTAACACATTAAGGCCTGATGCGCCCAAGTTGTGACTAAAATAACAAAAAGCAATTATCTAATGGCTCAAATCCCAAATATGGATTACCACCACAATCTGATCAATTCATTCTTGGTTTGCAGACTTTCCATCCACCAACTTTCATCCAAGCCAACTTTTTTTTTTTTTTTTGGAGAATTTAACAGCACTACTTTTTATATCTTCACAACCATTAATCAAATGGAAAGAAGCTAAACTGGAGAAAACAAGTCTCATTCAATATGTGACATTATGTTTCCCTTTTCTTCCCAACCTTCCTCCCCCTCCCTCCCCATCTCTCTCTCTCTCTCTCTCTCTCTCTCTCTCTCTCAGTAGGTCAAAAGGGTCTTATCCTGCAGCTTACAGCACAAATGACTCTGATTGGTGCAAATTCTTCACTGGGCTCAGAAGTCTAACTCCTATTGGTGAGCCTGCGTAAAGCCCCCAATAGGTTCAAGGATAAAGGTTAATGTTCTACTGATGCATGAGGATGGGACTCAAAACATCAGCTCTGTGTTACTGTAACTACAGTCAACACATTACAAAATCTGGACTGAGTTTCATGAACACGGTGAGAAAAACTGTCAAGTGAAAGAAAATAAGAGTATGTTCTTATTCACGTGTACATAAAGTGACACATTACAGTATTCTGGCATTACACACATATTTTAAAAAAGCTTTTTGAAGTAACCGTAGGGTAACATTCACATTTATTTGCAATAACAACCACTGATGTTGAATGCAAAGAAGATGGATAAATATTTTAGTACAAAATGAGTTGCTATTTGGCAGAAGCTTAAAGGTGAACGCGCTTTTTCTGTTGCAGGCCCCAAGTTGTGGCACAAACTGCCCCACCACATCAGATCTGTTACCTCATTTGAAGCATTCAAATCACAGCTTAATGCCCACTTTTTTTCTTTGGCTTTCGGGTACTCCTAAATGGATTTATCTACATAAGTGTTTTCTTTTTTCTCTCTTTCTTTTTCTGTAAAGCACTTTGATCAACTCGTGTTGTTTATAAATGTTCTATATAATAAAGTTTGACTTGATTTGACTTGACTATTCAACCCGCTAGCAGGATGATTATGTTGAGATATCACGTTTGCTCTGCCTCACCTGGAAATGTGGCTCCTGAAGGATCCTGGACAGCTCCGCCGCGCTGTCGTCTTTAACCTTGAGACTGCTGATGTCGCCAAGAATCTCCGTCACCAGCTCCACATTGTTGTCCTGCACCGCCTCCAGCTTGACTTCCTCCTGCTGCTCGTGAGCCTGGGGGAGACGGAGACGCTCAGGGAGGGTAGTGTGTGGAGGGATGGTGGTTGTGTTTGCTCTCTTATGACTGTGCGTGTTATGACAGTATTTATTTGGATGAAAGAATGAAACTGACTTTTATTGCGTAGTAGTGACAGCTGACTTTTTATTGGATTTTATGCTTAGTTAAGAGCTGATTTACTGTGGATTTTTTTTTTTCTGTCAGCCTCACGTTACATTTTTAAAAGTCAGAGTATTTGCTAATGTTTAGGTAACTGTCATCTCTACAAGTTCCAGCCCTGCAGAGAGCAACTGAATGGTGGAACAGTGGTAGCGCAGAAGTCCGCAGTCTAAACTTACTGCACACATGACTTCCTGCAGCCATGAGGAGGTGGCGTTTCAATGCATGCACTGTCAATGACGCTGCATCACTTGCTTACTGGCAGTAAGTATGCATTTGTTACAGCAAGCAATAAACTGTTGCAAGCAGTCGGGTGAGGGGGCTTGAAGCCGCCAAGCTAGTCTCCTCACTGCTGCTGCTCACCCAGAGTATGTGTGTGTGCTACCTGAGTCAGGGACATACAATGGGACTTTCCATGATGCCACGCAGGAAGAGCAGGTCGATGTCTTTGGCACCTGTGGAGGTGGGAGGGTCACCCACATTATCCAACACCTGCTGCATGGCTGGACGGCGAGCGAGACAAAGATACAGACGTAAACAAAGAGAGAGAGAGACAAGAAGAATAAGCCGGGCCTGAAAGTCAAACAAAGCGTAAACACAGATGTTACAGATACTGTGGCAGCTGAGAGGGAGAGAAGTTCACTCTGAATGTCAGCAGCATCCTCTAACTTTCACATTACATGATTATTGCAAAACTAGGCCAGAATGCTACAAATTAAGAGACACATGTCACATAAATATTATATAAGACCTCAATCAGGCATGTTTTTAGACCATCACTCTCTTCATAGAGTCATGCACACCAGTTGAATTTCATGAACCTTTAACATCAAATTAAAGCTTCTTTTGGAGGTTCAGTACCATAAGTCTGGTCCGTACAGAATCACAACAATTGCACATGTTCTCAACTTAAATTCCAACATGGAGCACATGTATAAATTCCATTTGGTGAGGAATATAAACTCTAGCAATCAAATACTTTCAGTTGTTAGAAAGCATATTATCGAAGTCTGTTGAGTTTTGTATTGTGTGCGTACAAACAGAAAGCAGAGGAGTTGTGGACGGCCAGATAACACCCTAATGCCAGGGTCCCAAAGCCCATGTAAGCCCATTTAAGACACTTAGAGTTCTGTGAATGTGAGTGTGTGTGTGTGTGTGTGTGTTGTTCTGTGTCATTATACACTCATGTGGGTAGTAAATATGTCCAGTCAGCACTTGTATACAGTGGATTCAAGCTATAATTTCTCAGCGTTTATAGCCCCACTAGCCTGTCATCATCTTTGACCTTGACTCATGTTGCGCATCATAAAGTCAAATCATACTTCAGGAAAATTGGCACTTAGGAAACTGCTGCTTTGAGAGCTACAAATG
>JAQFJA010000008.1:14662375-14683810 GCA_029874485.1 Naso brachycentron
AGATATTGTGTATTTATTTGTATGTATTTTACTTACAAGTACTGGTATCTGCATTAGCCCCTAACTGCAGCTTCAACGGCTACTTCTTTCTTCTCTGGTGTCTAAGTGACTCTATAATGTGGACAAGAAGGGCCGAGTCCCCTGCAACAACCTGAAACCCACTGTACGATGTACAAAACATCATTTGTTTAATAGAACTGCAAAATCTGGCAGCGCTAAAGCCATTCATGCAGCTCTGAATAGCCATTGTGAAATGGACCATTCTAAAATGCAAGCCAGCAAAGAAAAATCACAAACAATGAAGTGATGTGATTACAAAAAATTGATGCCTGCAATCTTCCACAAAACAATAGATTATCACTCTTTCACGCTTCGTCTCGTTTAGTCTCTTTTTCCTTCCACTCCCATCTTTCTCTTGCCTCTGAGTTAAGACAGCTAACTCTGCATAAAGGAATCTGCTAGAAATCCTCATATTCAGAGCATTTCTTTTTGTTAGTGTGCTCTCTCAGACAAACCCAGGAGATCACACTGTCCACTTAACTTTTGACCTTAAGATCTTCTCTAATCTGGGTCATACCAACTCCGTCTCGACTGGGAACGATCAGTGTCCAAGTGCCAAAACACTTACAAGGTGATTACAACACACAGAGGAAGTGCAATTATCACTTGTTGGCCATTATCTCTTTTTGCTGTGCTAGGGTCTTTTCGGCCATCATGCTACAGCTAATTGTTCCTTTATTGTGTGAAAGAAGAAGAGAGGAAGACAGTGGAAGAAAGAGAGAGAGAGAGAGGTTGATTCATTACACAACACAGATTACAATCAGGCCCGGCACGCTCATTGGAAGTGAAAGATATCCCTTGGAAGAATGTTAATGGAGGCAAAGCCGCCGCGGCAATTCCTCGTCAAATCATCCGCACCACGGAGCAGGAGCAAGGCCGGGCCAATCAAAGGTCTGAACAGGGAGGGAGGAGCGAACAGAAGTGGTTAAACTCAGGGCAGAAAAAGATGGGAAGGGTCACAACTGGACTTTAGAGTATAAAAATGTGCAGTGAAAGTGGGAGACTTTCAGAGGAGTCAGAGAGGAGATTCAGAGCAGGAGAATAAGGAGGAGATATAAGGCACATTAGGAGTCATGAAGGAGAGGAGAAAGAGAGCAGACTCCTTAAAGATTAGACAGAGTTGTGGGAAAAGCCTCTCAAGCCTTGGGAGGATAAGAGGAGGATGGGAACAGATGAGAAAGTCTTGAGAGAGAAAACGGTGAAGGGAGTGGTTGTCAAACAGTTTCACTGGTTACAGAAAGCATCACGTAACTGCGGTTCCTCTTTTGACAGCTGCAGCAAATCATTTTTCTTTATCTCAATGTCCACGAATGCTTTCTGAGAATTCACTCAGCATAAAATAGATGATGGAGAGTTTGTGCATGCATGTATTTGCAGGTCAAAGCCAGGTCATTTCAAGGACTGCAACAGCAATTACATTTTTCAGAGGCTAAGTTGATCTTTTTTATCACTGATTTAAACTTTCATGCGCCAGACTCAGAATTCCCCTGATGTCTTTTTATCGCCGGCGCTGTCCGCTCCTCTTTACTCCTCTGGGGACAGCGGGGAAATCACAGGAAGTGTGTCATCTGTGATCTCGGCTGACATTGGCTGGTGCGTAGGAAAGGACGAGTAAAACAAAAGCCCTCTGAGTGCCCCCTGGTTGCCAGGCGCTCAGATGATGGACAGCTCATGCAAGGGGGATTATGGAGGGATCAGAGGGTTTGTTTTTGTACAAAACATCAGTGCTGTCTCACATATGTAAGTGTGTGTGTGTGTGTGTGTGTGTGTGTGCGTGTGTGTGTGTGTGTGCACTGTTAAAAGGTACAGATAAACATCAGCAGGCTGTTTGGTTTTAATTCTTCCACTTCCAGTCACGCTAGAAGAAAATCTAATTCTCCCTCAGGCTCAAAGAGCACATTTATTTTAACGTAAAGCCTCAAATGGAGCACAATGCTACATCCCTCAAGGTCCTGATACACAAACACACGCAGAAAGTCCAGCCCATGAGGAATCCATCCTGGAGAAACCATTCAATCTGTGTCTGTATATCCTCTTTGCTTCTATTCTCTGCCGTCCTGTGCATGCAGCTCTCAGAGCGGCCGTCACCCTCTGTTCCTCTCAGTGACTTGAGAATCACAAAAGAAGCTGGTGAACTCTTTCCTGCCCCGGAGCACAGATGTCTTCTTATTGGCTGACTCCAGGGGTAGCAGAACACAATTACTAAACTTTCCCGAGCACTGAGCTGCAGCGCTGCCTCCCACTGTATGACACCAGTGCGGTTAGCGCTCGAGGGGCACACGATCTTCAAGGAAGCAGTGTGTATTTGTGGACCCACATGTGAGTGTGGTGACTGGCTATTCATATAACCACCCCCCGCTGTAACCATCACCCCCTGCCTCAGACAAACTCTATGTAGGTCACTCCCAGTGCTCACACATCCAACCAATAAGAGGATTACACTGCTACCCCCAAGATGGTCATCTTAGCAGATCGATATCTGCAGAATGTTTACCAAAACCATGTTTTCTAAACAGTTGTCACTCTCTTTGATGGTACAGTCTACAGAAAGTTCCCGAAATCACCCACAAATGACGAGAATGCAGCTTTCTGCTGATTCATGCTTACCTCTACTCTTCACCTGACACTGCCATGAAAAAGTGCCCCTGTTTAACACAAAGCCCCCATCACAAAAAAATGACATCATCTTCCTTCTCAGTGATGTGCCAGCTGGTGGGATGTCTGTGCTTTGCCACTCAGCTTGGGATGACATAATTACACGCAGCTCATCAAAACCCTTGGGCACCGAACGTGCAGCGATCTCAATAATGAGCACCTCGTAAGTTAATCTAACCCGCCACATGGTCTTGCCTGCTTCCGTTCAGTCTCTCTCGCTGCCCAGCCTCCTGCTACTGATCATTAGCATTTCAGAAAAAGACAAGGAAGGGGGGGTGAGGGAGGGCGAAGTGATGCAACAACACTTTACATGTTTGAAAAGAAACAACTTGGATGTTGGATGCTGCGTGGTGAAAATGGGATGCGAGACGAGAGAAAAAAGAAAGAGATGAAGGCAAAAATATGCCCCAGATGAGTTCGCCCAGCCTGGAGGTTGCCTTTTTCTCTGCCCATCTTGTCATGTTTTTGAATATTGGTGAGAATTGCAAACACGAGCATCTCCTTTGTTGAACAAGAGCTATACTCTTGTATTCTAGCTGGAGTTGATCCAGTACAAACGAATAAGACTTTGTGCTGGTATGCGTATATGATCACCTTAAATCATCCCACTGCAGATCAGGTTTTTAGCCGAAAATCTGCTGCTTACTTCAAACACATGATTACATTTAGAGCCCTACCGATATAGGATTTTTGGGAGGATGCCGATACCGATATTAGAGAGTGAGAAAATTCTGATATCCAATATCTCAGCCGATAATCTATATATAATATTTTGAATGTCTATATCAACTGTGTGTGACAAAGATATGTAATGGGGGCAGAATACCTAACAAAATTAATTCCCAACATCATTGCATTAAACAGTAAACACTTCACTTATTACCAATTAAATAACAGACTGCCCTCTGCTGGACAAACTACATGATAACACTATTTTATATTAGTAGTCCAAGCAATTTTTACAGCCTTAAAAACCAGATTTAATATCAGCACTTATTAAAGAACATATACCGATATATCTGCCATAGGCCAATATTGGCCGATAATATCGGCGAACTGATATATCTGTCCGGCCTTAATTATATTTTCACCTTCCTATCTTCATCTTTCTGTTGAGTTGCATCACATATTCCACTGTTCCATCTTTGTTTAGACGAGGAAAGACAGACCAAGCTGTCTTATACTACATGGATAATTGTATTGTTTATCTGCAGTGATACAGTTTGCCCCTTTAATTCTGATAGATGAAATCTGGTGAATCTGCACTATAGGCTGAAGCAAAAACAACAAGACACTCGCCTTAGCGTGCCTTGTAGCAACTCTTACACAAAGTTCATCCCAAAATAATGTTCCTCCCTGTGGATGTGTTCATCATCCAGCTGTGTGTTTTCTCGATAGGGCTGCAATAAGCTCATGATCGCTGAAACGGGTTCACTTACGTGTTAAATGTAGGGAGGTGCAGCCTGGTGCAGGGTGTGTTCAATGAGTGCTGATTGTAGGTGTGTAGATAACAACACTCTGAATGTGTGCTGTTCTTTGCTGGAAGGTGTGAGTCACTCAAATCTGTCAGTGTGTGTGTGTGTGTGTGAGTATGCGTGTCCCTTTCTCTGACTCTCTTGCTCTTCTCCTTCCTCCTTTTTTCATCTGTACCCTCATACCAATGGCGGTGTATTAATAATGGAAAAGTAGGAGCTTCTGAGTGTTGGATTTGGTTTCTAAATGACTCACTGACAACTCTCATACCCTCCAACATTGGGGCTGCGTTCAAGATGAAATTCATGTTCTCCTCCGCCCTGCTGACAGGAAGGAATATGCATGCGAGGGCTGGGAAGTCTAACTTTTGTGGTTTATTCCAACTTCTTCGGCAGAACAATAAAGGTCATCCTGGATTCTGACAAAGACTTACTGGATATCTCTGCCCAGGGACTGCACATTTACCCTAATGCACTGAACTGCCTTGGTCTCCTTCCTTTCCTCCTTTTGTTCCTCCTATTAGATTCAACAAATCGTATTAGGACTTATTATAAGATTTAAAGGAAGAGAGAAAGACTCATGAACTCTGGTTAAGATGTAACAAGATCCATGCACCCCCCTTCAGTGGTCTCCTTGCCTGTGTGGCCCCTCCCAGGAAGGATCCCCAAAGGATGTTGCGTATGTGCATGGGCTTCCCCCATCACGTGCGCCAGGCTAAACAGCTTTAAAAACCTCGCCAAGTGACCCTGTGCTCCCCAGAGCAAGGAAGTCCAAGATTCATTGAGCGCTACACAGTCTGTTGTGATGTACAAGTGGGTTTGTGTTTCAGTTAAGTGCTCACACAAAGTGGTTCTGACATCGCGTTAGTGTATTATTATTAAATGGCGCACTCATACATCACAGCGGAGGGCAAAAAATAAAATCAATAGGACCGTCTGGCTGCGCCTCCGGTCGGCCAGCCTGTGCCAAGCCACCGGTCCTCTCCTCCGTCTTCATTCAGCAGAAGCCTAATACAAACAAAGCTTTGTTGATATATTGTGTGAAAGTTTTTCTAGAAAGCATAATAAAAACTGAGAGCTTACCTGCTGCAGGTATTACTGCGGGTGTGATCTGTTACAGCAGCCTATAAGCGCACTCTTTTTTCCAAGCTCACCACCCTTTGCTGGTAAATGTTGCAGTAGCCTAAATCATTTCGGGACGGTGACGCGTACCAACCTCCTCATCCTGGCAGCACTATAACCTGCAGCTCTTCCCTCATATCTTTCCACTCATGGATCAACGCCACGGTTGTGACGCACGGCCACATCCGTGCGCCAGATCCGTGCGCTTGAACCGTGCGCCAAATCCGTGGCAAACGCTTGCGCCGTTTTGGCTGACCAGATACATTCACACCGATCTCGCCACACGTGCGGCCATTTTTTGTTACCCATCCCGAGCTATTGTGGCGCGCGCACACTTACGACTACAACCCATAGGATGTATCCTTCCTCGTGATACGCAGGAAAAGAGACAAGAGGACGCGTCCGACTCCACAATAGACGCCCAAAGGAAACTGACGGGCTATGTGTCTGAATAAAGCTCTCACGGCGGAGCGGACTCTACAGGGGGCAAAGCTCCCCTCTGTCAAACTCTACTGCACCTCAAACACGGCAAAGTGTCTTTGTCTCCCGTTTGAATGCCTGCGGATGAATGAATTCAAAATCTGTACATCACAAATATGATCACGAGCCGCGACTTACCAGTGAATCGTGCGTGTGAGTTCGCGGTAGTCCACCGACTGTCCCGGTTGGACATTCAGGCCCCCCTCAGCTGTCTGTCCTGGTCCCGCAGCAGACTACCAGAGAATACGACGCCAATCAAACAGACAAGCCCCGCCCCTTCGACAGGCGTCACACACCGTCGACCAATGGCAGCTGAGGTACAACCCTCGCGGAGTGGATACATTGTAGCATATAGTATTTTCTTTCCAACACATGTCCCACGCGTTCATTCACATAAATACATGTTAGCATAATTTTGTACGTGTTATGTAACGTTGAGCTCTGTGGTAACGCTGCAGAAATGTTCAGGCTGAGACAGGACGCTATATCTTCAAAGTCTATAAAGCTTTCATAACAGACGACTATCAAAGGCTTATACTTTACAAAAAATGTTTTGTTTTGATTGTTTACACGTTTGGACAACAAATAGAGCCTGCTTATCTTTAAAGCCACATTTATGCCAACACCAAAAGAGATTTACAGCATGCTACAAAATGGCTTCTTGAAATTTACCTACATGTTGACTGTGTACAATATTAATATTCCATTATGTAGGCTATGGACAAGCTAAAAACAATCATGTTAGCTAGCTAACATGACAGTTAACAGCAAAAAAACTGCCATGCCAACTTAATTAATGGGATTAAATTTCCACATTTCCACATTAACTGGGAATATCAGGTCAAAATTTGTCATCACTGGCAGCATACAAAATTTCACCAGACTTGCTATAGTGTCCACATTCATTTTGCATTTTTTTCTGCTGTTCCTACTCAGGAAAAGAGAAGGTTTCAGCTGGAAGAGGCAATAGAGTGTGTCTTCGTGGTTCAAGGTTGAGCATTGCACAGGTGTTAATGGTTTAATACATGTTTTATACTTTGGGTAAAATGTTTCCATCATCTCATTAATAGGCCAATAACTCACAGGGTCCCTCTCCTAATGTTTTTCGTCCTTGGTTATCTCGTCTCCATTGCAGACACTCTTTTAACTGTTTGACTTGTGCTCTCTGGGCCGATTTGATGTCAGGTTTCAGTAGACTAACAACTCGTATAATTACAATAATGCTTCTGGAAATGCCATTTCTCTCTTCACTTAGTTCCAGAGCAGATACTTATCTGTATGGCCACAAGAGAGCGCCATTAGATACCCAATTGGCAGCCTCAAATGGATGTTTTCTGACTATATAAGCTTTTACTGGTCCATTCATGCGTAGTAGACCCAGTTTAAATGTACTTTTCACACACTTAGCCCATTATCCAGAGTTATAGAAGGTACATTAGCAGATGAAGTCATGGGTTTCAAATGGGAGATAAGGTGTGGCACTGCAAGTCCAAACTTGTTCTCCTCTTGAGGGCGAGACATCAAGAAAACAGTGTGTGAGATGTGTCAGACCAGCAGTAATAAATATAACGACATCAAGGGAGCATATCAAGACCAGCAACCTTTCTACTCTGACAACAGGGTGACCCAAATCAAATAATTAATCACACAGAATGTACTGAAGGCCTGTCGCAAAAATGTCAACTGTCAATCATAGCTTCATTTTCACATTTGCTCTGATATTTATCCTGACATTTGCAAACAAATATTTGACAACTTTCCACAATGAATTAGTTTGTTTTAAATCAAATGTCATCCAGGTACATTTCTTCAAATAGTCAATCTTTAATAGCACAATTATACAATACAATCAACACGCCCTCCCCCACTTTACTTTTATGTTTCACAGATGAGTCTGAATAAACTATTTACAACTTTATGGCATATAGAAGCAGTTGTGACTGTAGCTGAGGGCTAAGGGGGAGGGGTTAAATAGACGTGGCGGATCAGAGGTAAGGGGGCAGGGGCAAAGTGGTCATGTGGTGTAGGAGGGTATGGAGTGATGCATGTGAAGAGTTCTGAATGTCAGCGGCGGCAGCAGAGGGGCAGCAGTGAAGTGGAAACCAACACTGATGACAGGCATCACCACAATGATGGGTCATATCTGGTGGGAGACAGAGAGAGAGAGAGAGAGAGAGAGAGGCAAAGGTCGTGGTCAGCTTCCTGTGAGGGTTACAACGACGTGGAGCTCTTACACTCACAGTCGGAAACAAACCTCGACTGTGGAAGCGTATCTGTTTCCTTCAACAGCAGCTCTGAGACCAGTGTGTCCAGAATCTCAGGACTGGATCTCTTTCCATACCTTAAAAAAGACAGATGGACACACAGAGAAAGGAGATGAATTATTATTATCCTGACAGGCAAGTTAAAGGGCTAAGCACCAACTTGGACCTTTTGGTTTTGAAGTGACAAAAAAACAGACAGAGACAGGGACCTTGACTGAACTGAGCAAAGGGAAAATAAATGACTGAAGCTATTACTCTGCATATTCTCGTGTCATACGTCCAATTATAACCGCAGTGAAGTCTGAACACAGTCAGACCGAGACCCTGCAGGGGCAGACAGGAGTTGCATCACAGGTGGTCATATTTCCCTTTCTGTCTCTCTGATGATAAGCCGTGCCAGCTAACTTGTCCCCCTGGGTGGCTAAACGCCTGCAGCAGCATCCAAGTCCCTGACATTCAGTAGAAAGCTAAAAGCTGTGGGTGATTGGATACAGGATGCCGGTGGTGGAAGTCATTTCTCCTCAGATCTTTTTTCTACAGGTGGTTAATGGGCAGCAGGCATTCCTGAGGAGCTGCAGGCAGACCTGCAAGACTGGCAGCGCCGACAGGCGAAACTTTAGGATTCATGGATTTGCTCCCTGTTTTGTTTGATGTCAAATTGTTGTGCTTTATTGTCACATTATTCTGTCAAGATCATAAAAGAAAGATTTGTTGACCGGCCGGATGGCAGCGAAGAAAGAGAAGAGATATTTTATCACATTAAATATATAATTTTTTGTAAAACCAACAAGCTGCTGGCCATGTTAATTAAAAAAAATACATCAAAAATGAAAATCCAGCCTTCCTAGCATGCAGAAGTTGGAACTGGCGCAGCATTTGGGGCGATGGGAGGAAATGGTTTCAACTGGCAGATTAAACTGAAGCATCACTAAACTTACCAGCATGATTTATGTCATAGCAGTCTCCTCATTACATTCCGTTGTTACAAATGTGTTAAATCGGACATAATAGAATTAAAGTCCTTAGTATGTCACTTATAGAATTATAGGTCTATAACTGAATAACGTGGGGAAGCTAGTGGACAAAAACCAATCCAGATATAATGAAGAGACAAACTGTTGAAAAGTATTCTTTAATACAAATTAAAACCTGAAACCAAATGAATTCCAACCCTGGTAACAAACTTTCAGTTTTTACTTTAAATGTTTAGTTCAACAGGCATGACATTTGAAATGTGTTAAAAAACAAAAAACAAAAACATAATTAGGCTCCTATTATAAAAGATAATGTTAAGAAATGAAATAAACAAAAACAATACAATAATAGCAAATAGAATAAAATGAATACTTTTCTATTGTCTTTATTTACATGTGGTTTTCTGTTACCCTGTTTTATATTGTTGCAGAGAGGTGTAATTAGTCCTCCTACCTCTGTCTTGTGATGAGGTTGATGTAGTGTCTCAAGGCTGAGTAGTACTTGGCCAGCTCCTCCGCCGGGGCGTCCTCCCCAGGGTTCTCCGGTTTCACCGGGTAACCCTCCGTCAGGGCGCCGAGGCAGAGCAGCGCCCACAGCAGGAACCCCAGAGTCCCCAGCCAGCTCACCAAGTTAGGATGCATCTGAGTGCGCGAAGGAGAAGCTGTCAGTCCTTTACAGTGGGCACTTGTTCCTCCCTGCTTTTAAAATCCCCCCTTTCCCTTTTAAATGACATATTAATATTTAATAATCTGTAATGTAATGCTATTCAGCTTTAATACGTTGCGCGAGGAATAAATAAAATTGGTCGAAGTAAAAAACGATCAAACATGATTAGTAGTGATAGATTTCCAATAACTTGAACTTTTGCTGATGCTTAGCCTGCAGATGTGAATCAAAGGAGGCTTTAAAAGAGTTGGATCATTTCAAGTTAAGGTGTTTGTAAATCAAATGTGAAGGCACTTACATTTCCTAGAGGGTCGCAGGGAGATTCGCGCGCTGTCCTGTGGCGTCTCTTCTGCTCCTCAGAGCGCGCGCGGTGGGTTTTATATCTGTGAGCGCAAGAGGCAGAAAAACGCGTCAGAGCTGCGCTCCGTTTGGCGCAAGTCTCTGCCTTTCTTCGTGTGAACGTCACTGCTGATGCTGTCATTAGTGTGTTTTTAATAGAAGCTGATTAAATAAAATTTAAAAGGCGTGCAATAAAAACATAAACCAAAAGTTTATGAACCCTGTTTTCAATGAGACCAAGAGGGATTTGGGATGATTTATTTATTCATTTATGTAGGCCTGTATTTAAAAATATGTCAATCCAGCAGCTACAATTACATTTAAGAATACTAACCAAAATGACAGCTAATGTCCCTAAGAACATAGAAATGCAGCAAAAATGCATAAAGAAGTTCAATACAAAGTCATTAAGTGGCATCTAATGTAATATTCTCTTAGGAAATATGACTGAACTTAGTTACTTTCATGAAACAAACGTAAACACATACATGGCACATATACACCCTCGAAGTAACTGCTGAATTCAAACACACACTGTCAAACAGATTGATACACACATGCTGAGTGCAATGTTTTGGTGTTTATAAGGCTTCTCTGAGAGGAAGAAGGGGATAAATTATTTCTCAATCAAGTAGTGATTCTTCTGCATAATGAGATCAATAATCCCATCTGAAATCACAAAAGAATGGCAGTAATGTTGCACTGTGGGCGAACTTCAGATGAGGCTTCTTCAGGCGGCCTCCGTACCCAAAAGCTGCTCCTCTGACGACGCCTCGGGAGATCTCGAGTAAAAAGATCTCTATCAGACTCCTATGTGCATGAGCCCTTTTTTGACATGCTGTTTGACTGAATCAGTGTAATTTCATTTTGCAGTTCACTCCATCAGATGGAGAGAAAGGCTGGGACACTCAATGTGAACAAAAAGCTTAAATGTGAACATCGAGACATGTCGCTCAAAGAAGAGCCTGATCTCCTAGAAACCCACTTAATAAGAAAACCCAAATAGCACTTCTAATGAATCTGTATCACTAAGTGCTTCATTTACCTCCCATTCATAATCCTTTTGTGTACCAGCTTGCAGCCATATAATCTATCAAAATCAGTATTCTTCAGCGGTGCTGCTTTTTAAGTTGCTGCAGAGGATGTGTTAAGGGCTTTTTTGTGTGACACAGGATGCTAAGAGGGAGATGAGGAATGAGAGACAAGTGAGAGAACGTGGAGAGCAAAGTCATGATCGAATCACGCTGATCACAGGCAGGAATTAGAACTTCTAGTCCTCTTCAGGGGAGATACACACACACACACACACACATTCAGTGACTCGCTTCAATAGTTGTAACACCTTTAAGCAAACAGCTTGAGCCCCACAAGCAAATGTTGAAGTATACATCTTATGAATGTCGCAGATGTACAAAAGCAAAGTTGAGAGGTCAGTTAGTGTTTGCTTAAAATAAGACAGTAAAGTGACTTTAAACTCAATATGATCATTAGGCATAGATGAATCAGCCCCAGTGTTTAGACACAGGTGACGTCTTAAGATGTGAGCAAATGTTCCTCCTCTGATTGCACAACTCATCGGTCCTTGAAGTAGATGGGCTAAAATAGAAGAGGCCATGTTGGGTTACACTCATGTCAGCCAGGAACAAACAACACAAGGAGTCTTCAGTGCTTGCAGCTGTGTCAGGCTGTGCTTACTTACAGTGTTTTACTGAGCTAAATACTAAGGCTGGCCTCACAACATGTTTAACATGACTACCTATTGCTACAACTTCGCATCAGAATACTAAAGCTAACATGCTGATGTCACGCTGGCAGCTTTATTGTTTACCACCTTCAGTAAATGTGCCAACATGCTAATATTGGCTAATTAGCACTAAATACAAAGTATAGCTAGGGCGTAATGTGCTTTGTTTAAATTTCTACCTGCTAAAGATAACAGTGATCACCAAACTTTGTATGTACCAAAGTTCACAACAATCCAACCAACAGATGTCGAGACACATACCCATAAACATCAACATCAAGGCGACGCCAGAGGGAAAGTAATGAGGATTTGTTATCTGGGAACCATGATTGTCTGTACTAATCAATATGCAAATCCATCCACCTGATGTTGAGATACTGTATTTTTTGCATGTTAATGTATAAGTGAGAGCCTTGATCTGCTGGTGGATCTTACAAGAAAAGTCAGAAGATCACCAAAAACAGTTTGATTCATCTTCTGGTGGACCTGAACGTCTGTTATTTCATCACAATCAATCAAATTGTTACGGCTTTTCAGTCTGGAGGAATGTTGTGTACCGACTGATGAACCTTCATTAAACAACCATCCGCTTTTTAACAACCATGTTTGCAGCCATTCTAGCAGCATGGATAAAAATTAAGGAGTAAAATTGCCTAATGAACCTTGTTTGCCAAAGTGGCATTAATTTCAGTTTACTCTTAAAGTACTTACAGCCTCTTGATTTCATCCTCAGGTTAAACAAAATATTAAAAACACAGTGTAAGAATTCCTAACCAAATATGCTCACACAGTAGATTAACACACAGAGACATATCCATGCCTTTAGGGATGCATCTGAGCTTTTTAAACAGGTTGGAGTCAAACAACATTTAAACAGTCAGAAAGAGACGCTTAGTGAACAGTTAAACTTTGGGAGAAATTAAAAAAAAAATCATGAACACACTCTTTAAGTCAGCGTTGTTTCTGCTGATTGACTGAAACACTTTTCCTGACACATGTAGATCAACATCAGTGAAGTGGTACGTTTATCTATATGAATTTTTTCTTTTTACATAGTGAACCTTCAGTGGTTCCAGGTGGATTAAAGGATGAGACTGGTGATCTTCCACGAAAAAAAATAACATCAAGGTCCCGATTTACTACCCTGAGCACTAAAAATGCTGCTGCATGCGCACAAGACACAATTTGTTCCCATGTTGTTTCCACGTTTTGAATATTTATGTGCATAAAATAAATGTAAAGAGAGACAGCACAAGTAAAGTACTTTATCAACGATTCAGTCGTTATCATGGCATCTTTAAAACACCTTCAAGGCCAACAGTCCACTCTTCTATTACATCAAGATCTGTCAGCACAATTGCTGTATGCTTGCCTTGTGTGTCCGGACGTATTTAAAAAAACAAGTTGTGTCAAAATATGATTGTGCCTGGTTCAAGTCTCATCACCTCATTTTTCCATAAAGTCTCTAAAGCAGGGCAATGCAGACAATCCAAATTTGAAGATGACTATAATTAGCTGCATGATAAGTGTGCATTGCATAAGCTTCCACCAAGTTTTATGAAAACTGAGCAGGCAGTTTTTTCCATTACCTTTCTTACAATCCAACTGCACCAAAAACACAACCCATTAGTGGAGATAATAAAAGGAAATCAACAGAATCAACATGGGATCATGCAGTATTTTTCCAGTAATATCTTTTTTTTTGCTTGTTTGCAGCTTTATTCTCAGTGAAGTTATCACTGTGCATACAGTCCTTGTCTGGGATGTATCAATCTCAGTCAGTTCTTTATTCATCTAATATTTACATGTTGTTACATGTTCTTTTAGTTAAAATGGCTGTGACAAACATATTTTTGAAACTTGCCGGATTTCTGTGTAGTGAAAAAAGAGGAGGGTGCTGCTGTTCTTGCTTGGGGGTGGAAAAATGGCATCGTCACAGGATTAAAGGGGCTGAAAGGGAATATTGCCACTAATTCAGATAAACATCGGCACTAATAGTATCACTGCTATTCGAAAACACAGTGACTATTACCAATACAGTCCTGTTTTTTTTACACTAATAAGACAAATCAAATTACCCACAATTAAGGTAACAATGATACATCCTAATACAGTACCTTTAGGTAAATGCTGTGTAAGAGAATTTCTTGGAGTTCGGTTTGTCGTTATCAGAAATCATTTCTGTGGCAAACGAGTCCTCAAGCTGTTTAAATGCAAATTTGTTTTTCCTCTCCTCTCATCAGCCTCCAGGTTTGGACAATAGGTTCTCTCTGGTGATTTGTTCCGATGAAAAGGCCTGTAATTTTCCGCCGCCATGAATCACACTTTTCAAATTTACAGTGTGTGTGCAACTGTAAAAGGAAATACTGACATGCAGGCTGCCTGTGTCGTCTCTATCAGGCGGTTGCAAGAAAACAGACTTGGAGGACAAATAAAGAAGGTCAAAATCTCGTACAGCTTTGGCCCTTTCTTGGCTATAACACCACTTTTACAAACAGGTCTGACATCTAAATTGCTGCTTTTGACTACACTATTGTGCTATAGTGACAATCTGTTACTTCTGGTGAGCAAGCACTACTATTACTTAGAACATAGACAGCCCCTTATTTGGCTCTGTGGGTTGCAGCTTCAAACTGAAGGTGATTCGAGTCCTTATAATAGGCATACTGAGGTTTAAGGGAAGTTTGTCATTAATTAAAGCAACTGAAAGGATGAGATTATAAAATTTTTATCAATGAAACCTGTTTTTTTGTGTTTAACTGTGTTGCTTTTGCTGTTATTTAGAATGGAAAAATAAGTCATTTTTAATTTTTTAACAGACGTAATTTGTGTAAATACCTTAACAATATTGGTTTGCTTCCACAAAGCTGGTCTACTACCAAAGAAGTATCGTAATTCTGCCATCCACTTTTCTGAGCTGTTAGCTATCAGCAAGATGATGATCACCATGAAGCATGTCCCAAAATCTTTCATCTTTGTTCTGGCATTGACATTAATTGACAGCCTTTGCAAGCAATTACTAAACCGTATAGCATCTCAGGGAACACAAGCTTCTTCTACATTCAGTTCAGAGTAAGTACAATGGAGACAACTGCTCAGTGAAGAAATTACAAGGAATGATGTCCTTTGTCATTCTCTCAGTGGTTCTATGGCTCTAATTAAGCTCCCACTGCAGTCTGAGTCTCCCTATTGAGTTGCAGTGTTTTAATTTACCTGCCTTGATCTCTTCTCTCGGTGTGTGAGCGTGTCTGTTTTTTTTTTCATTTTGTGTGTGTGTGTGTGTAAATTTGTCTCTGCCACATCTGCTCCAAGGGTGACGGCAGCACAAACGTCATGTCAACAGAGACATCATATAAGGTTTTTTGATTGACAGAAGAACAGAAGGTCAAGCCGCCAAGCTGTGACAGGTTGGTTCGGCTCAGGTGTGCAGGTCAGAGTCCTGAGCCTTGATATTAGGAAACCTGATGAAAGTTGTTACCACATCAGAAGGCGCTAAACTTTAGTTTAATAAATGTTGCAACCTGAGTCCAAAGTAGTCTGGATGTGTCGTTGTTTTGCCAGGTTGCCTCCGTGTTTGTTGAACTTCAAAGACATTAAATATTAACAAACATAAATTACGATGCTAATTAAGCTTATATAATTATTTTCAGTATTATTACAAATGTATTAACATGAACTGATTTTTCTGTGTGTGTGTGTGTGTGTATGTTTTTGTAATGAATTTAATGAGCTAAAAACCTCCTCCAGTAAATAATATCACAATATTATAAATATGATTAGAAAATCCCAGAATCTGTGTAAAATTACTGACTAGCATTAGAGGTTTTGGTGGATGTTGTGTCTAAATATACCAGTTCTGATTTAAATAGCAGGCCTTCATCGACAATATGCAATAAGCAAACAGAATTTTACCAGAAACAAACCCTAAATCCTTTAAAAGGTCTCATGTTTATGGGTGAATTAATATATTTAAACACAAAATGCACAGCACAAATGAACAAGGACGTCATTGCCCAAATCCAATCACTGTCAAGGTTTAATAATTTGATATGTCCACTGAATAAACATTGCAAGCATCTTTTCAGGCATTGTCTGAAGAGTGAATGTGATAACCACTGGTGCAGCAGGTTAAACATATTACCAGCATGCTTTGGTAGACGCAGGCTTGACTGACGTGGGGTTGGATAATGGAGGAGAAATGTCTAAAGCAGTCCAGCTAATGCACGAGAAAACAATTTTAAAAGCGTCCGTTTTCAAGAGTGTGCTGAATTCATAAAAAATACATTTTTCTACATGGCTGTCAATCAGCCATTGAGTGTTTCCAAATACTTATTCTGCAAATTAAAGACATTTCTAGATTTAATGTTATTATTCAGGTAGCAGATGAAAGGGTGCATAGTGCTGAATTTCTATGAGCACAAGCAGTTACACACAAGGACATACTCATGATGAGGACACTGCACTCTACACTCTACAGACGCATTTTAATAGCTGGTGCAAAATTGTTATATGAATAGCTCTTGTGGGGCTTAAGTTGTAAGTGATGAACTTGACAAAATGTGCTAATGTGTTCCTCATCAGTGATTGCATTGTGTATCTTTAAATTAAGATCTGGTCAAAAACGAGGCTCATTCTTAAAACAAGGAGGATAATTAACAGTAATATAGATTCATGAGCATATTTTAATGCCATTGACAGAGCAGACATGGCACAAAGTGTAACGTGTTTTAAAGGAACAGGAATAGGGAAAAATTTATGTTTGCCTTCCTGCCCATAAAAAGATCAGCACCACTCATGTATCCGTCCGCAGCCAGATGCTGGTTAGCTAAGCTTAGCAAAAAGACTGAAAACAAAGAAACAGCTAGCTGGTCTCTGTCCAAAGGTAACAACGTGCCTGCCAGGAACTAAAATGTTATATCTTGTATGTTTAGAAAATTAGCTTTTTACTGAGTGTTAATGTTTAAATTTTAATGGGGCCTTATGAATTTGCTTCATTAACATACTAAGACTGATAGACAACTGTAATCTCGGAACCCATCGGCTGCATTGGCCGTCTGACTTCTGCTAGACAGCAATACAACCTCTGGGGGCAAACCCCATCATTCTTGGGCTTCCGTTGGAGGAGGCGAATTTCTGTTTCCAACTTCCTTCTCCAGCTGCTCGCTGTTTACATTCCGACGTGAGAATGGAGTTGGAGTTGAGAGACCACATCTATCAGCAGATCTTTTCACAAGTAGCCAGTTTACACATCGTTAACAGTTAATTACGAGGACTACAAAAGACTACCACTGGAAATCCTGTTTATCATTTTTATTCATTTTTGATATGGAAATGTTACTTACTGTAAGTTTAAGTGCACATGAAAACCATAATTATAATTCATTTACTTTTAAAATAAAGGATTAAATTGTTTTTTGTCAAGAAAACTGTGCATCCCTATTTTATTCATCCTTTAAAATATATTTGTAAACTCTTTACAAGTGAATGCCTTATTGCTAAATTGTAGCAATAACACTGCTCTATACAAACAATAATTACTGGCACTCAATTCTCTCTGTCAAATACACACTAGGCCTATGTGTTTATGGTCCCATGCACTCCATTTATGTGTGTATGAATGGAAATGGGGTCCTGCCTGTGTTTAAACACACTTTTGTTGGTCAAACATTACTATTGATTTAACCCAGATATTCAACATCCCTCTCTGTTCTTATCACTGCCCTTTGTGAAAAAGCAAAATTTATTTCTCACGACATGCTCTCCATCCTCCTCCCTCAGTCTGCCGACACAGGAGGGGATCGAAGAAGTGCCTCTATGAAGTCCCTGCTCTGTCAATTTCCCACTGTTTCTACTACAAAAGAGAAGCAACACACACACGTCCAATGTGTCAAAGTCATACGTAGGATTGTGCTTCACTTTTAGGACATGTGTCTGTGCGTGTGATGGGTTTTTTGTTCTTCTTAGAAACAGAACAAGCTGTATTTTGTTCAAGTAAGATCTGTCCTAAATAGAAAAAAGGCTGGTTCTTCTGATCATCAAAGGAGAATTCTTGAAGAAAGGAGAAAAGCCTGAGACAAATGAAATCTGAGTTCATGATGCTTTAAAATTTTTCATAAAAAGCTGAGTGGTTACCACAGCAAATTTGAAAATGCACGAATCAATTGTCCTATTGGTAAACAGCACTGTGTTATTGCAGGATATTAATCGAGTTTTGTCTGCATGTCCCCAAATATGGCAACTTAGACCCAAAAATAAAACCTCAAACATTTTTATGACCTGATTTTTTTTTTAAATTATTCTTGGGGGTGGGGTGGGGTTGGTGTAACTAGCTGTTGTGCAACTTCATCATTATGTCCAATGGATATGGCGAACATGCTAGCTACCCTTGCCTATTTACACATTCAGTATTCTGAGTAACATCACCATTTGTGTCTCCCTGATGGATGTAGGAAGTTCAGTATTCGCTTTCATTTAACCATGTTTTAGGTCTCTAAAAACTCTTTAAAGAAAATACTTCATATGACTCTATAGCTGCTAAATGCTACACTGTGTTAATTAGCTAGCCACTAATTTTGACTGTGTGCCAAATGGTGTTAAGCAGGTAGTGCCAAGTGGGTTTATCTTTACTAAAAGATGCTTCTTGCATTATGAGAGACAGAGATTTAACAAGGTCTCTTCAATCTGTGTACAAGACCAAAGTGCAGTGCATATGTCAAAGTTGAACTCGCATGTAGGTGACATGCCCATCCTTCTCAATTATTTCTATGGAGAGAAGATGCAACAGGTGTTTGATGTTGTGAAACAGTCTCAGGTTAGGTAAGTTAGGCAGATCTGGTTTAGCAAAAGATGGTTGAGTAAACAAAAGTATGTGAGAAAAGTTAAATACATAAAGAACTTACAGACAAGGGTCAAAATAAAACATTGATTTTTGATCTCACATGAGACACAAACAAGGGTTTCCTGGGTGAAAGTCCTGTTTGTTTATCTTATCCATCCACCAACACCCCTCCGACGCAGACTTTCTCCTGTTTATTCTACGACACCTGACATTTTCTCTTCCATGACATTTTCACATAAAATGACAAGCGATAAGGTTGATGCAGAGGGCATTAAATGACAAGAAAGAAATCAAAAAATGTCAAAACAATTGTGTTATTCTTACGTGATTTGATGATATCAGGCTGAGCTAGCAGTCAGGGTGAACAAAAACATAAAAGTGGAAAGCTGAAAAACCAAAACAATTAGCTTAAAGATACTAAACTCCTTTGAAGAACAACTGAAAAGTTGGGTGATAAATCACTTCGTCAAAATGAAAGCAAAGATGCACAACTCGTCACATTGGCGATGAATTGGAGGGCAAAAGATTTCATGAACTCACAGACTATTTTGTCCCTCTTGTCTGCGTTTTGGCAGTTCTTTTCCAGCTCTAATGCCCCATTGAGTGTCTGGTTGACAGTTTGAAGTGATTTTTCATTACGTGCCAGTCTGTTACATCTCTCTGAGGACCCCGAGTTTTTGTTACCGCTCTCTCTCTTAGGAGAAATGAGGGGAGTGTGTTATTGTGTCGTCTTCACATGCTGACTTAAATATGTGGCTAACGTAACTGTCGCTGGGGTAATTAAGTGTTTCTCTATGCAGTAATTGCCAATTTAATCGTGTGTGCTGGTCTCCTGATTTGTAGTGTTGGATCTGTCAGTCAAGCTGGGCGTGGTTTCTATGGGGATAAGAGAAGCGTAGTAATCATTCATTTCAATCAATGGCCAAAGAAAATTACCTGTAGCCTCCTAAACTGGGGTTGCTATGGAGAAGCAATTACCTAAATTGTAATTGTGCCACACTAATGTGTCAGGTCATTACATTTCAAATTAATTGGGATTTTTCTCAGTGAGAAAAAATGTCCAGGAGTAAGCAGTGGAAAGAGGATGCTCCATTTTGGCAGTCAACAAAAGTCTTCTGAGTGAGGAAGGGGAAACAGGATTCGTTTAAAGGGTGCGAATGTGTGTGTACATACTTTATCTTGTTGCAATGTGATACCGTGATCATCGCTGACACACACTGAATCTGAGGTGTCAGCTTTCAGATGGGATCCTTTCCACTTGCTTCCTCTTCAGCACTCGTCCCCAGAGACCCAGGTGCATCCATGCTATCCTTCAGACGTAACCCTACTTCCTATCCCTGAAGACCACCTGTTCAGCTCACTAACACACACATTCACACACACACACACACAACAAGTTCCCTCAGGTAATACACACACTGCAACACAGGTGACTCGACATGCACTGGCCAGCACCAGTGCAAGATGCTGATCCTGTCTGACTTGCCATCCTCACAGCGGCAACATCTGAGTGGGAGTGAATCTTCATTTCGATTCTTGTTAATTTTATTTCTCAGTCAAAGAAAAGTGGGCCGCCAGTGGAGAAAACATGACCTGTTTCAATCTGCATTCACCGCGTGGATTAAATCAGCTCTCATCACCGCTGATCTGCCGTGAGAAATGGGATTAATCAATCGGAGACAGTACATCTATCTGCAAATTAAAAATGGCGTTCATCGCTGAGCATGCAGCTCCACGGTTCTGGTGTTATTTTGGTGACATGTTGAGTGGGTGGCTTGTTCTCTCAATAAAAGAACATCAATCACACAAACCTCAGATGCCTAAACTGACCAGTTTATGCAACGTGTGTCGAGAGGGCAAAATGAGGGGTTGCTAGAAAACAGCAATAACTAAAAGTAAGTGTGAGTTGGTTAGGGTATTAAATATAACTGAGAGAGATTTTGTAGTAAAGATGACTACTACGTGTTTAGATAAATGTGTGAGTATACGCATGGTATTTTTTCACCTCATACTGCAGCCTGAAACAAAATAAAATGATAAATAGGATCTCTTAAACATGCTTCACTTTCAAATGCGATAAATCCACCAAGATTTATTCTCCAGTATGTATTAAAATGCATTCAGGCTCTGAAAAACTGTGATTCATTAAGGTTTTGTCTTATGAAATGACAAAAATAATGTGTAAAATTTGGAAATAGGGATTGACATATAACACTGTGAATGGCTCCCCACCCTCAAACATCTGTTAGGATCAATATAATGCCACTTAATTGTTCAGTAGTGAGATGGTTTAATCGCTACTGTTGCCGGCAGTTAATTATACTACAGAGTCACAACACTGACAAAGACAAACACTTCACTGAAAATGAAAGTTTAGCCATGAAAAAAATCAACATGTCTTTCAGCTTCGGACAAGATGAAAGGTTTTATTTAACTGATGGTTTCGTTGGTCTGTTTTTTTTGGTCTCGTTTTAGTAAACCTTTTTTTGATCCATGATGCTGAGGATCACTGCTGGCAGCCCGTTTCTCTGTCTTGATCTGCAAAAGATACAGCCGTGATTATGAACATTAAATGTGCAGTGGATGTTTTGTACCTCACAGATATGAAACTTATTTTAAATCTATGCTGAGTGTTTCAACTACACCACGATCTGAAGAGTTAATCTGCGGATAAATGCAGCAGCCTTATTATAAACACAAATAAACTCAGATTCCTTGTTTCAAATCAAGGATAGAATCATACACTGAATCATAACTTTAAAAGATGAGTTCTGATTGCTTCATACAATCGGAGGTTGTACTGACAGTATTCAAATGTCA
>JAQFJA010000008.1:14718959-14730292 GCA_029874485.1 Naso brachycentron
ACACACACTCACACACACACTCACACACACACACACACACACACACACACACACACACACACACACACACACACACACACATATGCAGTGTAGTCACATCATTAACCTCCAGCTCATCTGCCTTGATGTCTTTGACGTGGATCTGCTGAAGTTCCTCTCTTTACCCAGCATTCCCTACTGGAAATTACGTCAGCCTTCACTGTGTAGTGTTCTTACGGCACACCTGATTTCCTCCTTCCAAAGACTAGTCTAGTTTAATTTGACATGCGATGATGACGAGGAGGGGGTGTGTATGTGCGCATGTGTTTGTTTTAAAAAGGGAGGGGGGTTAAATTAGCCATCTGGTGCCCCCTGGTGTACATGAATCATACTACATTGTTGCTCCCTGCACGAGTGGTTGTAGGTGTCTCCTGACATGATTGTTTCTCTACAAAAAATAAATCCTCCAGGCTGACAAGGCAGACACGTATCAGGTGAGAGCACTGTCTTGAGGCTGGATTGAATATTTTTGCAGCTCACGAGAAGTGATGCTTGGCCACTGCCCTTCTGGATTTTTGGCTTGTTAAGCAGTCTTAGCTCTCTGCTCCTTGAGCCCATTATTTTAGACATGAACCCTATCAATGTGGACCAAAGCGTCTTGATTCTGTTTTAATGTCCCCACTCTTTGGATTCCCCCATTAGTGAGGAGATGGGAATGAAATCATTGTGGAGCTTTGTGTTGATTGGCTCAACAGAAATTTGACAGTGCATCCACAGCCAGAGCATTTCACTCCAAGCCTCTCTGTGTGCTCTTTAAATCATACTTACTCAGTGAGGATAGTTTCGAGACTGACATCTCTTTATGCTCCAGGGCAATGGAGAAGCTGAATGGCTCTATGATGGAAAACTATGCCTTGAAAGTGTCCTATATCCCAGATGAGACGGCTGCACCAGAAGGCCCTTCGGCGGGAAGCAGGAGAGGCTTTAACGCCCGTGGTCCCCCTCGTTCCAGCTCTCCAGGTCTGGGCGCCCGGCCCAAAGTGCAGTCAGACATCCCACTGCGGATGCTGGTTCCTACACAGTTTGTAGGGGCAATTATCGGCAAGGAGGGGGCCACAATCCGCAACATCACCAAACAGACCCACTCAAAGTACGTACACAGAGGTCAGGAATTTCAATGTACGTTGGCAATGAGCTGTTCCTGTCCTTTTTTTATAATGTTGACTTCCAATGTTAGAGTAGGCTCATTTAAAAAAAAAAGTAAAAAAGTACCATGGAGAGATGCTGTAATAGTAAAATTTCAAAATGAAAGTTGAAAACTAAGTGCTGTTAGCAAAAACCAACTGTCAAGGTTCATCTATAAACAGACTTCATAACTTATAGCTGAGAAATGCAATGCAGTTCTTCTGACACAATGACAAAAAAAGTTGGTGCCTAATTTGTACTATACTGTAAACCTACCAGTCAGGAAAATCATGCAGATTTGCTCCTACGTAAGTTACAAAATTCAGATAATCAGGCAAACTGCACTCCTTAGTTTCAGGGTTCATCCACTTAACCTGTCAATTGGCATTACACTATTGCACTGAATCAGCCATGTTACCTTCTAAGAAGTTGAGCAACATTTAAAATCTTCCTCTTGATGCCATGCCTAAAGTGCTTTTAATTGCTTGTCTCAGATTTTTGCACATAGTCAACACTTACCTTCTCTCAGGCTATTTCCTACAGCCTTTCAAAATCTGCAGTTATGGAGCCACATATTTAAAGAAGAGCAATCTAAACAGCTCGTTAATGAACAATTATAGGCCCGTTTCAAACCTTGTAATGTAATACCATTGAAAAGGCTGTTTTTCAACAGCTTAACACCCTCTGAGGCCTTCTAGTAAGGTTTGCAACAGCACTGCGCAGGTATCTCTTGGTAAAGTCTTGAATGACATCCATTTAAACACAGATGGTGAAAAAGTTTTAATGTATTATTGTAACTCAGTGCTGCATTCAGCATAGTCGAACAAGACAAGCTACTTGACAGACTGAAAGTGGGTGAGACTTAAAGGCACTGAGCTAAACTGGTTTGTTCCTGTTTAAAGGACAGGGACTATTTTGTGTCCATCATTAATTACACATCTGTGCTTGGAGTCCCCCAAGGCTCCACTCACAAGCCTCTTCCATTCCACATCTGCATGCTCCCTCTGCGCAGATTATGGAAAACAACCAAATATATTTCCATAATTATGTAGACGACAAATGATATAACGCTGTATTTGTTGTGATTTTAGTGCCCCAATCACTAACCTTAAAGACCACAAAACAGGCCAGAAATCTTGTAGTCATAGACAAAAATCTAAAATTTAAAGGGTTAAATATCCATTAAAAAAAATCATCCCACTATCACCTTAAGAATATGTTAAGGAGTAGGGGACTTAGGTGTCAGCAGGATTTATAAAATTTGGCCATGTGTTTATCTTGTCTGCTCTCAGAAGTCAGACAGCTGCAGCTGATTCAGAATGACCCTAAGATCAGGAAAGTGACAAACAGGAAGCCAGTGCGAAGAGCTAAGAACTGGCCAGATGTGATCCAAAGAACTGACAGAAAAATTCTACTGTTGCTTTGTAAAGCACTTAATGCTTTTGGGTCAAAATGAATTGTCCAGACTTCTCGGACCGTCTAGGTCTGCTTACTCCCTGTGTCAAAACTAACCATGAAGAAGCAGCACTCAGTTTCTACGCACCTCAAACTCCAGAAAACTTGAGGCCTTTTGGACTATGCTAGTTTTAATATCTTACACTGTACTGCAGTGTATTTTTTTTTTCTTCTCGTATTTAATATGCTGTTTTCTATTTTAGCTTAAGTAATCAAATTTTACCTTGTTTTTGTTCCTCAAAAATCCTGTATGGTGTTTTTATATTGCCACTCTATATCTGTAGTAATGCCTCTGTCTTATATAAAACTGTTTTAAATGCTTTGTTGTTCAAATTTGCTGTATAAATGAACTTGCCATATCTTTACTCCAGGATCGACATCCATAGGAAAGAAAATGCAGGTGCAGCAGAGAAGCCAATCACGATTCACTCCACTCCTGAAGGCTGTTCACGCGCGTGTACAACCATCATGGATATCATGCAGAAGGAAGCCATTGACACAAAGTTGTGAGTTTGTTCACAAACAAAATGAGAGAATTATTCCCTGTGTTTAACTTGGCTCTTCTGACTGTGTAATGTGTCTCGTCTATACCTGTGAAAGATGAGAAGTGGTCATTTTGTTAAGCACACTGTGGCATAATCATATTTCCAGTGACGTAAAATGCCTTATTTTAAGTTTCCAAACCTTTTCTTAAAATGCTTTCAATTGTCTTCACTTGTTGCAATCCAATCAAAATGAGGATGGGTGGTAAGCTGAGTCAAGTCAGTTGTTAATTGGCAGAAATTAGTGGTTGAAGATAAAAGCGAGTGTCAGGGAGGTCTGTGAAAAAAATGGAAACACTTGCCTTTGTCATATACACTCTGCTTCTTGTGTGCATTGTGGCCTTAATTCCACACACATGCTGTTAAATGTCCCTTAAAACTGATCTTTTGGAGAACTCCAGCCAGGGTGAAATGATTCACAAACTTCTGTCTGTCTACATGACAACACTGCAAACAGAGTTTTTGATCTGTGCCGCCAGATTGTGCGCTGCCTTGTTAACCTCAAGCGATAAAGTGCTGGTGCCAACCTTGCTAGCAGGACTCTTCATGTGTTTGCTCATAAATGTACAGTCACTCTTTAACTATATTGAAAAAAACAGTTATCATAATCAAACACTCACAACCCGACTCTAGTTGCAGTTAGCCAGATAATAGGTTTTATTCAGGCTTCTGATTGGACAAAGTGGCTCCAGCTTTAGGGTTATATTGCCGCCTGTTGGTCTCTCGTGCTCATTACGGCCCTTAAGCTGCGTTTGAGGTTTCACTTGGACTGAGGTCAATGTGGTAGAGTGTTTGTGTGGACAGGATTTAAAGAAAACACCTGTATGTGTATAAACTCAGCTTCTATGGCCCAAGAAACTTTGCTTTTGCTATAAAAGAGACATAATGTGAAATACTGACCGTTACTAACATGCAAACACAGTAAACTTTGGTGGGAGAGGTCTGATTCGTAAGTTTAATTACAGTTGAGGAGCATTTCACTAAACATCTGCTTTGTCTTCTTGTGCAGTACTGAAGAGATCCCGCTGAAGATACTCGCACACAACAACTTTGTAGGAAGATTAATCGGGAAAGAAGGACGCAACCTGAAGAAAATCGAGCAGGATACGGGGACCAAGATCACAATTTCACCGTAAGACTGTTTAGTTCACTGATGTTGTTAAAAAAAAATTCATAAAAATCTTAAAGTGCATTCTGACTGCATATTTAATAGTGTAATATTTGCTTTGGTGTTAGAATTCATGCTCT
Organism: Naso brachycentron; assembly: GCA_029874485.1. Lineage (NCBI taxonomy): Eukaryota > Metazoa > Chordata > Actinopteri > Acanthuriformes > Acanthuridae > Naso > Naso brachycentron. Next base: position 14,723,369 of record JAQFJA010000008.1, read on the forward strand.
TGACAGTTGTGGTCATGTCTTTCTCTCTTCTGTGTAGTCTCCAAGACTTGACCCTGTACAACCCAGAGCGGACCATCACAGTGAAGGGCTCCATCGAGGCGTGTGCACGAGCAGAGGAGGAGGTGATGAAGAAAGTCAGGGAATCATACGAGAGCGACATGGCTGCTATGAACGTAAGCATTTTCAGCACTTATGAAAGAAAGAATCATTCGAACAGCAAGTGTGATCCGCGGTTGCTGTTTGCACAAAGATTGAACTTTTGCATTTTTTTTTTTAATGTCCGCCCTCATGAGCGTAGAAGTCGAATCGAGAGAGGGGGCGGCCCACAACGCTAAACTTAGATCAAACTATCAAACTTAGTCAGTGCTGATCAAATATGATCCAAGACTCTGTTACTGCATTGCATTTTTCTTGCCGGAAATATTTTCAGACACATTTCTTGGTCTGCATCGCAGTGTATTCACACTGTTGTAGGTTAACTACCTTTTGTGCAAAAGCTTATATTACAGCCTGTTTACTTTGGTTATATGGCCCCAATTTCAAGAATATTTGCGTCTTTCTACTGCATTCACAACACAGTTTAATAAGACAATCCTTGCAGTTGTGAAATGCTTCTTTAATGATTTTAAAAGCGATGTAGACAGTCTGCAGCAGTAGGTAACTACTGGCTACAATTATATTTAAAAAAAAAAAAAAATAGGATAACTAGAAAACCGTTTTTAGGACGTGATTCTGATAATAGTGTTGGCATGTGCAGCCGTGATGTAAAAACAGCTTTCACGGTCTGAATCGTTGTGAGAAATACTGTCAAACAATGGGTTTCTAGAGGGGGCAAATTGTGTCAAAGTTTTTTTAATGCCTCAAATCTTAAAAGATTTCTATTTTTCTAGAAATTTCAGGGGGAATCAATACAGTAAATTCAGACTTGTTAAACTCTCAGTAACCAGTTCATTATTTACTGTGAGCATACAGCTTTGAACAGATTGACTGCATGTGGAAAAGTTTTTTACAGTGTGGATGCTGTTTACTAGGTGGACATGATACATTAGGATTTTAAACAGGAAAGTGCTGAAAAATATTCTTGGGGTTAGGGTTAGTTTATTTTTGATTGTCTGCGGGGTTGACAAACATCCGAGCTAAAATCGAGCTGCTGTTCTGAGATTGTGTTTTCTCTTTAGTCAGTTCCTGTCTTAAGTCGTCACTTGTGTGGTTTGGATAAGGTTGTCATCAGTCTTCTGTCTGAGTTTTCTCACCTTTGGTTGTTCAATGTGTTCACTGTTAGCAGGAGCGTATGATTGGGGAAAACTTGAAATGTCAGGCTCTGGATGTGTTAAGTTTTGAAGTATTTGCTAATTTCAACACTAATGGTATAAAAAAGCTACGAGCACCTTTACCCTGCTAGTGATTTCCGTCTTTGTAACCTCAGGTAAAACTAGTAATGGCCAACTCTAATTTGTATTTGTTCCTTTCACTTTTGGAGCTGAAGTGTGACTTTTAGTGTATCAAATGAATTAGTGGTGTTGATGAGCAACGTGTACATAGTTTGTAAAGCGTTTTGTGTTAACAGAAATGTACTTTTCTCTCTCCAGCTCCAGTCCAACCTGATTCCAGGCTTGAATCTGAACGCTCTGGGTTTGTTCCCCAGCGGTGCACCAGGCATGGGTTCCTCTATGTCCAGCGTCCCGCCTCCTGGAGCCCACGGTGGATGCTCATCATTTGGAGTAAGTGACAGTCTTCTTGTTTTAAAGAACAGGGATTTGTTCCATATCCTACCATTACAAACTCAGGACTGGTTGTGTTTCATGTTAAACTTGACATTCTGCAGCTCTTGAATCAGGCTAGCGACAGCAGACATTTGGTCTTTAGCAACTCAGTTTCATGTTTCTTTTTTCCTTTAGTGCAGTCCTTATGGGGGTGAGGGGCCATTTTGGGCTTCTATGCTGTCGGCGAGCAGCCAGCCCCTTGCTGTAAGTCACCCATCCCAAAGTGCTTTGCACGGCTTGTGGCTGCTCGCTGCAGAACTGGGGGGGCAGGATTTGCTACATGGAAACTGTTCTCCAGCTGCCCCTTGATGTTTGCCCTTGTAGGCAGGCCCTAATCTTTGTGCAGCAGTTACCCTGCTGAGTAGGAGACATTAGTCCTGGAGGGAAATGGTGGTTTTGCTACTAGTTGTGTTTTAGATCACCTTCACCAGGTGTTTAACACTGTCGTCTCTGCCAAAATGTGCCCCATTTGCAGATTTTAAAGGGTTTTTTTTTTTTTCCGATCGGCAAGTGAAACAACCTCAGCACTGAAAGCCCTTCGCCAGATTTGGAGGCTGCCAGAGCAAGTTGTTACAGTGCCCTCAGCTGACACGATGACTACTGAATATTGGGCTTGATCCAGAATCAGCAGTGCTGCTTGTTGTTGTTTTTGACGATGCAAACACCTCCACAAGTCAACCTCACTCTCTGTAAAACAAGTGAGGTGTGTGTGTGTGTGTGTGCAACAAGGTATCTGTAAATAGTCCTCTCTAATGAGACACTCGTCTGTTATGGAGTGTAATACCAAGATACTGCTCGGTGTAAAGGGATAGTTCGTTCTTTTGTGTGTGTGCGGGGGGTTGTATGCATGGTTGGTGTCTTACGGGTATCTGTATGGAGAAAGCAGCATGATGCACCTGCAGGAAACAGATCATAGCTCTGCTGTAGACGGTACCTACAACAACACAGCTTTCAGTCACAAGCAAGACCAGCCACCTAAAGTTAATCTGTCCCTTGACGTGTACGCTGCACTTAAAAACTTTCAGTGCTTAACATCACCATCGGGCAGCTGATTTCTTTGGGACTACCCTACCGCAGGTACAGCTGCAATTGTGCGTAGGAATACAGATGTTGTGCGGTTGAGGGAATGCAGTCCCAAAGGAAATGGCTGTCTGACAGGGAATGTAAAGCGCCAAAAATTTTAACGTTCACGTAAAGGGACAGATGAACTTTAGACAGTTGACCTTGTTGGCGGCTAAAAGACGTGTTGCTTTTGGTACCATTCACAGCAGAGCTATGATCTGTTTCCTGTGGGTGCATTGTGCTCCTTTTCCCGACAGAGTGAGCTGACAGTGTAATACACTGACTCGACATAAGTGCCTCATACAGCCCCACATCAAAAAAACAGCTATCCCTTGAAACTGTTGCACGAGACAAACACACGTTGTAGCTTCTGATACAACAGAGGACAGATGTCTCTTCTGATCAGTCCGTAGATTAAAGTCGAGGGCATGAGCTTTAAGAACTGACCAGCTTTCCGAGCTCCACTGTCTGCATTTGCGCGTTAGTGGCTGGACTTGACCAAGTGGTCTGCAGTTCCTGTCTGTGCGATCTTCTGGTCCAAGTAGTATTAACGTGCTTACACCCAGCAGGGACACCCGGAGTCGGAGACAGTTCACCTGTTCATCCCAGCGCTTGCAGTGGGAGCCATCATTGGAAAACAGGGTCAACACATCAAACAGCTGTCACACTTTGCCGGAGCCTCAATCAAGGTGAGTGACGGATGAGAGGTGAACTTCTGCATCTCAATGATAACTTGTCGATGTCGGCTGTCGACTGGTTGTCACTTGACTGATGGGAATAAGTGAAGGATGCAGTTTTTAAATGCTGGCTGTGTGCCCTCCTTCAGATTGCCCCTGCAGAAGGAATGGATGCCAAACAAAGGATGGTCATAATCGTTGGACCGCCAGAGGCTCAGTTTAAGGTGTCGTACCTCTTCACAGCCATATAAACACACAAAACACTGTTGGTAGAAATAAAAGAATGGAGCCCAGTGGTTAAAATTGATGACAGCAGCTGTTGGATGTTTATTTTTCAGTCAAAATTTTCTTGTTTCATTTCGGTGTTGTGTAGTACTAAAGTGGCTCTTTAAAGCCAGTAATCTGTACTCCGTCCTGTCCGGCTGCAGGCTCAGTGTCGCATCTTTGGCAAGCTGAAGGAAGAGAACTTCTTTGGACCCAAGGAAGAGGTCAAGCTGGAGGCTCACATCAAGGTTCCCTCCTTTGCTGCTGGACGGGTCATCGGCAAGGGGGGAAAAACGGTAAACAAGGACACACCTCAAGTTAGAATGTTGCAAAACTTAACTCGCCACTAATGTTCAAACACATGCCACCAAAGCTTTATATAGGTGTGTTCTTACCCAATTCTTTCATCCTAAGTTGTTTTAATACTGGTCCTTGTTGTGGCTGCAGGTAAACGAGCTGCAGAACCTGACCTGTGCAGAAGTAGTAGTGCCCAGGGACCAGACGCCTGATGAGAACGACCAGGTTATAGTCAAGATTAGCGGACACTTCTTTGCATGCCAGGTGGGTTTCCGCAAAGGGCACGGACACAGCACCACAGGAAGCAAAGAGAGGCAGATGACTTAAGGAGTTGTCTTTCCTCATCTCTGCAGAATCAAATAAATGTGTGGCTCAATTGCTTGGTGCTGCGATCTGAACGTAACATTTCCTCATGTCCTCCAGCTGGCCCAGAGGAAGATTCAGGAGATCCTGGCACAGGTGAGGAGGCAGCAGCAGCCGAAGCCCACATCCAGTGGTGCCCAACCTCCTGTACCCCGCAGGAAGTAAAACTCCAGGAGACCTGGAGGAACGGTGACTGAAATCTGCCAGAAGACTCGACAGACAGACAGTTGCAGCAGAGTCCAGTGGGGAGAAGAAGACAAGGGGCCGTAATGCTCATCTCAGGGGTCAAAGGTTATCGGAACCCAACCAAACATCCAGCCCTCCTTGTCTTGCTTTTCAAGTGTGGCTAATAAGAGACCCTACGCCTACTAGACCTCCACCCACCTCACTTCTCTGCATCTCTGAGAATGTACTTCTGAGGGGTCCCAACAATGTCACCTGCCCTCACATGTACACACCCCTCGACCGCTCTCCTCCTCCCCGTCACGGGTGTGTTAAATATTTTTAGGTTTTTGTCCTTTTTTTTACACTAGAAACACAAAGAAGAAATAAGGATCCCCCTCCTGTCACCTCCTTGGTGTGGTACTTCAAACCTGACAAGATGTTTTGGTTGACTACAGATTTAGGTTTTTTTTTTTTCTTTGGTTTTGTTTTTTTTTTATCTGTGTTTAATTGGTTGAAGCTTTATCATGAGTTTTCTGTGGAAAGGAAAAGGCATTGCTATCAAGGTCCTGGTCGGACCAACAGAGAGGTTTATTTTGGGGGAGGGTTGGCTCAGATTGGGTGGGCCATGTTTAGGGGAAAGATTGTTGTTTCAGGACAGGACCCCTGAAAGGGTGGATTATATTGGGCATCCTGCCCTTGTAATGATAGTGGCATTTTATAAATTTGGATGCATTTTATAGATAGACCTATATACATAGATGAATATATATTTAGAGGTGAGGGCAGCGCCATGACTGACACTTAGGGAAAACGGTGCCGAACTGCTGCTGCCCAGGAAAACCAATTTAATATGCATTTTACTTAACTACCTCAGGATCTAGTACCTCAGAAGAGAAAAGAAAATGATTATATATATATGAAAAAAAATGTTCCTTTCTTTTTTATTTTGCTTTTGTGGTATTTTGTATACTTTATAAAGCTGATAGTCTTTGAACATTTTTATTTTTTTAAGAAAATTTAAAATTTTGGTCAGCTGCCAACTGACCTTGCCTTCAACTCTGGTGCTTTAGGTGGCATTGTTCATGTGTATGTGTGACTTGAGATGACCCTGTACATAAAGTCTATTTGTACATAGCGGCCCCGGAGCAAGAGTTGGCGCCCCCTCAGCTGGCGGCTGACAGGAGTATCGAGAGAAAATCGCCTCAGTTTTTCCCCTGAGGGTCCACCATCTTCTGAAAAAATGGAAAAAAAAATGCAAAACAACTTAGACATGCAAATAATGCCAACCGTACATAATTGCAGCAATGCCATTTAGTTTTGGGATTGACATTGTTATTGGTAATGGTACTTTAATTTGTCAAAAAAAAAATCCTTTTTGCCTTCCCAGGAGGGCTGTGGTCAGGGCAGTGCGGTGCGGACTGTAACGCTTGTCTCTCTGGCTGACCCAGAGTCAGCGGAGCGTCTGTTTTTGTCTGTTCTGTTCCCAGACCATCTGCCACCTTCTTAAACGATGGTGTCTTAGCAAGGTCCAAGCCCGACTAGGTTTATTTTCATAGAGCAAGCTTTGTCAGTTCGGAGTGGCCCTTGTAGCCAGGCCATTGAGTCAATGTTAACGTCGTTCACTGCATGGTGAGGGTAGGGGGAGTCACACTGGTAGACGCATAATTTTGTTTTTGTTTTTTTGGTTTTTTTTTGCGCTATAGGAAAAATGATTTGATCAAAAAGACATCTCTCTGTAACCCACAAATGTAACTTGATGTTTCAATTTGTTGTTCAAACAGGGAAAAACAAGCCAGAAAAGGCAAACAAAATACTGAGTGAACCCCGACCGGGGGTAGGAAGAAAAAAGAGGAAAGGAATCCAAAACTTAAATATACAGTTTATTTCATTTGTCTCTTCATGCCGAATGTAAATATGTTGATTGTGGTAAAAGTGCTCGAGTGTATCCATGCTTCCACAGTAGAACGCCGTCTACCTCAGCTGAGGGGGTGGGGGGTTATTGTGGCACTAGGCGCCCCCACCCTACCCCCACTGAGCGCCAGCGCGCACTGATACCTCAGTCCCCCAGAACACTTCTTTCTACGCGGGCGCGCCATCCTAACACCACGCTTAACTGAGGGGCACAAGTGATACTTAAAATTATCCCCCCAACACCTCCCGGTTCCCCACCTCCTTCCTGCCAAACCACCCTCCCCACCCCTCTCCTCCCCCTCCTCCTCCTCCTCCGCAGTTTGTTTTGATCTACCTCTTTAGACACGTATTTGAAGTAGAGGCATTCTTCTATTTGTTAGAATTTAGCACCCCCCTCCTCTCCTTTATGCCTCCCCATGCTT
>JAQFJA010000008.1:14781234-14791986 GCA_029874485.1 Naso brachycentron
AAGCCGTGAAGACAAAAGTTATTACATCTGGAAAAATAGTTCCTTACAAGTGTTGCCTTCCTAGCTCAAATATTACCATGAAAAAGGATTTTGATACAGACGTTCTTTATAACTTGTGTTGTCACATTTTTAGGTACTTTCTGTCACATTTATTGAAAATGGACAAAATGTAAACAAACATGATATCTCTTAGATAAAGCTATTTTGGGGAAAATGTGTGGGGTTTATGTAACCTATGTGGCTGATGTTGACAAAGGACAATGACATGTAGTAATACTGGTATGGTCCTTAAAGAATGAGCTCATTTTAACTACTTTATATATGAGGGATGGTTGATAAGTTAGTGGTCTAAACAGAAAATTAATTATACAGCTCTCACTAGATGCTCATGCAGCTCAAATCTTTGAGTGACTATGTAGAAAATTTGAAGTTATTAACTTGGTAACACTTCACTTAAAGCATGCATTTATAGTGTATTATGAACATACTTATTTTGCGTTATAATGCGCCTATAGTGCAGTATAATCACAGTTAACCATAACCCTAACCATAACCACCTACAACACATTATAAGTGTGTCCATAATTTGCTATGACGCATTTCAGAGACACACTCCATAGAAAGTGTTACCAATAACCTTTGTAGTATTGGTATCTGGTTTGAATAACTGAAAACAGCCAGCAGTGTCTGAGAAAAAAGACAACATTGGCCTTGGCGCAAGGCTAAGGTCCACCCAACGAGGTCCAGGAGGAAATGAAGGCAACACGAGGGGAGGGTTCCCCTTTTCACAGCATGGTGAAGTGTCACAGATAGACGTCTGCACAAAGGCTTAGGATTTCAATTTTTCAGAAAGTGCTGGCTTGCAATTTTTCATCACCCAAAACATAAATATAACACAAGTTATTAGCTTAACTTCCTGCATAATCATTCAAAGAGTTGAACCGTACGCACATGTAATGAGATATATAATTCATTTTTTTAATTCATTTGGCCAAAAACCTATTAATCACCCTTCATACTGTTGGGTAATGTAATCCAAAGTAATGTCTTTTTTTATAAGATCCTCATAAGTTTAACTTTTCAAGTGATCTGAAAAACCCTGTTTTCATCTTTGCTCTGGTTTCAAATTGTTTATTTAGCTTCAGAGGTAAGAACATTCTCTCAACCTAAAAAATTAAAAATTTCCTTCAGTTTTTCCAGGAATTTTCAAAATTAAAACCACCAAATTTGGAGATACATGTCTTTCACTGGACAGAAAGGGCATGAAATGTTGTAATCCGAAAAGTAATAACCAACGTTGTCAGACAAATGTACAATATCTGCCTCTGAGATGTGGTCGAGGTATAAAGCACTACCTCAAATTTTTACTTTTGTACAGTACTTGAGTTATTGAGTAATACTCACATTCCATTGCAGCAAATCAAAAGATGGATAATCATTATTAATATATTTCTGCCAAGGAAAAGTGATTAAACACGATTCTTATTGGAAGCTGTCGTGTTCTGTGACCAAATAAACAACTCAACCAGAGAAAAAGCTAAATTTTACATCTACATTCATGTGGTGCAACTCTGTATCTCCAAGACAGAAAACATCAGTGTCAGCGCTGAGAGGAGCTGCTGATTGGTGTGACAGACACCTGCCATTTATACACCCACAGATAATGTATTCTGCTTATCTCATTCAGCTTCCAACTGTGCTGCAGGTGTGTCGCACATCTCTAGACATGAAAGCACCAAACACACACCACAGGTCAGGAGCGACTGTGGGGCCACTGACTCCTTTTTCTCACATATGCATTGATTGGCAAAAATTCAGCATTTAAGTCACAGCATGACATGAGGGGCCTAATAAATTAGATCTAATTATCCCACTTTAGGCTAACAGTTATTCATATGCTGACCTGTAAAGAGGAAAAAATCTTGGTTCATTCAAATGAGGCAGTAATCAAATTCCTTCAACAACATTTGACCTATGCTCTGCTATAAATATGAACAGTTGCTTGTATTAGTTTGCAGTCTGCATTTACACACAAGGGAATGTGTGTGTGTGTGTGTGTGTGTGTGTGTGGTGTGCATCTGTGATAGCTGGTGGCCACAGGCAGCAAGGGACATTTAACATTTAGCTGAACAAGAGTGGCAAGTGTCCATTGGGAAAACTGGGAGCAAATGTGTGTGTGGTGTGTGTGTGTGTGTGTGTGCGCGTGTGTGTGTTTGTTTTTCTCTGGCCACAGTTGTCCTTTGGCCAGGGAGGAAATACTGTATCTGATTTTGTTGATTTTGCTATTGAATCTTCAGACCAAGACATAATGGATTAGAGCATATGAATATAATCATATACCAGTATTATAATTCTCCAATGTGTTATCGTAAGATGAAGTCATCACAGGAGCAGACCCAGAGCAATTTAATTAGAAAACTTAACATCTCCATGGTCACTGATATGTGAACCGTACTGCGTACCTCCTATAAGCATGACGCAAATAGAGAAGATCTTCTCAGTGTCGGTGTTGGCCGACACGTTGCCGAAGCCCACGCTGGTCAGGCTGCTAAGGGTGAAGTAGAGTGAGGCGATATAGACGCTACGGATGGAGGGGCCGCTGCTGGTCCCGTTTACACCTCCTATGGCGTAGTACGGTGACTCCAGACGTTTCCCAAGCTCGTGGAGCCATCCTGTTTTTGGTGTGGAATGAGGATATTGATGGAGGGAAGGACAAATGGACGGTTAGAGCAAACAGTCAATGGCTTTCATTGTTTTCCAAGCTGCTAACATTTGCTTGCTTTATCTGTCACAAGAGAAGTCATTTAAAGGCAACTTTGGAGGAGAAACCATTCCAAACCACTGTTCATATCCAAAGAAATTACAAAAACACAGCAAAAAGAGCGTTATTACAAAAATTTACTGGTTTTACATGTGTGTCAATCTTCTTGCATTCCTGGAGGCCTAAATGTTATCATGTCACATGCAGCATGTGATCGATTGTGATTTTTTTTGCTTATATACAAAGAGCAGCAGTAGACATGTCAGAGATTAGTGCAGTGAAGCGGGTAGATGCACACAAAGCTGACAGCACTGCACACCTTACAGGGCAGCTGGATTTGTGAGATAACGTGACCATGTGACCTAACGAATCTTGCCCATCTTGTTAAATGGACTACATTAACAGAGCCTTTCTTTTCTTTTGATCACTAAAAGCACTTTTTCAATACAAGTCAGGATTCACCCATTCACACACACATTCACAGATCAATGGAAGAGCCATCGCTTGCAGTTTAGGGTTCAGTATCTTGCCCAAAGATGCTTTCGACATGCAGACTGAAGGGGCTGAGGATCAAACCACAGACTTTCTGACACTTGGCTTCACTTCTACTTCTACTTCCTGGGACTCAGCCATTAGGTCAGCGAGAGAAGCGACTGCTGGTTTCAAAATAACATCACGAGCGGCACTGTGGAATAGTAGTTAGCACTGTCACCCCATAGCAAGAATGTCCTGGGTTCGACTCCGGGCTGGGGCAGGACCTTTCTACATGGAGTTTGCATGTTCTCCCCGTGTTTGCATGGGTTTTCTCTGGTGCTCCAGTTTCCCCCTCCATCAAAAACATGTATATAGGTCTATCTGCAGTCAGTGCCCCTCACTGAGGTACTGGCTTAAAATCTGGAGTTGGTCCCCAGGCACTGTGCTGTTGCTGTCCACTGTTCCTCAGGGATGGGTTAAATGCAGAGAACCCATTTCACTGTACATTGTGTACATGTGACCAACAAAGTACCTTTACCTGTGGTTGCTAAAAAGGTTTACATAAATGCTGCAATAGCATCAGTTACATCAGGAGTGCAGAGCATTTCCTCAATGAAAGAAGACCAAAAAACGGCACTGAGGGCTTTTCTCAGTGAAAAAAAAATGTTCACACCTTTCCCAACTGGTTTCAGCAGTTTGATTTACATATTGGCTCTGCTGATAGCACTCTCACACTGAGTCATATGGTTTGTTGATCTGATTGGGTAGCCCATAACAGATGATGACAGACAGATGGTTCACACAATCACCTGCCAAATATTTTTTGAAAGTGCTCGCCCTTTTCCGAACAGTTTCCGAGGATGACTTCCCAGATGGTTCTGCGTAATAAACCATCTGGAGCATCAGGTTAGCAGAGCTTTTTTGTCCCTGCCACATCTAGTACAATGGATTGAACAGTTAGCAGATCAGATGCTTGGGAACCAGAACTGATCCCTGGTCAGTACAGTGTGGAGAAGCAGCTGATCCCAGGAGAGTCTCCGGCAGACACTGATGAATGGTAATTGGATGGAAGTCCCTCAGAGCTGCCTCACTTCAACACTCAGTTCAGCATCAAAAATGCATAATTAGGACACAACACATTAATCCTGCCTCGTGCACTGACCTGTTATTTTATGACACTGAAATGCAGTAATTGGTAAGAAGAAATCTGCATCGTTTTCATGACCCAGTCAATGCTGACCCCGAACCAGTTAGGAAGACACCCAGGCAAAGTAATTGCAAGGAGTGCAGCTCATCGATACTGACCAGAAATCAGCCCAGGGGGCCTCATTATATGAGGGACCCTGAGGCTGAGAGGGAATTACGAGAAGAATCATGCCATTCGCTCAAGTCAGTTTTGTAACACATACTCAGACAGAAACACACATAGACACACAACTGATACAGATGTTGCTGTCACATTTTCACTCAATACATATTTAACAACAGACTTTGGAGCCGATAAAAATAAAGAGGAAATCATAAATGTAATTTATCCACTTACTGAAATAATAAAGAACACAAACAGACCGTCTCTGGACTACAAACACCTACTCCATAATGTGACAACAGGATATATCCATAATATTTCCACTAGCAAAGGCCACTTAGTATTATGTGAAATTTTTTCTATTAATCTGTGAGGTCATCTTAGTGCACAGCGTCATTAGGCTATATGGTTTTTAATCTTGGTTGTGCATAATCATCATAGACATTGGAAGTTCCCCGTGCACCAAGTGTTATATTATATTTAATATTAACGTGGGAAGGGGAACAAGGCGAAGGAGATCGTGCTGCGCTGTGGCTCTATTTTACTGGTCAGGGGGAAGCATTACACTCCTCTTGTATAACACACCTGCTGCTGTGAGAAAGCGAGGACAATAACGACACCCTCCAAAGACCCAAAACACGAGCAGTGCAGGAATGGCCAGGCAAAACAGTTGAAACGTGAAAGTGTGAATCGTGGATGTCGCATAATGTGCAAACATACTCACACACAGCGAACTTATGATGAAAAATCCTCAGGGATGATCATTACACACTGTGCCAGTCCCAAAGACTCAGGTCACTACTCACTACAGTGATGCTGTGTTTGTGTGTGTGTGTGTGTGTGTGTGTAATGTGCCCAGAGCTAACAGAGTGTCGAAGGTCGTCAAGCATGTTCAGCACTGAATGAGTTAGAGAAGACTCAGAGGTATTAGTTACGTCTAAGGAAAGCTGAACATATGTCTGCGATAGCTTGACAAAATTCCCCTAGTTTTCAGTTTTTAATAATGATAGGCTTTCATTATGTCATAATGGTCGATCCTTCAAGGGTCTTCATTCACCAAATGGCTTTTTGACAGAATTTTATTTAAGTAGTAATCTCGAAGACTTTTGTTTAGCTGATGTCTGTTAAGTCACTGTCTGTTACAGAGTGAGGTAAAACAATATTCATGGAGCCTATGGCCCACTGATAAAAGCCCTTACAGCATTGCCGAATACTACGATCTGGGTGTCTGTGGCAACATTCCCTCACTAAATCAGTAGCAGTGCACAGTTAGTGTTAGTTTACGTCAATCTGCAGGGGTTGGTATGCCCAGAGGGTGGGCTAACACCACAGACTTGCTCTTCGTTGTATCTGGTCTGCGTAGATACTTTTTTTTCCCTTTTTTTTTGTTTTTGTGAGAGAGGGTTGACATGCAACAAAGGGCCACAGGGTGGAATCAAACCCAGGGCCACTGCAGCAAGGACATAGCCTTTGTATATGGGGCACGCGCTCTCACAACTAAGCCACCGGGGCGCCCCCCAGTGTAGGTACTTTTCATTTCCTGTGAGTTCAACGGTGGATCAAAGCTCAAAGAGGATGCAACATCCAGGCAACAACAATTCAAGTACAAATACAGGCTATCAACCGACGTTATACAGTCGACACTGTTTGGTTTCGACATGAACTCTAGAAAATCAGATCCAAAAGCTTATTACCAAAGCTGCCATCAGAAACAGTTCAATTAAAATCTTCCTGATTACCACTTTAAAGTTTTATGATAGATATGAGCATGAGTGATACTGACTAGACCTAAAGCAGCTTTGTGATCATCTAAATCTTACTTTATAGTTATCTTTGTAACTGAGTAATTCTCAAAATACTTAAAGCCTTGGGTCGGGGTCATTATTAGCTCAGTCTAATCAGCACTAATCTGTGGTGAACAGTGCAGTTCAGGGTGGGGCACCATGAAAAAAGTGACCAAAGATCTTTACTGAACCCTCTCCCAGCGTCCCTGGTCACTATCTGCAATGCACCAGAGTTTTGATGTATTTCCCAGGTCCCACAGATAACCTGACAGTGGAGATAAAGCAGAAGTTCAGTCTGAACACCAAATAGCAAAGAGTTTAAATAAAAGTAGAAAAGGGGGGTCACTTGCATGAAATATTCAGGAGATTTATGTCATCACAGTTTTTATGTCGGATGATTAAATAAGAAACACAACATTTTAGCTTTATAGACTTTATTCTGAGCCACAAGCCATGAGCCATTTACTCTACAGATTTTTGCCCATAAAACTGGTGCCTTTGAATTGATTTAGTACAGTGTGTGATAACAGCTCCCTCAGCTAGAAAAATGTAGCTAAAATGAAAACTAAAATAAAAACTTCATCCACTCTCTCTACTGCACAAACACAAACAACACAAACAATTCTGTGTGCGTCAAGAACACAACAGTCTGCTTGTCAAGCTATGAAAATATCTGTTTCAGATCCATTCTGAAACTGCCACCGCTGGAGTTCACTGCTGCTGGACGGAAATCAAATCCCTCCCTTTGACAAAATCTTTCATTTTTACAGAATAGAAGCCAAAATTGGTTTGCAGCACCTTCTGTTCCAACCCAACGCGTTTATGGTTTACGGTTAATGTTAGCGGATGTGTTTCTCATTCCTTTAACATCCTACACGAAAGTGGACATTGTCTTGCTGCAGGCACACTTCTCATGCCGTTCAACCCCCATGACAGCAGATGATTCACACTTTTGATGTATTTCTTTTCGAACTGAGGCTTTAGAGTCATGCTTGCTTGTCAAATGCATCTTGTACAGCTGCTGTTGCATTTAACACTCCTGCAGGGGTTTAAGACTTAAATCTTTCTGTTGTCCTGCCGACAATGTAAAGTGTGTTTTTGATGAACAGAAATCTTTCCCGGGATGCCTCTGGGACAAAAGGGATTTTTCTATGTGTGTAGGGAATTATTACTTAGCTGATGAAAAACTGAATGGAGGGCTAACTACAACAGAGTCTGTCCTCTCATGCTGTTACTATGGTTACTGTAATTGGCGGGCACCTCAGTTTGAGACATGATGTAACAAAAAGTACTGTTTTTTCCAAGGAGTGTTACGTGAACAGCAAAACTGTGTTGAATTTAGCAGGAGAGCTAGTTAGTTGTTAGTTAGCTGTGTGCAGCAGAGTCCTGCAGTGTGTTTGGCTAATGCAGGTCACAGAGGGAACTGAGCTAACAGAGCTAATACAGCTGAAAGCTAAACACACAAAGGAGAGTCTCTGTCCAAAGAAACATGAAATGTAAACACTGACCTGCTGACAACACAAGTTTACAGTAAATATATGAATTAAAGTACTTTAGCTGAGACAGTTTGGAGGTAAAAATACTTTGGATTTGGAGTTAAGGACACTAAAAACTACGGATGATGATAAAAAAGTAAATAAAAACCCTTTAATCTTGGGAAGGTTAAAACTGTTTTATGGAACAGTTGTAGGTTGGTGGTGAGGAAAATTAGTCTTGAGCACTTAACTCCTCTGAGCTCTAATTTAGGGATGGGGCAATTATCGTTTTTATCGTTAATCGCCCTAAAAAAAACTCACAATAATTTTATAGCGGTGAATTGCAAGTAATTACATAATTGTCATAATTGTGAATTAAAGTGTCTGCTATGAATGACCTAATGTAATACTCACAATTCATGCTGGTGAATAGTGAATAGTCCACGCTACAATGCAAGTTGGACTTTATAAAACAGGGTAGACTAACTTATACAGTATTTTTTCAATGTATTCTCTATTTATACAGTGATATCCGATTATTTATAAATTACCTTCTTTATTTAATTTATCTTAAGAACGCCTTGATGGAGTTTCTTTAAATTTGGCACAAATGTCAACTTTCACTCAAGGATAAACAGATCACATCATGGAGGTCAAACGTCAAGGACACTGTGACCACAAATCGTAATAGCACAATATTTCAATAACTCATTGAGGGAGTTTTGTCAAATTTGGTACAAAATTACACTTGGACTCGAGGGTGAACTGACCAGAGTTTGGGGATCAAAGGTCATGCCGACCCCTCTCAGGCCTTCTTCTTGACCCACCACCGTACTTTCATTGTCCAGCAATTGTATGAACCACGAGACATTTAAGTACCAGGAAGTAGTTCAAGTTGCTTTCTCACCTATATCCCAGTTGTAGGCGTTGGCCTCCATTTCCATCTTGCCGATTATGTACCAGATGCAGGCCATCCAGTGGGCCAGCAGGGCGAACATGGACATCAGCAATGTAAGGACCACGGTGCTGTGCTGAGAGTAGCGGTCCATCTTCTGGAGCAGCCGCAGCAAACGGAGCAGACGGACTGTTTTTAACAGGTGGACCACGGACACCTGGTGATTAGGAAAAAAAGGTGAATTTATTTTTAGGACGCAGATGGTGACCTGAACTATTTCAGGGGATTTCCTGAAATTCACTGTAATCCATCAACAGTAGATCGTCACCACCTTCCTCTCCACAACAAGAGCTCCTGGAAGCAAAATGTGTTTTTGCTTCCGTGGTAAGTAGTGAATAAGTTCAAAACCAACTTCTTTTTATTGAGATTTTCTGGTATTTGGCTGAGGGTACGTTTCCAGAAATGGACAGAAATATGAAAGAGTGAAACAGAAACTATGACTAACCGTGTCTCCTTTAAAGACAGTAACTTTAATTAGAAAGAGGGATGAACCAGCTGGGTACATATACACAAATGTTTATGTAGTCATGCCTGAAGACACAACAAGCTTTTAACCATGCTTCATATGGTGCTGCTCAGACCTTCTAAGATTTTATAATTACTTGACAAATGCTTCATCAACAACATGACAATAAGATTTCCTGATGAAGGACACTAGAATATAAAAACTACCAGTTACAGCAATCAGCCATTTTGCTCACAGGTGTGCTTTATTTTTTTTTAAATCCTCACTGTCGCCACAAAGCATTTCTCTGCTCTAGCTCTTTTTTTTCTCACATTATTTTTCTTCTGTCAGTCTTTAACAGACAAAAATACTTTAGCCACAAGCTTTCTGCTCCCTGCAGTTGACTTGCACACACAAATTTTAGCTCCCCTTCACACATTTTCCCACAGTCATGTGCTGCAGATGTCTGTGAATGTCATCCATTGTGCACCTACTCCTCAGGCAATCTTCACCAACAGTCAGTCATTTAGGGCCTTGCCTGTGTATCCCCACTGGAAGCAGACACCCCCACTACACACACACACACACACGCACACACACATCTGCATCAGGTATTACTTAGTAGGATGTAGGACATGGAGGATATTTGTAACCTTGTGGTGTGTGTGTACTTGTATAATGTGTGTGTGTATGTGTGTGTGTGTGTGTGAGAGAAAGGAGCAACTAGAGACTCAGTAAATGGGACAGAAATTCTATAAAAAAGTGAAACATAATAAGTAAAATAAATAGAGGGAGGAGGCAAGGAGAGGGAGGATGTGTTGGGATATAGGTAGCAAAGGAATGATGAAGAAAAAGGAGAGGGAAAACATTGTTTGTGTGTATGTCTGTGTGTGTGTGACAGAGAAAGAGAGAATTACACAAGCTGAGCGATTGAACAAGTCTAACAGGAGGAGATGTGTGGACAGTCCTTATCAGAGCTGCCCCTACATGAGTCTCCACTATGTTTTATGGTGGTTTCTCCACACTCTCTCATGCTGTGAGAAATAGAGAACTGGTGCAGGATGAGGGGTAATGAAGTCTCCTACCTGAGCCCTGGGGAGAAGCTCCATCTCCATCTCCTATCCTACATCTATCACCCCTCCACACACACACACACACACACACACCATTCCTCCAGCAGCATGAGTAGTAAGCAATGTAATGTATCCAACAACACATACACACCTCCTGCCACTTTCTCATTTGACTTTTCCCACTGCCACTTCCATCTCACTCCTGCCACTCACATTTGCATTTCCTCTTCTTGTCAGGTGTGAAATTTGCATTTAGCTACTTGATTGCTTACCATCTCTCTACTATTTGTGCACATGAGACTATAACTTTGCAGAAATGCTCATTATTTCTCTCCCTGCAGCCACACCTTCAGTGCTCCCAGCAAATCACAATTGGGTGGCCGGTCATGTTCGTTTTTATTTATTTTTTTAAATGCAGCGGGATCTGGCCATAGGCATGAACACTGTTCTCCAATACCAACTAGGCCTCCAGGTCC
>JAQFJA010000008.1:15055254-15065582 GCA_029874485.1 Naso brachycentron
CTTCAGAACAAGGGACAATGTATTAAAAGAGGTGAAAATCATTACAAGCATGTTGAGAGCTGCAGCCAAGCAAACAGAGATTTAGTTGGTTCTGTTCTCAGATGTGGAGTCTTTCTAAATACATATTTTCAAAGTTTTATACTTCAGCAGTTGTGTGATTAACTGTGATTTTTTTTTTTTTGACTTGCAAAATTATCCTTTTATTGACAGACATCATATTTGAGATTGGTGGTACAATTCAAACCGGATCAAAAACTTGTCTCTCTCCACTGACCTCCACTGACTGTTTATACTTTTTTCCATGCAAATGCATCTTTGATTTGGCTCACAGCCATCAACATCAAATTTGAGTCTCTGTGTGCAATCACGCCACCTCTGAAGTTTGCCTTTTGTTCACTCTTCCGCACCTTGAGGCTTGTAGTACAAATACACAACAGCTTGAAGTCAGTGTAGGTGTCTGTGCAATGCAAATGCTGCAACCATGGAAAACAGATGAAACAGGCTGTACTAATAATTCCCCCCATGGCACTCAGTGCTTTCAAAGGCAATTTGGAGGACAGAGAGGATGCTGATGTGAGCAGAAAACAACCTTGCCTACCCTGATCCCTCAACAGACGTATTATGCTGCTGTTAGGGTGAGGGGTGAAAGGTTAAAGGGTAGAGGCGAAGGGGAGGGTGTGGTGCTGCGGGGGAGGGGCCTGCCTCTGGATGAAGGCTCTCTCCCTCATCCGTAGACCAGCTGCCCCTGATGCATACACACAAACACACACATATATGCTGACATTCATGCGTAAGCACACTCTACGCATTAACCCACTCAACCTCTGTCCCTCAAGCTCAAATCACTTCTCTCTGTTTTCAACAAAGAATTTTTTACTGTTTGATGCCAGCATTATTCAGCCTGTTTTCATGCAGGTGCTTCATGTTTTTGCCAGATCTGTCCTGCAGTCATAGTTTGACATTTACCCAGTCTGCTGCTCTCTCTGTGATGGCTGACAGGTTGTTGTATGCAAGCACTAGTCTCAGTTTGATGGTGATGCCATGAAATAATGGCACTTGACTTGCAGATGATAAGAGTTGTTTTTCGGCACGACTGCAGAGCACCGTGGCGCTGCAACACTGAGCAGGCAGCGACGGGTGCTGAAAGGCAGTGAGAGGTACAGGCCTACGGGGCAGATGTTAAACACACTGTGACTGAGGGGAGACAGGGCGAGAGACAGGGCTACTGTCAGAGTAAAACCGCAGCACAAAATTGAAAAAAAAAAAATACGCACAGCACCTGCCATGCAGAGCAAAAAGATGGAAGCAGCAGAAATGATTTTTGTTGTTGTAGAGAGAATGAGTTCATCTTTCAAGATCAGACCTCAATGTGTGAAACATCTGCACGCTGCATCAAGACTAATCAAGCTGTGATCAAAGTTTAACATCTCTGGGAAAGGAATTGTGTATCCCTTTATTTCTTTCAGGCTGGTGCGATGTAGGTCTGAGCCATCAAGGTGATGGAAACGAGCACAGGCGGCGATCCGCAGGCCTGATCGACACATGTGCTGGCCCGTGAGCGCTCTGCAGATCTCACCCTTCTCCGTCTCCTCCTCCTCTGTCATCTCTCCTCTCTCCCATGGTTTCCTCCCATGGTTTATTATTACGATATAATCGCTTCCATCTGCCCGTCAAGCCACCGGGTAGACCGAAATCAGGAACAAAAGACAGGGAGAGCGAGAGAGAAAAAGAGGGCAGGAGGGATTTTTCTCTCCAATACAAACACTTCTCCTCCCTCCCTTCTCCTCTCCTCCTCTCAAAGTCCCTCGTCAGACCAAATCAAAATGCTGCAGAGTCACTTTTCTCTTTCTGTCTGGGATATTATAATTCAGCACGACTTCTGGACAGCTTCATGCACAATTAGGAATTCAGCGGCTCTGGGCAAGAAAATGTGATTCAAATTAGTGCTGTATTACATTACTGTTTACTTATGATCTCTCCTGCCACCTCACTCCTTCTCAGTTTCTCTCTGAGGCCGTTTTTGTGTGCATGTGTGTATGTTTGGATGCATAAATGCCCTTACACATATGATGTATACACACACCCAGCAGGTATTTATTAAGGAAGTTGTTTCTAATTTCTGAAGAAAAGAAAAAAAAAAATCACTACGTTGAAGTTGAAGCTCACAACATAAACACATGAGAACTTGTTTTGCAGTTTAGCTCCCAAATCACACAGCAATGACCGGTAGCAATCAGCTGTGTTACAAACGAATGCGTTTGATGTGTACATCTCGGGTCAGCGGAGGGGCGAGGGAATACTCACTGACAAACCACACAGGACCCCCATGCCTCTGATCTCGAATCAGATTAGCCCATCGCCCCAATTACAGCCAATCAAAGCCAATTAAATCCAATTATGACCAATTATGGATAATTAGAATGCCCCCGGAGATTGATAGCTCAGAGAGATGAGGCAGCAGGCTGTCACTCTCAGGAAATCTTGACACTCATCGTTTTTTCCTTTTTTTTTTTCACTCTTTGCTTCAGTCACTCCATCTCTGTCCAACACACAGGGCTGGATCCTTTCAAAAGCTGCCTGCTGACTTCAAAAAGACTTCACCATAACAGAGGAAACTAAAAATATAAATAACACAGAACTGCTTCTCCCTTTTGCTCACTTTCCCGTCTGCGTTCTCTCCTCGATTCCTTTCAAATTGCGGAAGTTCCTGCTGGAAACGCTGGGAACCTGAAATGAATGACCACCACTCTTCAGTGTGCAGTTACCACCGCCAGTTTTTAAACATGAGACCACTTTGATTGTCAGCCATTTAACACAGAGCAATCAGCTCTTTTGACAGTTAGGTGTTTTGGTAATGTGGTTTGCAAGCTTCGAGTGAGAGGAGGCAAAGACGTGCTTGTATTCTCAATTCCAGATCATTTCAAGAGTAATGTCCTTAAAAATATCAAATGCCGTTCTTGTGTATTTTCTGGGGTTTCCTTATATGGGGAATGTTTTCGCAATAGTTCAAGCCCTCTCACTGGGTGCTATGGAATGTCTTTGCGTTGTGTTATTGTATGGCTTTGAGTTTCGGACTGCCAGGGTGTCTATGTTTGACTTGGGTTGATACGAGGTATATGGACACATATTTCCATCTTTCAGACATTGCACAGGCACGGAGAAAATGTGGAAAACGAAGCAGGTCCTCAGTTTTAAAGTCAAGCTGACATTCTTGAGCTCCACAGGTCCATGGAGTTTGTCCGTCAAACTGCAGGGCTCCTGTCAGTCAAAAGGTCAACCTCTGACCATGTCCTGTCCCGCCCATTGTTATCATTTGGTCCACTTAAGGTAGTTAAAGCATGGGCTTTCATTTCAACAATTCTGTTTTCCATTCCATGGAGCAATTGATGTTATCATTTTGATTAAAATCACTGCTTTAGATATTTGGCTCTAATGGCTGACAGAGAATAATGAGACATGTTCCAGAAAAACTCCAGCCAAGATAAAGTGCATAAAGAGCGCAGCATAGTCTTTTGCTTTTTTGAGCATTTTGAAGATTGAAATAATTACTCAAAATACTCACATAAAAGCTTCCTTCTGTTTCACTTTGTCAGATTTCCAAGATAGTGCCTGCAGGGTTTTTCTCTTTGCATGGGAGCAGAGCAGGACTGAAATAACCTCAGTCACAAAAGGTGGTGACCTAACTTTGGACCAACCCAATCTTTGGCCATTAAAATCAATTTTGTGGGCCTTTCTTTCATTAATCAGTCCTTCCTTGCATGCAGGTCTTTCTTTGTCAAACTAACACTTAACTCTCTTCTTTCTCTTAGGTTATATGAGTTCATATACATCAGTGTGTGTTTGGGGTGGGGGGTTCAAAGGAAACATGGAGGATAAACAAACAGGCTGCAGAACCGTAGAAGGCTCGGCACTGATTGCCCGGCTCAGATTGACTCTGCCCTGGTTTATTTGTCTATGTCACTGAGATAAACATCACAGTAACCCTTTGACAAGAAAAATGAAC
The DNA here is from genome assembly GCA_029874485.1 of Naso brachycentron. NCBI lineage: Eukaryota > Metazoa > Chordata > Actinopteri > Acanthuriformes > Acanthuridae > Naso > Naso brachycentron. The sequence continues at coordinate 15,059,258 of JAQFJA010000008.1, forward strand.
CCGCAAGAGGACGAGCACTTGCACTTGTGTGCAGAAACCGCTCACACATGCATACATGTACACGCTTAGATGCACCTACATACACCCTATGCTCTCTCTTTTTTACATGCACACACATTCCTTCATGACTGCCCTGATCCATGCAATGAAGAGTCCTCTGTAAGAGCTGTCAGTCAATGCTGGTCACCATAGAAGAGACTGGAGCTCATAACAAAGACTCTTAAGAGTTTCTCACAAGGCAAAGGGAAAGCACACAGAGAGAAACAACAAAGAAAGGAGACAGAAACATACAGCAAGGCTCTACCGGGAGACACATTCATGCTCGCAAGGCAATGAGATTGACTGACTGAGCGAGTGAGACGACACGCAGATGAAGATGGATTGAAAGGATGTGATGGACAAATGAGACAGAAACATTTTGAGATAAAGAGGATGGGAGGCAAAGTTGAAGAAGAGCTGGCAACGAAGAGAGAGAAGCTGGAGAGAGGGACAGAGAGGGAAGTGAATATTCTCACACTACAAGGCATCAAGCCTCATTAAAAGCTGCTGGAAACCCCTTTCTCACTGACACACACACACACACATATGCCCCAAAATACCAGATAAGCACACAAATGTATCTACTACACAGGTACAAAACAAACTTTTGCAAGATTTGTCTGTACATTTTAAGGGTTGGATGCCAGTGTGGGTGGTGGTGGTTGGCTGAGGTGACAAAAAAAAAGCCAGAAGGACCGTGGGACAGTGGGTCAAGAGGTGAGGGGTCAGCGGGTGCAAAGGCCTGGGCAGTGTCCCAGTAGCTATGAGGTCAGATGGGTGTGTGGGCCTCGGGCAGAGTGCCAGGCTGAAAGGCGCTTGGGTGGGCTCACTGCCTTTCTGATGGGAGACATGTAGGGGCATGGAGTGGACGGTGGAGGTCCAGAGGGTAAGGGTGGAGGATTTCCTATCGCCAAATGAGCATTGAAGTAACCCACCCGTGTGATGTTTCCAAAATGTGATACTCCAATAATATCTTGTCCAAAAATCTCCGCCAAGAAACCTCCGAGTTTGGGCGGAAAAGCTTTACGTTGAGGAAAGAGAAGAGAAGAGAAGAAGAGAAGAGATTTATTGCCAGAATAAACAGCTGAGGAATACCACCTCTGCAGCTAAACTGTCTCTCTCTCTTCCTCTCAAACACACATACACACTCACACATACAAACTGAAGTCCTTAACACAACCTAATGCCTATTTTGACTCTTTTCTCCCCAGTTTTGACTTTAGAGGCAGTCAAGCTGCTCTTTAAGACTTGGTGACACAGTGATAGAAAACAGCACAGAGCAGTGACAGACAGAGTGAAAGGGAGAAAGAGAGGGGTGGAGGAGAGACAGTGAAAAAAGACAGAGGCCTTCAGTGGAAGAGAAAAATACCCACAGAGAAAGAAAAAGTAAAAGAGACTTTTTTGAAAAGAGGCTGAGGAGACAAGAGTGAGCCAAGGAGAGGAAGAAGTAGGAGAAAGAGCGAAGAGCAGTGCGGAGTAAGAGAAGGAGAAAAAGTTAAAGCGATTACTTTCAGGTTCAAAGAAGCTCTTTCTGGCTGCTTACTGGCTGTCACTCAATGCCTGGCTCCTTGGGGGAGGGACGGCTGGCTCTCATTGGTGTCATTCACCTGTCTATCAGCCTGACAGGCGGACCATAGGGCCCCGTGTTGTGGTGCGGAAACTGTCTGTCAGCCTCGCAGCAGCTGCATATGACATCATCCTAGATCAGGTTTGGAACACGTATACACAAACTGTGTGCGTGACAAAGACCATATGCATGTTAAATTTGGAAATTCAGACTATGGATACAACACAGCATCAACACCTTTTGCTGCCCAGCAACAAACACATGCTGCACATGATGACACAAACCTTGACTCCCCGTGGATCGCACCTCACGGCCCTGCCAATCCCCTGGCTGTCCTCCCCTCCACTTTGCTCTCCAAAAGACCTTGTAACTGGCAGTACATCAACCCCAGGACATCTGCATGCTAGAGCACACACACAAATACACTCATACGCGCGTGCATCTGCACATGCGACAGCTGGACAGTTAGACAGCCAAAGAGAAAAGACAGATTTGTGCATATGTCTTAGCTGTAATTAGCCACACACAAACACAGCAGATCAGTACATGAATAAACCCTGTCTCGCTTACCTATACACACAAACACACACACACACACACACACACAGGACACACACACAGCTTTCATAGAGAAGGCTTGGCAATGAGACAGCACCCATCTGTTTTGAACTAATTTAACATGGTCAGAAAAACAAAGAAGACAAAAGCCCATCTTGTGAATGATGATGAAGTGAATGTGAACTCAAAAAACACTTCTGGCTCTTGTTTGTAGGATTTACTCTGTCACTCTCTCTTGCTTCTCGTAGTGCAAGCAGCATTTTGGTTGGAACTTCACTACATTTAAACCAGCGAGATGTGAAGTCCTGGTGTGTATTTGTTGTGATTGATCTGAGCGGGACGTATTTGTAAAACATTGAATGTGTGTAAGCCACCGTAATGTAGAAATGGTTATTGTATCTAACAAAAATATACAGGAAGTTTGCAATGAACAATGAATGTTTTCATGTGAAAAGTTAATATTAAGTTAAAGGACTATACCAGTGTTACTACATGTCATTGCCCTTTGTCAACATTGGCCACATAAGTTAAATAAACCACATGCATTTTTCCCAAAATAGTTTTATCTATGAGATGTTGTGTTTGTTTATATTTTGTTCATTTTTAATAAATGTTACAGAAAGTACCTAAAAATTTGACATTAGTTCAAAAGAACATCCGCATCAAAATCCCTCTTCACAGGAAGGCAGCACTTGCAAGGAACTATTTTTTCAGGTGTAATAATTTTCTTCTCAATGGCTTCCGGCTCCCCTGTCTCTCTCACTTACTTGTGATTTTCAATGAAATAAAAGCAGACATTCTCTTTAGAAGGGTGAATTACCTATACCTAGCAACTTTTACGTGTCCTATAGTGTTTCTATATCCTGTTTCATCATGAATGGCAGTGAATGGGGTTTATAAATGCAGCCTGAAATCTACTACACTATACACGTGGTCAAATTTTAACAACATCATTTAACAAGAAAGGGGCGATATCTTCTAATGGTGAGAGGTTAATAATAGACCGGTATGGTCCTTTAAATTAAACATTATTTCATCATTTGATTAATACAATAAATATGCAGTCCTGCACATTAACTGCACTGTACTGAATTGCAACAGAGGCCCATTTTTTGCTTTTGACTGCTTCTTCCTCAGAATAGAACATATTGTACATTTACTCTGTTGTTACACAGTTATAGGTAGAGGTTAGAATTTTGATCATTTTTTTACTTACAAAATGTGATCAGTTTGTAAAAACACAACAAACTAAAAACCTGTTATTTTAGCACTACCTCAAGAAACTACAACATCAAAGTGCTAGGTACATATTAATACTTATAAAAAAAAGACTTATATTTAATGACAACATAAAACTGACTGCACACTGAATCGATAACTATGGATACTTAAAGTATATTTTGTTTCCAATATTTCTTTACTTTTACTCAAATAAAATTTAGACTGTGAAATGAAACTTTTACTTGTTGCAGAGTACTTTTACAGGATAGCATTGATTTTATTTAAGTAGATGATCTCTATACTTTTTTAACCACTGATAATATAAATTAGGGAGTGACTGATTATGTTTACTCATATTCTGTACTTGAGTGCATTTTTTAAGGTACTGTTACCGATATTTATGTTTTGTTTTTTTTTTATTGTTTTTAAACTTCTACTCCACCAGATTTCAGAGGCAAATACTGTGATTTCAAATTTCATTATAATTACTGGACTACTTACTGGCATGTACAAAACACATAATCATCTTATGAATTCAACCAGTACCCAGAGGTATAAATTTAATTTCTACTTGTAGAAAAATGCATCAGTATTGTGATAATAAACCAATAATGGAGCTATTTTTTCTGCACATATACATGGGACTTATAACTGAATAATTAAATTTGTTGTACTGCAACTCTCACTTAAATTAAGAATTTTAAAAATGCACCCCTTCAACCACTGAAATTAAGGTTTACGATTGTATATACTGTGAGATAAGGCTTGTGTACACAGACAGACGCACATGTGTGTTCATGCAGGCACACGCTACACACACTAATACACACAGCAGATGGGGAAATGGGAACTGCTGAACCATGTCAGTGTGACAGCTATTATGACGGATGACTGTATCATCGGAGAGAGGAAATCCCTCTCTCTCTTCACTTGTGTCTTCTGAGGTCTGATTACTCTCCGTCTCACTGGCTCGCCTCTGACTCTGTATTGGGGTCAAAAGGTGACTTTTTAAAGGTTGCGGAAGAAAATAAAACCATTAAGTACAAAGGCAACAAAGAGTAAAAGCTTATAGTTAAACAGGAAGTGCACTCAGCTTGTCTGGCTTTAGATTTTTGTTTGTCCTTTGACATAAATTCTTGTAAAGTTATATTTTTTCATGGTTTTTTATGGTAAATAAGATAAAAAAAAATTCATTACTGATCATAGGTGATAGCTTAGTCTATATTTATTTTAAAATGGTGATATCAGAGAAAACATGTTTATGTTGTCTCAGTTTAATCTCATTGATCTTCAGTTTACACCAATCAAACACAGGCATGCAGACACCCTTTGTAGAAAACCGGCTGCTCTGCTGAATGTCCTCGCGTCTGTCTGTGATGTGTTGTCTGCTGACAGTTTTGTCCACGGGCGAAAGCAGCCAGGAGGCTGTTCATACACCGTGACAGTCCCCAGATTCTTTGAATGCCTCGCATGGACGCTTGGAGAGTTTCGACCGGTTGCCCGGACGCTGTTGCTCACAGTTACATCTCGTTTGGACTGCATAAGGTCGCTGCTCACAAAACAACATTCTGCTTTTCAAAAGTTGCTATTATTGATATAATCTCTGAATTTTATGCCCTGATGTATCAGCTGAATGAGATCAAGCTGATGATTGTAAATCTGGACTCTTATAGCACTGACCTTTGGAGTAATAAAAATGATTTAAATGGCAGGGACAGAACCAGCGATTTCTTGTATTACTGCTGAGTGTGACTGTTTCACCACAGATGAGAGCCGAGAGCCTCTTGTACAGTTTTCTCAGTTCCTTTCTTCATGTCTTTCCCTCATCTGTTTCTCCTCCCTGGTTCTGCAGCTTAAAGTGATGTTGTTATTCCAGATGGCTTGGCACTATATGGAGAGCAGACAAGAGGAATACTTCACTGAAAATATGAAAATATGTCAGCATGCGGACATCATTATGGCAGCCAGGATCATTTAAGCGCCCCTAAAATTACCTCCAGGCCTCACATGTAGCCTGTGCCTCCACATTTGTACAAAACTCAGATGTGCAGATTTCAAACACATGTCGGCCTGTTTCTCAGAAACCTTGATAGGATTGCAAATCATGTCTTGCGCTAACCCAATTAGCTTTACATCTGGCGTAGAAGCCAAAAACCTGTGACAACAGCGAGATAAATGGCCTAAAAAACACAAGACAAACTGAGACACACAGTCTCCAAGGCAGAAATGCGCTGCGAGAGCAAGATATATGTTTTACATTCCTCCTCCGCTCAGTGTTTTATATCACTCAGAGTGGTGCAGGGGAGCGGGTCTCCATGTAGGGCTCAGTCTCTTCTTAAATCTGCTTCTGGTGTGTCCTGAAATTGCCCCTTTGCCAAATGAGCAGCGTAAAGCATGCCCCAAGGCACGGCCCAAAACGACACCCAAACAGAAAAGCTGTCAGCCCATGAGCCAATGCACTAAAACATGAATGCAGCCGAACCATTGGGTTTTATAGCCTACAACTCCCAGTCACAAGCCCTCTAATGCCCCGTTTAACAAGCTGAAAATCCTCCATTTATTCCCCCTCCATCTCCCTTTAGGAGCTCCTCTATTATCATCCACAAACAAAGACTGGAGGAAATACACTCCGTGCAGTGCGTATATGCTGGCGTTAATGGTGTTAATGCATATGTGACATGAGGGAATAGATAGATGGCGGCCTGTGTTTGCACTCATGCATGACGTGTCTGCATGCAACAGTATTTTCACAACAATTTTATCCACATTAGGTAGAACTGGCATGTCGTACATCAGTTGGATCATCAAAGTGCAATAAAACTGAACTGAGACTGATCCTGATTAGACCGTTTAAACAGCTTTTTTAGGTGACACTTCATTGGATAGTGTGCCTACAGACAGTTTGTAGAGTATTTGTTAAATTTCAACAACATATCAGTT
>JAQFJA010000008.1:15100982-15112399 GCA_029874485.1 Naso brachycentron
TAAATCACCCTCCTTCCCCAACCCTCCACCCCCACCATTCCTCTATTTCTCCTCCCCCCCTCAGGCGACTGAGTGCTCCTCCTCCTCCTACTGGCCTCACGCATGCCTGAGGTGTGTGAAATCTTCATGCCGTTCCCATTGATTGGGAGTGGAGGTACTGGGAGGGGGGTGGAGAGCGTTTGATGGGCTCAAGTCTGAGGCTACAAAGAGGAGAAGACGGAGGCCGCTGCCACAAAGAGACAGCTAACTTACAGGGAACATGGAGAGGGTGGAGGGAGCTGCAGGAGAAGGGTAGACAGAGGTGGTGGAGGAAAGTAGGAATGATGTTGCATGCAGGTGCATGCTTTGGATGGTGTGTGTGTGTGTGTATGTGTGTGTGTGTGTGTGTGTGTGTGTGTGTGTGTCTGACACCTGCCTGCCAGTGTGGCGGTTGTGCTGTCTCTGCGCTGTAACATCTCTCTCTGTCACCCAGCCGCCTGAGAGGAGATGAGCTGCCATGCCGCCTGTCATTCATCCATCACAAAAGACAGCACACACGCACACACACACACACACACGAACACACGCACTCTCTCTGGGATACAAAGCCTAACATGCTTTTTTCTGTTTTCATCTAAATTTCCACTTAGATAAAACCCCTTTTTGGTTTCTGTCAATACATTTTTCTCTCCCACTCTCTTTCCGTCTCTACTCCCGACCATAACTGTCAACAAAGTATTTTACAGAAGGAATTACCTCCTAGATTCAACTCTAAATGAGAGCAGAGACTGCTGAAACGCCTTTGGTTTATTACCCCATTAATCTGCGGTTATTTCGCCTGGAGACTTCAAATTTGATATTGAGCACTAATATCTGTCTGATTCAAAGCATCCTGAAGTGTTATCTCAAAAGAGAAACACGCTGGTAGCAGAAGCAGAGAGGGACATTGAAATAATCTACTCCACAACTCGGGTCAGCAACAATGGTTGAGGTTAATTGTAACAATCATAAAAAGTGCTCATTTTCTAATTAAATTGTAATTACTTTTGTCATTAATTTTAATGGGGTCATTTATAATGTCTCAACAACAGAACCATGTGCGCCCCATGCCTCTGTGTGTTTTGACAAAGCAAATATGGATGCATGTCTGCGTGAGTCTCTACAGCTAAAACACAAACAGCATGACACCAAATTAGAATCCGCGTCTCGGGTAGATGGTGTTTATCCCAAAATGCAGCGGCGGAGCACATGTCACTTTGTTTAATGTAAATGGAAATTGGAGACAAGCATGGCAGCAGGAATCCGTTTGTCGAAAAACAACGTTTGTTTAGATTAGCACATTGAGTTATTGTCTGAAACAACCGAACCGACATAAACTGGAAAAATGCTTTCTTGCATGAAAATAAAGCAAGTGTGGGAATGTTAGAGTTTATCTTAATGACTCTCTTTGCAGAGGAAAGTATTATTTTTGTCTTTTAAAATATTAAATCTTTTTTTTTTTTTAACCCAGTTCATTTTAAAGAAAAAAAAATTGGCCTTATTTTATTTTTAATAGAAAAAATCCCATGAAAAGACCAAAACCAATTTCTTTCACTGCTTTAATACCTGTAGCACTCAGCCTCATGCCTCATCATTCTTACAATGTAAGTCTTTAGAAAACTGAGCAAAAATCATTTAATTTCTCATTTTTTAAAAGTCAAACAATTTCCTCAATAAGCTTGGCCTTGTAGTTTTTAACATTTTAACATTTATGGAGGAACATTTTCTGCTTCATTTAGATACAAATTTGTATAATGACAGAATAGGATGTGTATTCAGGATTTCATTGTAGACCTAAACTACAGTGCCCATGTTCATCATAATAAAGGAAGATGTCACCAAGTGCCACAGTGTGTTTTTAAATTTTGGACAAAAGTGGAGGTCTGTGGAGCAGAGGAAATGTCAGCACTATCCTGTCACTGAACACATAATCTTTTATGTTCAGGGCTGAAGCAGAGAAAGCAGAATAATTATTAGTTATTATTAGTTAACAAAAAAACCCCAAAACAACAAAACAAAACAAAACAAAAAAACACTGTGACTGTGTGCTGTGTGACATCCTTAAGCCCTTGAATTTTTGGTCACTGACCTACAATTTTTGAGGGTGTAGGAGTTTCAATCTGTATGTCATATCTGTCGTCACTTCTTCCTTATTGCTTCATTTGCCACAATTAAAAAAAAAAAAGCTTTCTCGCCTCTATGGGAGGAGCACTTGCGACATGTGACCTCAGGAAGGTCAAATCAGTCTCCTAACATTGGAGCCTTTTTCAGGTAAAGGCAGCTTGAAGAATGATGAAGCAGTATTTTTGCTGTGGAGAAAACAGTAATGCATCTATGAGAATGGAGGTATGTGTCACCCACAGCCACATACTGATACCAGTGTTCATGTCACTGTCCTTTGTCAACATTGGCCGCATAGGTTAGGCCTACATAAACCACACCCATTTTTTTTCCAAAATAGCTTTATCTGTGAGATATGTTTGTTTACATTCAGTAAACCTTACAGAAAGCATGTGAAAATGTGTGAGAATATATTTAAAAAGAACGTCTGTGTCAAAATCCTTCTTGTAAGGAACTATTTACTTAAGTCTCAAAGGCTCCTCTCTCTCTCTTGCTTAGTGATTTTTAACCAAATAATCACAGACATTCTCTTTAGAGGGGGGATTTACCTATACCTGGCAACTTTCACATATCCTATAACGTTACTATACCCTGTTTCAACATGAATGGCAGTAAATGGGGTTTAAAAATGCAGCCTGTACTTAAGTAAACAAGTTGTCTTTTAACAACAACATATTGTAGAAGACAGGGGCAATGTCTGCCAATGGTGAGAAGTCAAAATAGACTAGTTTAAGTGCTGTTTGTTGCTTCTGTATGAAGTCTGAGCAAGCCCTTTGTAGCATGTCATGGAGTTTTTATTTACAAAAGACTGGCCTGTGCATTATGTTTTATTTAACCACATCAGTCAGCTGACACTGGGGTTGTTTTAGTTCGGCACAATTTATGACGGCTCTAATTGCTTGCCCGTCCCGTCTCATGGCGCGTATCTTTGAATGAACAAACACGTGCTGTGCTGTTTCTCCAACCGCTCGCCGTCGTGGGCCTAACAGCTCTTACTGGCACGATGAATTTGATAAATCCCCTTATCGCCCCGGGAGACAATTAAAGCGCATGTGACAGGGGTCCCTATCTCCGCTCTCCTCCTGTAGTGCTTCATTTAGAAGCCATTTGTCTCCGCTATGGATTTCCTATTTTTAATGGCGTGCGTATGCAGGGGTCGGGGCCGTGCTGAATAATAGATGCCTTTCGCTCCCTCTCTTTTCGCTTTCATTCTCTCTCTCGCTCATTTCCTCATCGCAGGGCCCCATGGGAGGGTGTCGGTGTCACTCTGGAAAGCAAGGTGCAGCACTCCTGGTGCTCTCCAGATTCTGGCAGGAGGCTATTCAATCTAGCGGACGAGGCTTTTGGTGAAAGCCAGCGGCAGACAGTGAGCTGATATCAGCGGGCACACGTTAACCCTCAGCCCCCTCCCCATCCTTGCCCACACCCCCAGTAAAGGACGTTTATCACAGAAAGCGGGGCCGCTGCGCAGTGAGGTGATATATCGCCCTGGCCGAGCGCGAATGAATAGACTAGTAATTATCCCGTTAAAAGGGTGGCCAGACAAAGAGAGAGCCTCGCTATAATTTAAATTGTTTTGTTTCCCCCACAGTCGAAGCCTGGCTTGCTGACTGACATCATGGAATGGGAAAAGTGAGCCTATTTATAGCCTGAGACGTTCAGCTAATTGTAGAATTTAATAAGGTTTCTGGAAGAGTGGATTCTGTAAAAGCCATCGGCCTGCACCTCCTCTTCATTCTGCTCTCATGTCTCCTTCACATCTTTCTTTGCCTCTGCAGCTCTACTGGTTCCCATATTTCTCTTTGTAACCTCTCCTCCCACCTCGCCACCTCCTCTCCTTCCATCCTCACTTTTTGTGCATCCTGACCTCTCCCCCGCACTTCACCTCCCAGCAAACCCCTCAATTTTTCTCCCCTCCCTCGCCCTGTTATCTCCTATCACATAAAATCTACCTTAGACTAATACTCCTCTCAGTTTGCTTGCGTGACTCTGATTGTGTGATTCTCGGCATGTCACAGTGGCTTAAGGTGCGCATGGATGTGCGCGTGTGTGTGCCCGTGATTGCAAGTGAAGATACTATCCCAGTGTTAACGCACGTGTGTGTGTGTGTGTGTGTGCGTGTGAGTGCATGTGGCCTCGTCTAGTGTGTGTGAGACAGGGGTAATTGAGCTCAGAGGGTTTTCTGTCTTTGGTGGCAGAGGGGAAATTGGAATCTTCAGAATCCATTAGAGAGATCCTCTCACAGTATGTGTGTGTGTGTGTGTGTGTGTTTGTTGTGCATGGGTATATGCAGGTTTGTGTCATGCTTACATAGTGGCAGAGACAGAGAGAAAAACCAGCATGAGGGCTAAAAGAATACCTGTAACAACCAGCATAGCAGAAAAAGAAGAGTATAAATATAAAGTCACAAATAACCTCAATGCTTGCTTTGTACTGTGCATCTCTGATTCTATGTGTGTGTGTGTGTGTGTGTGTGTGTGGAGACCTTGGTGTGTGTATGCCGGCTATCTGACACTAACTGACTGAGTGCCTTCATAGACTGCAGGGGAAATGGGGAGAAAGAAGAGAGGGAAGGTGAGCAGACAGAGAGGGGGAACAGCAGGTAGCCAGCAGCAGATGGTCTCAGGCTTCCTCCCTGCAGAGCGATCACTCTCCTCTCTCTTTCTGCTCTCCTGCCTCATGTTCTTTCCTGCATTGCAAGTCGTATAATGTATCACCTTACCTCAGCGTCCTTGCTTTTGTGTATTTACCTTATTTAATGTCTCACGCTTTACTCATACCTATGTTGGCAAGGTCTAGCAGGGTTTGATTTTTGTCACTGAAGCAGTACGACTGGTGACAAATGGCATGAAAATACTAAAACCAACAATAAACTGATCCTATCAGCAAGTATTGCCTGTGTAGACAAAGCCTGTCTTGACGTATGTCTTGGTGCCGTTGAGCTTTAGATCAGAAACGATGACCTGGTTCCAAAAGATAATCTGTAGACCTTCTTGTTTCATGTTGGATGTGTCACCGTTCAGAAGGACACATGCATCTACTGAAAAAGAGGGTCATTCTCGTGACAAGGTGGGATGTAAACATTTATAGCATCCTCCTCGGCTAAACTTTAATATTAGCTAGCTGGGTTAACTCAGTTAACTAGCCTTTCCTGTGCGAGCAGATGCGGGCTTCCTACTGTGCAGTGAAAATACTTCCATCTTGAAAAAAGGGGTTTGGATTATCTTGCAATTTCTGGAAACTGTCGAGTCTTTCAAAAATAAAGTTTCTGTGGCACTTTGAGCATCTCAACCTGCGTGCCATTTAATTCTTTTATATTTGAATGAAATTAACCATCTGCATTGCTGATATCTCCAAACCTTGATGGCTCACACCAAAAAATCTAGATGGATAGCATGAAAAGTTAGAGAAAATATATGTATTTTTAATTTTGTGATGAACTCCAATGCTGTTAATAATATGTACTTAATCTATGGCTGAAAATAATTCCCAGCGAATGCATAATTTACTTCTTTTTAAGTAGAGTGTGCTGATTAACCCCAGTAGGTAATATTTAACCCTATTCAATAATTAAACTTTACAGTTTATGTTGTTTTGTTTCACGAAATTTGAAAACAGTATGGAAAATATAGAACACTAGCCTTAGCATTGACTCACAAATATTTTGCATAATTTTGCACCTAAATCTTGTGGCATCTACCTGTGTACATAGTTTTGATTTTATATCTCCAGGTTTTGACATACATGCAGTATATCACAATAAAAAGGAAACAAAGCAAAGGTGAAATGGGAATAAACAACAACACACATAAAATCAAATGCAGTTATTTCCATACAGGCCATGAGGGGTCACTGAATAGTTCGGTCACCACATATCAACCCCATGAGCATCTGTGGGAGCCTTTAGGGTGACGTGTCAGGTGGATGCTCCACCACCATCAGTCACCAGATGAGGAATATCTTTTGATCCCTTCAGCACCACAGATATCCAGAATGTATGCCGAGAGAAATCTCTGCAATGAAGCGAATGAGATGGAAATCTTACAATGATCTCCAAATACAGGCAACTAAACCCAAACCTATCTGCATGTTACATTTTCTGCAATTTAGGTGAATTAATCCTTAAATTTCAAGTATTATTTTTACATTTTTGTCTATATAATGAAAAAACAGTGACGTTACATGCTGCCATTAGCATCATGTTACATAATTTACAACATTTGAAGGACAATAACTCACGCAAACTTCATTTCTTACAAGACTGCACAGTGAAAACTTGTAAAATGTTACGTTCTTGTCAATTGAAGTGATAAGTGGGGTTTTGTTTAAGTGTGTGTTGTTGAGGGAAACAAGCTGGGATCAATACAGCCACGCTGTTAGCACTTTGGTCACAGCTTCCTTAACAACCAGTGTGTGTGCTTTTGTTCTCAGACGTGCCCCCTTGTGTATGAAGTGCTGTTTTTGTCACTAACTATGCTTAAATGGATATGAGACCACATTCATGCACCGCAGTAGGGACGCATGCATATGTGTGTGTGTGTGTGTGTGTGTGTGTGTGTGAGTGTGAGAGAGTGTGTGCATGGATGTGTGTGTAATGATTAGCCTTCTCTTAATGGGAAAATAACGTCAGAGCCACTGGGATGTTTAATCCATCTGAGCTGATTCTGTTTCCATCACAGCTATTGATCAACTCCACTGACAAATCAACAGAGGGGCTCCTTGTGTGTGTGTGTTTGTTTGTGTGTGTGTGTGTGTGTGGTGTGGTGGGGGGAGTGCCTTACGCAGCATTTGCTATGTCACAAACCAACACCTGACTCCAGTAAGGTGCCCTCTTTTCTCTTTCTTCTGTTTCATTCTTTCTCTTTCTAATTCTGTCATTTTCTTGTATCTCTTCTTCTTCTTCCCTTGTTTCGACTGTTTTCCTGCTCACACTCATGTTCTCTCCATCACTCCACGCCTTCCCTCCCTCCCTCTCTCTCCCTCTCTCTCTCCAGTTGTTAAGTGGTATTGGCTTTAAAGGGGCAGCAAATCAGTTGCTGATTAATACTGAATTTTTGGGGCCATTTGTCTGCACCGTTGCCCCTGTCTGTGACACCCTCCCCCCTCGTTCCTCCCTCCCTCTCCTCCTCCTCTCTCTCTCTACCACTCCTCTCGTTCTCCTTCCCTCGGCGGTGATGAATGACCGGCCGATTGCCGAGGGATTAGACTCGTCACGGTTACCTGTGCCTTGACAAAGTGGTCCTGATTGGTGACCAAGGCACTTCAGGGGGGGTCACATCTGAGAATGAACTAATGTGTGTGTGTGTGTGTTTGTGTGTGGTCACTTTCAGCCAAAGTTGTGTGTGGTCCGTATGTGTAGTACAGGCAGGGTTTGTGCACACAGTTGATCTTGTTTGTTGCTGTGACTAGGGGCAGGGCATGGCTGTGTATGTGTCTGAATGGGACAGGGGTGAGCTCCTGCCCGCCCAGATGCTGATTCTGTGCGACAGAGATTGGCGAGGTCCCGCCAGCGATGTGACCACACTGACACCCGAGAACTGGTTAAACGGGTGCTAGTGGACACTGATGAATCGGCACTCAGAGGAATCGAACGCAAGTCTAATCAGCGCATGGATCCCCCTGCAGCAACATTTTTCAGTTTTGTCCTACCTTATCAGGTGCAGGCCGTCAGCTATGTCAGATCCCACTGGTGCCGCCCCTCTGTCACTTGCACCCATTGGTGATTAGGTGCATTACAGATTATCAAGCAGAGGCCATGAGTGCTGCAGGAGTGTTGCGTGTTCCTAGGTAAGCGTGCAATTGTGTGCACAAGTTCAGCTGGACCACATGAAGTGTTTGGTCACGTGCAAAACAACTGTTTTTGACATTTGGGTTGTTCAGGTCATCAGCTGGGAGAGTGGATGGTTTGTCTTCTGACCCAGATTCTGACTTTAACCATCATAAATATATCATGCAAACAACAGCTCAGAGAGCCAACAGGAAGCTGTTGAAATATATACTTAGGGGGGACGGTAAATAAAACAGACAGGTTGAGAATGCAGAAGGGTCACTGAATCATTTGACGAGTGCAAATGATATGAACCATATGCTACGACTTTCAAGGTCAACAGATCTCAACCCAACTCAGCACCTATGGGAGATCTGAGACTGATGTATGAGACGGTGCTCTCCATCACAACCATCTGACAACAAATGACTATGTTTTGAAAGCTAAGTTTATCAAGTCAGTAGAGTTTAGAGACACGTGGACTGTATTAAGGAGCATTGAGGCTGTTTTGGTGGCTTGTTATAGCCCAATATCTTATTAAAGGCCAGTGTATGTTTGAAATTAGTTTGTGCAATGTGTTGTTTGGCTGTGTCTGAATGCAAAAGTGTTCATAGCTGTTCTGAACTATAAAGCTGATAAGCTGGGTGGAGAACCTGCCATCATAGACAAGTTGGATGGAGATAAGATCACAGTTTGCATCATCCTTTAACTCAGAGAAAATTGTTAGTATTGCATTTAGCATGCATAAAATTGACAGGCGTAATTGTGTGAGGAGTTTTCAAGTCCAGATCTCTGCTATTTCCTCACCTCTTTGTCTGGGAAATCTTTGTGTGAAACGGAATGAATGGACTAACCCTTGTCTTCTGGACAAGCACTTTGTTTAAAGGTTACTGACATCTTAAAGCATTTACGCTAATTTTTTTTTCTTAATGCGTAACATTTTTATAAATTCTCAGGAGCAAGAAGTCAGTATCATAAGAGGAAAAGACCTGAAAAGCTTTATTACTACATGATATGACAACTTCTAGAGGAAAAAACAAGACTCAGCCAGCAACCACAGGATTCTGCTCCGTTTCTGAACTATAAAGGCTCATTTAATATTTTATATATATATTTTAATATTTTCATCTGGAATTAGCTTCGAGTACCTTCGAAAAATGTAGCTAACAGGCTGCTAACTAGCTAAAAGCCTATATTCTTCACTTCAGATGCCTCTGTGGATTGACAAGTGAGTATGTATCATTAAAAAGAACTAGTTTATTCTAACACCTCGTGAATCTGAGTAATTTCATTCTGCTACAATCTGGCTATACATTATATACAGTTAGATTATCTTTATCGGTGTGATATGATATAGTCAGATTTTTCAGTTTGATATTAAATACAGACTAAACAGATAGTTTCTATCCCTCTGTAAAGAAATACATTTTTCTTTGCATTGGACTCTAGGAGCATTTTCTGTATATTTATGTATCTACGGACACCAGTCACATACGTATCTGCACGTCCCTTGAAAGCTTACTGATGCAGATGAAGCAAAACAGTACTTTCAACCACTTTGAACCAAGAAATGTTGGGGGCAGTGTTGAAATTAGTTCAAGCGAGACCAGGGCGAGACACTACCAAAGAGGAAAGAGAGGAGCAAGACACAAAGAACAAAAAGGAATAAAATTCTCTGTCCACATGTCACAATGAATAACTTCACAGATCACTGCTGTTCAGAATGCTTCCTCCTCTTTTGTTTTTTTCTCAAGAGGTACACGATTACGATCTCCTCCACTGTCACCATGTTTGTTGTTGTTGTCATAGTGACAGAGATTTTTTTCATTGTCTTTATTGAGCATATACAGAAGTACAAACAGAATTTTTTACTCCAAACTATCATCTTGTGGATGTATTGAGTAAAATCAATGCCATTGTAAATGATGCATGTGGGTAGTGACAGTTTGCAATGTCTGAAACGGATGAGTTTAATTATATACATAAAGAGAGCATAAATTGGCCTTTAAAGACCTGGCTCTGTGCAAATGCTGGCTTCCTGCACATAAAGCATGACTTCAACATTATGTTAAAAATAAAGTTGTCATACATCAACTTCAGCAACACACTCACACACACACACACACAATCTGATGTATCTATGTGACTATTTTGTTCTGTGCTAATGTTCTCTATGCAAAAACCTGCTTTGGATTGCGTAGGTTATGTTGTGAGAGCAGGTGCAGCTCTGGGATAGCTAAGTGATCTAATTGCAGATAATTGCTTTAATTAGGTTTATAACAACCCCACAAGGATCCATAGAAAGTTGTGGTATTCCAGAATTCCAGCCACTCTCATCAAACACATCTATAGTCACCTGCACCACGTTGTATCTACCCCAAGGCGTAGACTGTGCTCATTATCATTTCAGCACCTATTAAAACTTGCTCTGATCTCAACTACAGCAAGCTAAATGGGGACAGGCCGTGCAACCTTGAAGTTGAAACTTGCCTTGCAAATGCCTTTTTTCTTCCATGGAACAAGATTTCCTGATGAGACGTGCAGACGGAAGGATAGAAGACTTCAGGGCCTTTCTCTGGTGGGTTTCTCTGAGAAGCTGTCAGAGAGGGGGATCCTGGGAGGAGGAGAAGAAGATCCCCCCTGTCCCTCCAGGCTATGGAGGTATGAAGGATGGAGAAATGAAGGGATGTGTAGTTTGGTTAGAAGAAGATTATGTCAGGACAGCAGCGGCTGAGGAAGAGCCTTGACTAATTATAGTCATCTATTACAGACACAATTAAAACCTGGCTAATTTACTGCAGCCCGACGCTCGCACACCCAGCTGATTTATACCAGAGCTCAATGACACCCGGAGGACATACTCACACACACTGCAGAGAGAGAGAGAGAGAGAAACACACACACACACACACACACACACACACACACACACACACAGATATGCTTCCTCTCTTTCTTTTGTCTGTATTCTGAGTATATATTGACACTGAACAGCATGAAGAGACAGAAAACTTATTGTACTATCTGTGTCTCTGTTCTCGTAAGAGCATCGAGGGCCCAAAATGACTAAAATTTGTATAAGATAGACTTTATTGATGCAACACCAGGGAAATTTGCATGTTTGGGCAGCTAAAAACGGAATGGTAGAAAAAAAGCAGAAAAAAAAGAAAAAGTAAATAGTATACATAGTATATAAATAAGCAATGAAATATTAAATTATGAATTTAATAAACTAAAAGCACAGGCTATGTACACTGAGACTTGCATTGCAGATAGAATATTGTATGTTAGAGGGATATTATGTACAGTATATATAGATGATGTACATGTAAATGGGGGTTAAGAGATATGATATGTTATGTACAGTGACGAGTATACATATAGATATACATCTATGTAAATTCATCTATGAATTTAAAAAAATAAACAAACAGCACCACTTACAAAAAATCAGTCTCTATCAACTGGAAGGCCGAGACGCAAGTTGGTGCACTGAGCAAGTGATTTCATA
>JAQFJA010000008.1:15143752-15154275 GCA_029874485.1 Naso brachycentron
ACCATTTAAAGAAGGAGAACCATGAGCCATGTGAAAAATAAATAAATAAATAAATAAAATATGAATACTTTGGATATAAAATAAACAAAACTGCGAGCACAACACACACACACACACACAGTCTATTTTTTGGTTTTGTGCTGACAGACACTGATGGCCGCTGGCTTTCAGTAGCTTTCTCTGCATAAAGTCCTTCCTGTTTGGTCCACTGACTTCCTGTCTACTGTAACCTGATACTTCCTGGTTGAGTCAGATGTCTTTGACCCCGCCGGCCTGCCGTCCAAACCAAACACAGCCACTTCCCCCTCATTTCTCCTGTATGAAACAAGAGTTGAACAGAGACAGAGCAAAATTCAAACACTTTGTTTACTTGCAAAATCTCTCACCGAGCAAATCTGCATAATCAAATGGCTAATATTAATATTTTATTAGTTTATTACATTGCTGAGCTTGATATTAAACATTAGACATGATGAACATCCACTTAAGTTGCAGTCTTACTGTTTTTTTTGGTAACGTTCTCTCAGCCTCTGGCACAACACAAGACCATTTTTAACCCCGTAGAACAATGTTTCTCCCAAATCTCTTCGGCTTTGCAGGCACCTCTCCTCTTCATTCATCACACAGCCTGAACGAGTGACCGGGGAATGACCTCGCTTGCACGCAGACACACACACATGCTCATTGTATATATACACACACACACACTCAAACACACACCAATCCACAAACACGGTATCAACTCGCACAAAGCACGATTCATTTATCACAAACGATGGATACCTTGGAAAACACGCTCAAATGCATGTGCCTACACACACACGCACACACACCCCTAAATGCACGCACACTCACACATAGGGCTTCCTATCACATCCGTTACAGATGGGTTCTCCTCCTCCTTAGTCCTAAATGAATATAAATATGTCTGTTTGACATCATTCATCTGCCAGAGAGGAGCACATTTACCGTGTCCAGCCAAGAGAGGCAGTGTTACTCTCTGTTCTGCTGGCATGGAATGCATGTGGAAAAGGGAAACTGAGGAGAAAGGGTAAAGCAGAATGGGAGCAGGGATGACAGGACTTGCAGAGATAAGGATGATCCAAGGGCATCTAATAAGGCTGGTGCAAAGCAATAAATTTAGCTAAATATATTTCATGAAGTTTCCCTCTTTTTCTTTAACAGACTGCACACAGACATGCAGAAAAACAAACAATATTCCCTCTCTCTTTAAATACATTTTATTCTGCTGCTGTCGCCCCCTAATCAAATCTGATCCTATCTGTCCCCTCTTGACAGGTTGCATTCACAATAAAGCATTTGAAAGACCATTAGCTCCACTTCCCAGCGTCGTAAAGCCAACAGCAATCCGATATCATCAGTAACAGTCCACGAGAAGATGACGGCCAGACGACAAGTGAGGTGTGGACAGACTAAAGGAGCTGAGAGGAGGAAGAGATATCGGTGATGGGAACAAATTGAAACAAAATGGCGGTTGATATGCCGCCGGGAGTTGCTTAGGCAGATGTCATGAGGAAAGAATTTAAAAAAAAAAAAAAAAGCATATCATCACATTTTGTCTTAGATAGTAATCATTGAGATTTCAACAATAAAGCATTGCACCTGTCATGAGGCATTTACAATCACATGTCAAGATGTTTCAGGTTTTGAAAAGATACTTTCAGTTAACCAGGGTTTTTTTTTTTGACTTAATATTTCGGGAAGACAGATTTATCCCAACCGATACTGAGCAAACTTATTAGTATTATCTTTAGAGTGAAGATGATAATTCTGATGTTTACCTTACAACCAGTGTGTGGACTCTCTTTTCTCCTCATTTTTACCTTGTTTGGTCCAGCACCTGTCTTTATTTTTTGGGATGTGCGTGTTCTTCTATTTACCTTACAACCAGTTCCTTGATGACCAGTTGTGGCATACAATGCTACCATTTGATTGGCTGGAAGGGAGGAGGCTTAAAGGGTTACGTTCCTTGCAAATTTGACATTTAGAATATAAATTCCACAGTAGATGAGAGAGCTGATCACTGTGCTGACAGTTATCAGGCTTGTCAGCCCATACCTCATGCATTGGGGAATATTAAGACTTTCAGATCGCTTAAACCTCTCCTTTTTGCCTACACTGCACATTAAACATAACATAACTTCGTCCATACCAACACATTTGGTGCTTTGTACACATCATGTGTGATGCTACCAAAAAAAGAAACTGTATTAGTCATGTTTGCTAGCATTAACCAATCAAGCTAACCCTGGTTTCATGCATCTGTAGATTAGCAGTCAGGATAGCAGTGGTAAATATAAAATTGGTGGATTTCATATGATTTGAATTTCAGTCTGGAGTCACCATTAATGAATAAGATTTGTGTGCAAGAAACACAACAGCAGGAGAACAAGACTAGGCAAGCCTAGTTATGGCCGGACCTGGATATATGGAAGTTGGGTTATGTGTTGATGAATGCAGCACTGTCTGTGTATTATGAAAAATATCTTGCTGAACATGAAGTATAAGTATCATAGTTTTAGATGCTTTTTATAATGTGCTGTACCAATAATGAACATTAGCAGCACTGTGAGTGCGTGACATCTGCCATAACATTACAGCCGTACTCGTGAAACGTAGTTTGAGTGTTGCGGCAACTACAACTGGCTTAGTTACATTTCTCATTATCATGGTGGTGGCAGTATTTTCTGAAACAAAAATAGTTGACCGCATGACAGGGTGATGTAGCTATGGCAACATGCTAACATAGCAGCAATAGTAGCTGTTACATTATGCAGATGACATCATGCTGCTAACGTTCGACATTTGTACAACACGTTATGAAAAGCGCCTTAAACTACAGTAGTAACGCCACA
This sequence comes from Naso brachycentron, assembly GCA_029874485.1. Lineage (NCBI taxonomy): Eukaryota > Metazoa > Chordata > Actinopteri > Acanthuriformes > Acanthuridae > Naso > Naso brachycentron. The sequence continues at coordinate 15,146,629 of JAQFJA010000008.1, forward strand.
CTTAGAGTTCAGCAAGATTATCTTCACAAGTAAACACAACTTGGTTTTTGAAGTGTAGATGAAATCGCTGCTCTTTTTCCTCTTCTTGTCTCATGACATTCGTCATTCAGCTCACAAGTGTTGGAGTGTGTAATGGTCTGCTACTTCACTCATGCATTTGCGTTTCAACAAGAGGAGTCACTCACTCACGGAGTCAGTCAGTCAGTCAGTAAGCCCCAGACAAGTTCCTAAGGTCGGACCCTTTGGTCTGGCCACAAATGTAATATGGAGACTTATGTATTATGTTGTTGTGATGTAGCCTTTTCTTAGGCTAAAAATTCATAGACTGGATATTTCATTGTGGACAGATCCACCTTAACAATATCAACTTTCTTATGGTGCACTGTTTTCAGGCCTCCAGTCTAACTACAAAGTAGTCACAACCTTTTTAATTGAATTTACTTATTTAATTATTTATGTATTCATTTATTTGTTTATAAGTGACCGTATTAGGACAGCTAGCAGCTGCTGTCAGTCAAAACAGCCATATCTTTAAGCCTTAATGTAATTTAAAAGAAAAAGTTACATCAAAATTCACCCCCTGTACAGTTGTAATGACAGGGAGAATTAGAGACCAAAACCATTTTTTGTACCAGGCTGTCAATATGTACATTTCTGTTTTAAAGTTGTCAGTTTTATATAAGGCTCTGAGGGAAATGACTGTCTTGTGCAGCCAGCCTCAAGTGGCCATTTGAGGAACTGCAGTTTTTGGCATGTCTGTGTTGGATTCATTTTTCAGCACCAAAGGTTCCTACTCCCATTAAATCTATTAATTTTGTTTTATGAAAAAAATTATCCCCTCCAGTTTTTAACAGACACCTCAGTCACTTCATCCTGGCGCCTGCGGTGGTGGCAGTGGTGATGGTGTGTGTGTGTGTGTGTGCCTGTGTATGTGTGTGAGTGGTGGTGAGGGGGTTGTTATGTTCCTTCCGATGTTAAGACCAAACCTACACATATCTGACAACTATTAAAGCTCACTAGATATGACCTGCATCCTTGGTCACCACGTCTACATAATGTAGTGTTTGTTAAGCCCTGAGGGAGGCGACAGTGGTTTCAAAGTGAGCCAGCTCCTGCTGCAATCTGGGCTCCATATGTCATTAAGCCCATTAGGGAAACACTAGCTTAACATTACAGAGAGCACCACAGACTTGAAAGCGGCGTCTCATTTTGTTTCCCTTCCTCTCGTTTTCTGGTCGCCTGTATTAACAAGCCATTGTCTTTATCTCACCACTACGCTTTCTGAACTGCATCCTCCATTTCCTTGCCTTGAGTCATTTCTCTTTTACTCTGAGCTTTTTTTGCTTTACCCTGTTTCACCTTCACTGGCCCAACAACCTGCCACTGGGGGCAGTAGAGGCAAAGATGTGCTTTAGGAGAGCATTTAGGCAACACTGTCTGTCAGCATGGAGCAATGACAGCCCATGTGAATGTCCCTCTAGATGCTGTCCTCAAACATTTGCTAGTTCTCTTCACTCTATGAATGTGTGATATTTTGAGCAAAACATTGTGTTTCTAATGAGTGTCAAACTTTAAAAGAGACAAATTTAGACAGTTCACGTCTTTGTACAAAAATGTACAATCACAGCGCTCCCTTCCAGAAAAGCAGGAAACCAATACCGCATGTTCACCTAGAGGTCAGGTGGAGGTCAGCGGGGACTGTCATGCCTCCACTCAACTCCCCCTTCTCACCTCCCTCCGCCTTCTTCCCCATTCCTGTGACAAAGAGAGCCCGTTTGGTTGCCAGGGAAACAGGCTTTTTCCATGGCGATGTTGGAACACGTGGGAAGGGCAGGGCGGCTTTGTTTCGCCCTACGATGAAGGATTCTCCCCATGCATGTTTAATCGCCAGACTTATGGTCCCAAACCCAACAACCAAGCCCATCTACCACAGCCTGATTATGTTCAATGGAGCCTCTGACACCGTCATTTTGCCAGTTTTATCACGCCGTGCAGCTCTCACCGCGGGCACCTTAGCTATTGTTGCTCAGGGTTGCTGATGAGTACAGCTGAGACCACAGATAGACAGACCAAACAAGGAAGGCACACATGTCGTCTATAGCAGTAACCGAAACACGCCTGGCCAAATAAACACTTAACATACACATACACTGAAACATACGTAAGCCTGGGCACACAATCCTTTTTGTCTCTTCCCGTATCTCGGCACCCACCCACTACTGTTTGGCTTAGCACAGTGGGGGAAAAAAATGGCTGATCACTATGGCAACGGTGTGTGCTGTTCTGCTACAGCTGTGATGTATGTGGTGACACTTTTGACCCTCTGGTGAACTCCATAATGCAGGAGCTGTGAAGAAGTCCGGATAGACCCTGGCTGCCCTGCCTATCCTGCCACTGAAATGTACCATACAGGCGTTGTGTTGGTTTTATGTGACCAGGGCATCTTAACATCAGATTCTCCAGCACAGACTGAATCAGACAAGATAAGAGCTGCCTGTCTTTGTCATGGAAACTAAATGAAACCCTCACTAACATACGTGTGCTGTGACGACACCTTGTTATTTCAGGGATTATGCGATTTGTGATGAGTGCAGATGCTATAATACTTTGTTGACTATGGAGACAGAATTTTAATCAGGGATCTTAAGTTGCATAATGCATCTAATTGCTAATCATTTCACAATCCTGTTCACCTTTACCTAATCACTGTAAACATTTCAGTGGTGTTTCTTGTGTCAAATACTCACAGCAGCAGCAGCAGACAGATTTCTGCCACATTCACTCCCTTCACATTCATCTGAAAGGCAAACACGGTCTGCTTTGAGCCTAAGAGAATTCAAGGTTTGTTTGGCCCTAACATGTTTGCTTCTCACTTGCCCCTCAGTTATGTATGTCCTTTTATTTGCACACAACACATCACTTCTTCAGGACCTTTTTTAGGTACGCCATTTCAGCTGACATTTAAAAATCATACACACTGTCTCATACAAAGAAAGGGTCAAATGCACAAAGCATGAGCCGGTATGTGCAGGTGAATACACATACTATTCAACAGTGATGCACTCCAGGAACATGTTGTGTGATGAGACAAAAAAATGCACATACGACCCTCCCACCACCACCATCAAACATACACACAAACACAGGAGTCGCTGCCACTGCAAAAACACAACACACAAAAACAAGGCAACGCAACACAAAGCCATTCTAGTACAAACAGGCTCTCTCAATCATCACTTGTCTCCTCCTGTCAAGGGGATTTTGCAGAAATGCTCTGTAGCTCCACATCAATGTTCCACCACTAGGAGTGCTGCAGCTTTGCACAAAACCAGCACTCCCAAATCTACCACAGCTGCTGCTGCCTCACACCGAGCTGCTGTGGCGCAGAAGAAGGGGAGCTGACACCCCGTAAACGCAGACAGCAGACACCTTCTAAATCATTCACTTGGGCTTTTTTTTTTTTTTATTAAGAAACAATTGGTTCCACATGGTACCAGACGCATAGCGAACATATATAATGTGGGACGTACAGATAATGCAGACAAGTGACTGTGCTAACACCAAAAATATGTTCACAAAGAAGAAGTGCTGCTTTTTAAATCAATCACATTTTCACTGGCTTACAAGAAGACAATCACAAAGAGAAAAGAAATAATCCTCAGAACACAAAGCACTGAGCTTTTTGAATTTTTGAGACAGTCGCACAATGTTTCTTATGTATACGTCCTTTGTTGAAATTGTTTTTTTTTGTTTTTTTCCCAGCAGGAACAGAGGAGGGAATTTTCCATCTTTTCAACAAAAAAGTGAAACAAAACAAAAACAAAAGAGACATTCCATGTCCTGCTGCAGCTCTTCAGTCCTGTTTGTCCAGGTCACAGTCTGGGAGGGTCATGACCCCTAAAGATACACTCAGACCTGCCATTCCACTGAGAAGTCAACCTGCAGGTCTGGAGAGATAAAGAGAGAGAAATATGCTGAGTGTAAGACAAAGAGAGAGAAGCTGCAAGAGAATGAAAATTGTCAATGCATTAGTGCAAAACTTGAGTCCAGGGACAAATAAAACTATGTTTCCCTACAGTTACTAATGTTCACTTTTGAAATGGCAGTTTTACTCAGAAAAAGTGAATGGAAAACAAACAAACAAAACAAACCAAAAACAAAACTCAATTCTAATATGGGAAAACTCTTGATTAAGATAGAAGTTGTCATATGTTTTATAGGTTGTGAGGTCCTGAGGGGAAGTAAGTGCTTTTGGGCTTTTTTCATCTTCAAGAGTTGTCAGACATTCAAACAGTTTTAAAAGAGTATTTTCACATTAAACAACATTGCACAATAGAAAAAAAGATCACAGCTGATGTAGCAGGACCAAAGAAGTCATATTCTTTATTTGTTGTATTTTTTGTATTTGTCAAACTGGCACCTATATCATACACAATGCAAACTTGACTGCCAAGAATTTGGTCAGAGACTTGGTTTTGTTAAGCTAGAAGCAGCTCCTGTAGCCTCAGACAGAGATGAGGATCAGGCCGCAATGGTATGTTTAAAAAACAAACAAACAAACAAAAAAACTTCTCTCTCCACTCCACACCCTCAGAATTTTTTTTAACTTTCATTTTCCAGATTTGTGGTCTAGAGCCTCATCTGATGCTGCCTTGAGTGACATCACTTGAAGCAACTTTTAGCTTATGCAGTTGTACTCACCAATACCTGTTAAAGGAATTATTGTGTAAATTCTAGGTAATTTCCCTTTAAAAAAATTTGGCATGCATGTTTTAAAGAGAATATAAGGACAAACTGGGGAGTTATTGCTCAAAATTACCTTCAATTCAACTTCTGTGCACGTTTCCGGTGCGGAAAGGAAATTTTGTTGACATCGTCAATGAGCTCACTTTTGGTTTTTTGTCCAAGTTACGTGGCTCTGACAGCAGGCTGAACTGCTGGCTTGTTTAAAACCTGTTAGAACAATCAAGTTTATTGGTTTCTTTCCAAATTCAATGTCACTGTGTTCTCTGAAATAAGCCATTACTTTGGTAAGTCTTGTATTATCATAATGCAATAAAAAATATGCTCAAATTAACAAAAGTTAGATCCATGTTGCAGTCTGCCACTCATTTTTGCATGCGTGTACCCATGTATACATTTATGGCCCTGCCAATCATGGCCACCACGTTTAGGGACAGTCCCCTCCACCTGTCCACCCCTCCCTGTCCCTGTCCCTGCCTGTGGTCCTGCCACTGATGTTGAGCGGGTGACCTTTTCTCTCAGCTAATCCACACCAAAAAGCCCTAATTACTGCTGCCGCTCCACCAGCCTCCCCCAGCCCAATAATCAATATAGCCGATTGGCCGGCAGATCACCCCGTAAGACACCAGCACTTTACATGTGACTCAGTGTGTGTGTGTGTGTGTGTGTTTTTACATGTCTTAGAAAGATGTAGTGATAGTGTTTTCATGAGAAGTAGAGATAGAGCACATAACAAGAAACCAAAGGTGAAAAAAGAGACAACAAGAAAGAAAAATGCTGCCGGAGCAACAAAGAGGATGACTGCCAAGAATCACACTATATACACACTCGTGCACACACACATTCCTCCCTCCAACCTGAATGTTGTGACACCAGTTGACCTTATTGAGCTGCTGTTCCGTGAAGAGTCCCTGATTAGAATATCTTCCATTTAACCTTTAGCAGAGTGACGCGCCTACCCAAAGCAAAGAAATAAGCCATCGGTTTATGCAGAGAGGTAAATGTATTCTGTCGTTATTTCATTAAGCTGTGGCATTTCACTAAACATCCTGACTGCATTGGTGAAAATGTCGCTTTTCAACAATGATACTTTCCTTTGATTTTTTTTTTAGAACATGCAGGTGTGCACTTCTGGAGATATACCATATGCAGAGCTGACAGTGTAGAATGTTTGCTGCCCAAAGCACTCAGGCTTTAATCACTACATTTTCTCACACGTACATTTGTGTGCGTGATGCATCTGTGTGTGCAAAATGCTGGAGGACATTTCAGGAGCAACAAAGGGCCAGACACAATGTTATCAGACAGATAAGAAGTTTAATTTTAGATGCAGCTGCATGAAGGCAGTCATACCTCTGTAAAGACGGAGGCAATCTCTCTCTCTCACTCTTCCTTTTCTTCACTTTCTTTCTCCTTCTGTCACTCTTGCTGACAGTCCTTGATTGTATTAGACAAGTTAATGAAAAGCAACACAGATGAAAAGACTGGCAGCCCATCTTGCAACCTGCACCTGCCAAAGTGTATGTCTGTGTGTGCATACCTGCCAGTGCCTATGTCTGGCTGTCTCGTGTCCTCAGGCATGCCAGCCAGTCAACACGATGATGAGACAGTGAGAGAGTAATGAGAAGCTCATCCACACCTTCAGGGCGATGTCCGTTCTGCAGACATGAAACGGTTATGAATATAAACTCTTTCCACACTAGATGCAGCAAGAAAGCTAAGGGTACAAATAACCCTGAGATAAAAACATTGCCTTATGCTGAGACCCCATTATTGTGATTGTATTTTATGCATTGTGTATGAAACTTGAGAATTGCTGAGTTACGCAACTGATTATGCAAAATGTATCAACATTTTTCATATCCATTCATTAAATATATGTATATTTAAAAAAAAAACAAAAAACTATTTGGGCCTTTCATAGAGCTGCGGGTCCAGTATGTCGGTAGCTAATGGTTTTATTTAGCAAATGAAATTCAGTGTGACTGCCTCAGCGGGATCTTGGACACAGGCATCACAATAATGCAAAGTAGATGGTTTCAGGCTTTATGTGTGTATGGATATTCTGAAGAAATGGGTCCTAAAATCTTTAAAAATGGATTAAACCCCTAATGGGTTATTTTATGCTTCTTGTAAACATGTCAAATGCCAACATTTGATGTCAGTGCAGAAGAAGTGTGACAGAAAGTAAAATGTGGAGATCAGGTGGATGATGGGTAATTAAAGACCTCAACACACCAAGCCAGCAGACAGCAGCCAGTGAGAAAAAACATTCTGACTGGCCGTTATGCTATGAAAACACAAACCCAGTAGACATAGTTTTGCCTCTGAATGACCGAACATTCTTTTAACACATCAAACTTAAAATGAAAGAGAAGAGTAAAGTTTCAAAAACTGGAAGTTTCAGGAAAGTACTGGAGGTTTGTAAAGGCCTTTGAGGCTGATACTGTAGGATAAATGATTTCAGTACTGTTTCTTCTTTTTTTTCTCTTCTGCCTCTTTCTTTTTTCTTTAAAAAAAAGGCCCATGACTCATTATAGCTTACTATTTCTGTTATTAGTTGGTAGATAATAGATAAGAAAAAGGAATTCAGGCCACAAATTAACTTTACACTTTATTTGGATAGTCCGCCTACAAAGTATTTTAACATTTCAACAACATATCAGTTGTTGATAATACTGTTCTCACAATTGTTTGTTGAGTATTTGTATATGCATTTTGAATAATAATTAACATTAATATTACATGAACATTTTCAGAATGTTTTTCTGAATTTTATTTTGAGTGTTTTCACAATGTTCAACAAAGATTTATGAAATGGTAAACTAATTATGGTTAGGGTAAGACAGTTACATTGTTGAATGTCAACTGATATGTTGTTGAAACATTTCAAAAATACTCTAT
>JAQFJA010000008.1:15155622-15168122 GCA_029874485.1 Naso brachycentron
TATTTTATTATAACAGACAGGCATTAAACCAATAACTAGAAAAAAAATAAGACCTGGTATACACATTTGGAAACTCTATACAAATGCTAATGCTCAAAATGTTCCTGTAGGATTGGCAGGGAGTAACATGCCAACAACCTCTGTGCATATATGTGCATATGTGCACATGTATGTTTCTGTGGGAGAGTGAATGTAAGCTGTGCAAGCACATCATGGTGGACTGAAGACATGCAGCCCCACAGAGAGCTGCCCCAGTCAGCCCGGCCTGCTGAGTGAAACCCTGTGGTAATGTTTAGCTTAAGGGGTGAATAAGAAGGTAAGTTGGGGGAAAGGAAGGAGGGAGGGAGGAGAGGATGACAGGGTCGGCGTTCTGTGGGTAGACAGAAAGTGAAGAGGGTTGCGGTTGAAGGAAGGGAGGGATGGGTCACGGAGGAGTGACGGGGAGAAGGAGGGAAGGAAGGATGAAAGGTCCAACCGGGACGGAGCGCAGGAGAGGTCCCGTTTGGTCTCGTCAGTCAGTCGTCTCTCTCTGACACCTGAACCTCCGATGACCGGGTCGTGGCTGTCTCTCTGGCTCGGGAGATATCACTGGGAGGGCTGACCTTTGACCTCTCACCTCCTCATCGCCATCACAGCCCTCACCCCGCCTTTTCAACCACCCCCTTACTTGCTTCTCCACCATCTTTTCTTTCCAGCTCTCTCTCAAGCGTCCCTTCGCCAGCAGTTTGCTCACCCAGAGCTCGAGCAGCAGTGCTTGACTGAATCATCTCTAAATGTAAATGAATGTAAAGAATTTTTTTATTGTTCTGTTTGATTCTAATCTTTAAAATTACACAGAACAAAGAAAAAGTTTCCAGCACAACACATAGATCTTGTTTTTGGATTTTCATCTGAGGAGAGCCTAAAGCCATGTTCAAACAAACATGAGCTAAGCATGAAAGAAGGCCCCACATTCATGTCAGTCAAGCTGCTATGTTAATTCAGCAGGGATCCACAAATCCTATTCTATAGGGTCTATAGGTGACTTTGTAATCTGAGTAGATGGTACTACTATTTACATGGGAATCACTGCAGTAAAGGATATGATTGTGTCTGTAATAACTTGTCAGAGTTGCAAGGTCCTTTCTATCAGGATTCTAAATCGCTGTGCAGCGTTTTGGTGTTAGAGAAGCCTTTAGACACATCTATTATTCAAACTGCCCTTCCATTTCATCATCTTTCTGGTATCTGAAACATGTCCAAACAACCAGTCCCTTTGCCATTTTTAGCAGAGTGGTATTTTTGGTCTCAGCACCCCTTAAAGGTACCCTATGGAGTTATTGAGCACTTGTAGTCCTTGAGCAATGTTTGTGTAAGAAGATATACGTTTAAGCTGTACCATTCACACTCGTTAGCATGCAGACAACAGTAAGGTTGATTTATAGTTGTGTGTAGGCTCTACGCAAAGCCTGACACTGTAGCCTACGAAAGTGGCATACGCCTCATTCCTGCGTAGATGTGTCTGTGTCATGCCTGTAGACAGAGAATTAGGGGCTGGTTATCACCTTCCAAGTTTTAGCTTCAGTTGAAAGCCAACAGGCTGTAGCAGCTAGCCACAAGCTAGCTTCAAGCACAGTGTCCTCCATAATTTCAGTGGTCCGTAAAGCTTTATGGAAAGCACTGCAGCCAGAGTTCCCTTCCTGCCCGTCAGCCACCCAGTGGGAAGCAAATTTTTGGCAACTGTGAATGAAGTTGACCAATTACAGCTGTTGCAGTTACATTTCTATGGAGGTGAAAGTCAGGCTACAGCGTAGGGCACAGCGTAGTGGGCAGTAATGCCATAATACATCTTAGGTACGCCATAGGTACATGGTACGTATGGCGCTGGTTCAACGTAGACATACAAATTAGGCTCAGCACATTCCTGTTGCTAGTTTCATGCTATTATACTGATTTACAGTGGTGGCAGTAATTTGCGAGAACCAGGGTGGCCAGATTTAAGGCAGACAGTCCGGATCTCAGATGCCATGTCCTCCTACTGGTACAGTTTAAAGCCGGACACTCATTTGTCCTCCTTTGCGAAGTTGCAATACAACGCAGCAAAAATTTATTCCCTTACAACTTCTGGTCCAACAAACTATTGTCTGAGACCAGTGTCAAATACGTATGTCATATATAGTATATATCATATCTATTGTAAGGCACATGCAACTAACAAGACAGGGTAGCACGTTCACACCAGCTGCACCGGTGCTGTTGTTGCCTGCTTGCTTGCTGTTTGTTAACCACTGACATGTTTTTAAATTAAATAAATTTGCACGGACTGAAATGATTTTTTATGAGGCATTGTATTCTTTTTTTCATAAGCTCAGAACTGTTCTGCTTTCTGGCAATTTAGCCTTTTTCCAATTTATGGCTTTTTTGCATGCAATTATTGCACAAGTCAAGAAGTTGTAATCAATGTTCAGGTATGTTAAAAAAGGTACTAAGACACTGTGTCATCTCAGCTCTAAATTCTTATGAAACTGACACAACAATGCACTGAATTGCTCCTTTTCCTCTTCAGTGGCATATTGTGATACAAGCCTATTTTAGATGAAATTGTCTTAAAGGTAAAGGAGCTTTATCATTGTCATACAATGAACTGTACAACGAAACTGCAAGGTTCGAGTGGAGGGCTGCTGTGACTGAGCACGCTGCCACATTGGCCATTAGCCTAATGTGCCTAACATGCATGTTTTGGTGGTGGGATGAAATCCACGCAGGTACGGGGAGAAGATGCAAACTCCACGCAGAAAGGGTCCTCCTCCAGCCAGGGCAAACCCAGGACCTTCTCGCTGTGAGGCAACAGTGCTAAGCTATGCAGCCCAGTGCAACTAGCATCTCAAAATTACTCTTCCATGATACTGATAGCCTATCATTTATCGTTATTGTGGACAACATATTGTACTGTAGTGGGGACTACGCTACAGTCTTACTTGTTACGATTATCCTGGCTTTACTAAAGGCCGTAAACTGTCCTGCTTTTGGGTGTTATGGGAATGGCCACCCTAGTGAGAACACGCCTGCAAAGACAGTGAGGAAGAAGTTTGTACACAGTGCACCTTTTAAAAATATTTATAAATCTGATTTTTGATAACAGTCACCTTTGCTTTATGTGGAAGAAAATTTGCACAACAAATCCACTTAGACCCTGAAGATACACAATGCAAAGATAACACATTTTTATAACAACAACTTAATGTAACTTTGTTTGAAAAAATCCACAGTCTACCTTTAAACCTGCTATCCGCATCCTACAAGTCTAGAGAGATTTTACTTTTTATTGAGTAAAATCTAAAAGATGTAATGTAAAAACATGCATTTTGACTCCTTGAACACATGCTTGAATTTCATTGCCTTTACTGTCTTGTTACTACGAGCAACGAGGACCTTCACGATCTGACAGACAGCCTGCTCCAATGCCGAGCTTACACATTTAGAGCAATGCACACAGACAAACATGCACATACATATATCCCTGGAGAGTCAGGCTTAATCCCAGGTTTACATTGTTAGGACAACAGGGATAATCCTGCTAACAGGGTGTTTATCTAGAAGCTGCAACCACTGAATCCCCAACACACACAGTATTGACCCAGCGAGAGAAAAGGAGGAGGAGGAGAAGATGAGAAAGCAAAGACACAGAGAGTAAGATAGGAAATGAATATAAAAAAAAGTCATTGAAAAACAAGAAGTATTGCAGCCTGGGTGTTACAAAACTTAATTAGTTTCCATATCATTGTTTCAATAGTTCATAAATGACATTTCTGATTAAATGTAGTCCTATACGAGCTGAATTTTTTTCACCAAATCTTTGGTGGGGATGGTAGTTTTGTGAAATCTTTGGCAACTTTTAACAATTGGTTGGACATTTTTATAGCCATCTGTATCATATTTTATATTTGTGACAAAAATAGGGTGTTTTTAACATTAGATGTAAGAATTTCCTTCTGTGTTTTTGACAAACAGACCAGATGTTTTCTAACCATATCAACTGGGTGTTTTTAAGATGATGAGGCTAAACTTACTCTGAATCATTGAAATGTACAGTTTTGACGTATCTGACATATGTGGGATTTCAGAAATTTACTATTTCAACATTAATTCCTGCAGTTGGGTTAGGAAATGATATTAGAAGCTCTGGGCACAGAGAGAGACATGAGGGGAAGAGAAAGGGGGCAGGAAGACATTAGAAGAAGGTCTGCGCTGTCAGGTATGTAGATGAGAAAGTGATGGCATCAATGCAGGAGTGGTCACAGCCAGTCCCCCAGGACCACACACACACCAGCCACAACACACACACCTAATGGCACACCAAAGAGCACGTAATCCTACATTAGCGATAGAAGACACGGACGCATAAAAGGAACATACATCAATACAATAAGCTAATAAGGATTGAAATAAAGACTTCACCATGTTCAAACACAAGCGAACCTGAAAGAAACATCTGTGTTTAAAGAAACTCAGTTCCTTTAAAGTAATAATGATCTGTAAGATAATTTTTCTTTTTAATTTAAACAGAATCATCTATGTGTAGATCACTGTATGCTAAGTTGCCTACAGGCTCCAAACCCACATGACACGAAACAAGATAAGATGGGGAAAATCAATGGACAGATGCTGCTTATGAACCTGTTGTTTCCATATAAACCAAATATTATTCTCTATGGGTGAAATTTGGGTGAAATACAAAAAGAAAAAAAACAACTTTTTTTCCAGCAGGCTAGAGAACATATCCCTGCGTTATTACAAAAAGACACAATCATACCCACAACAACTTACACAGCAGGCAAAAAGGTAAGACAAAAGTGTAATTATCAGCGGTATGAGACTTTGTCCGATCATAAATTCTCACCTGTCTTGATTACTGTGAGTTTAGTTTCAATTGTCAGCTGATGCTGATAGTGTGTGGGACTTCAGTGCTCTGCCAGAACAAATGTAAAGATTAATTTCAATTATCTTAACTGCCTTTGAAAAAGGAAAGAGAGCTAAATTGAACAGCTAGATTTTTCACCTTGTTGTTAGCTGGACGAAGCTACCAAATCCCTAAAAACAGCTCACAAAAGAACATTCTTTTCTTTAACCTGAATTTGTATCAAAATATTTAACAATAGCTACTATGTGTGTGCTCTTGAAGCTAAGCCAAATTTAAAGTTCTGCCCTAAGAGGTTATGTCATGCGGGGTTAGCTGTAGCAGTTCTGGGTTACAGTAGCTTCAGAGATATCAAGCAGGGACTCAAGAACTTTGATTTGTCAGCATGGGTTGCTTGCTTTGTCTTCTACAAGTAATAATACTGGTAGAGTTTAGTGAGAGTGAAGACAGCACAGAGTACATCTGACAAAAGACCTTTTTAATCCAGATCCCCCAGTATAGCCGTAAAAGATGTCATAAATCCATCTTTGCTTTTTTACACAGACTCAAACAATGCAGGAATAATGCTGCCCAGTGGGTGTAACACAACAGCGCTGGCATCTAGTTGCTCTGGATCCCCATTTCACCCAAAAGTTAATTTAGTTCAAGCGGAACAACAATGACCCCTCAATTCTGTGTCTGTGTTTGTATATTTTACAAAGACAGACACAGAATTGTGTGAGACACGTAATCTCATACACAGCAACGAAACAAAGGAGATCCTTCCAATGTCCCTCTTGTCCTAATAAAAGAATGTAAACTGAGTGGTATAACCTAATTTAAGTCACAATATGACCTGACTGCCTGCAGTGTATCCATTCAGTGTCGTAGTGGTGCTATCAACAAGAAAAATCAAAAAATCTAAACTTATGCCGTTGGTATCTTTGGCAGTACAACCATGAAACCCCTCGCTTCAACCAGAAATCTGTCTTAATAGTTCACTCAGTAGTTTTGAGACATCTTAGCTCTTCTCAGTAGTTACAATTTGCTGCTGTACTTTGTTTGGTTCTTTCTTTTTTGTGTATGTTTGAGGTAGTAGCCTCATCAACTTATGGAGTGCCTGAGAGAACACACTTGGTGACTGTGCTTAAAGAGTTTTAGATGGACTATAAGCAGAGAAAAGGGCATTTCCACAAAATAATGAGTAGACTCATTTAGAGTGTTTGCCTTAATGCAAGTAACATACAGCTAATGAAAATTAAATGACTCTTTAATAATATGCACCAAAGACAACAACGAGTTCGTGACTTTCAACTGCTATTACACACCGACAGACAACGCACTGCACCACACATTCATGCACACACACAAACCGTCTATACTTTTCCCCACAGGGGCTCGAACTTCAATGGCTAACTGCCACTCCACTATCTAATGCTGCTTGTAGGAATATTGCGCTGGCTGGCGTTAACTTCCTGTTGGGGGAAGTAAGGTGGGTAGGGGGGATATCGGCAGAACAGCGGCAAGCTTTAGCATGCATGTCAGGGCCAGGGGACGCTCCCTGAGCCAAATGCCAGTCTATAGATCGCAGAGGGGACTAAAGATCACATCATCGTCCACCCAGACACGGGTGACACCGGACAGCGGTCGTGGGAGAGAGGGAGGACCGAATGATCCCTGCCAGGACGAGCCGTTATAGACAGCCGCTGTCATTACAGGGCAAACATGCACCCATACGAGTGCACAAACGCACACACAGGGAGAGTAACACACACACATACACGAGCTGTGACGACGACATTATAGACAGGCGCTGTCATTAGAAGAGTCTCTGTGGAGCTCAAATGATAACGAGCGAGGGGGAGTAAGAGGAGGGAGGTGTTGAAGAGGGGGACTGTCCAGCTGTCTGCAGGTGAGCATGTGGCGTTGGGGAGGTCAGCTCGCTTTAACACACACACACACATACACACAATAATGAACTAAAAGTGCACAGTTGTCTGCTGTGATGTTCATTCTCTTTCACTAGCTAATGCTAGAGGAAATTGTTTGTTTATGCAGAATTTCACTTTTTTTTCCACCCCAGTATCAGAGTCACATCTGCACATCATGTTCACATCTGTACCTGCCCTTTAATGGTGTGTTGAGGTCCTCATCCTCACACTTCCTGTCAGTAAGGGGATAAGAAAATAGCACATGTTCATGTTTTTAAGTGGGTTGTTGTGCAGTGAACTATCTTTAAAGAAAACTTTGGAGAAAAAGAGTTTTAGCAACACCCTTCTGATACGCTGTCAACAAAAACTCAAAATATTATATCTCAAAAGCACATTCAACGTACAACACTTACAGTAACACACACTGAGTGAAACATTATGAAAGTCTGAGCTTCTATTTTTCTCTATAGTACATTTAGTTTCTTGTGAAAAGTGAGCGTGGAGTGACAGTGTAGTAAACCTTGTGCACTTTTATCAGTTTCAGCACCACTTGACACAGACCCTTAAGCTTCCCCCTTAAGCACAAAGTAAGAACAAGCTTCAGATCCAGTGGTGACAGTTCATATAAGCTTCCCAAATAAGTGAGTGGCATCAACGTTTTGTGCAGGTGTTGCCTCTGTCAGCAGATTAACGCTCTCAGAAAATGCCTCCCTTTGATGGGACTGAGAAATTCTTAAACGAGGGCACAGAAAAAAACATTCACAACGAAGTAACTGCAGTAAACATTGGCAAACGTCTCTCCATCAAAGTGCCGCGCAGCCATCACTGTCATCATTGTGCCGTGCAACATGTTTTCTGGCATAGCTGACATAGCAGTTTAAGGAGAAGGAAAGAGAGAGGGTTGGTTGGAGATTTGCAGGTCCAAATGAGCCAGATTCTTTATTATTTTACAGGATACACCAATTTTCTAAGTTTATTGCCCGTGTTGCAAATGAGTGAGCTCATTCTACAACATTCAAAGAGACCAAATACAAGCTCATAAAAAACATCCTCAATGCTTTGACAACATGTGCACTGCATTTAGGAAAACAGTCTGCAAATAAATTAAACACAGGCAAGCTCAGAAACATATTCACCAACAATAGCTAATAAGGCAAATGCTGCAAGTCAAACACAGTTACAACTTCATGGTTTATGT
This sequence comes from Naso brachycentron, assembly GCA_029874485.1. Lineage (NCBI taxonomy): Eukaryota > Metazoa > Chordata > Actinopteri > Acanthuriformes > Acanthuridae > Naso > Naso brachycentron. Next base: position 15,163,628 of record JAQFJA010000008.1, read on the forward strand.
AGGACGATATTTTCTAATGGCCACTCAATGTCTCAACTCAGACAGTTTATCTATCATCTCTATCTTTTATCAAGTGTGTTTACAAAGGCAAAGCATACAGTATCTCACAGATTTCTCTCAGAATCAATTTGTCTGGCTGAGCTTACTGAGTGCAGGAGATTCAGATCTCGACCTTTGCCTTGAGGGGACAGGCAGCTAAACCGTGCATAGTTTCACTCTGCCTCTCAGACTCCCACAGTGTGATGCGCCTCGGGGCGTGTACAAACAAGAAGTTAGAGTTACCCTAAGCCTTGCATCTGTCAGTGAAACATCTCCTTCATTTTTTTTTTCTTACAATAACAAGCTGCAGCATTAATGTTGCCTGTTCTAACTTTTATGCTTGCTTTGCAGCTGTATGTGTGTGTGTGTGTGTGTGTATAGTTTCTGGCATCAGAACATTCAATAAAGTGTACTGAAGCACTTGAGTAACTGGGATCAATAAACTTGACTTTGCTTCTGATGTGTACCATCTCATCTAATGGCTCAAATATGTTGAAACATGTTATTTATATGTTATTTAATTTAGTGCTATTAAAAATCAGAAATTATAGCGCTTGAAAGACCTTTAAAAAGTAGGCAAGGGCAACAATCAAGTCAAATTAGACCGAAAAATGTCCTAAATCATTAAATTTCGTGACCTGGACTAATTACTCCTGTCAGCAACCATCAAAGAGGCGGAGCGCTATGTCAGTTAACGCACAAATTGCTCCCTAATCACTCCTATATTGTGTTTCCAGTGGTCTTCTGTCACGACGCACGTGAGCACCATTGCTCTTCCTGTGGGGAGGACTGACAGGTGGTTCTCAGGTAAAAACAGTGTCAGGTGAGCTCAAACGTCCTGACAATGGCTGGGTGTCGCCCCGAGCAGAGCCCAACGCTCACACATCCAAACTCTCCCTGACATGGAGACGTTTAATCTGAGGTGCTGAAACCTCTCCTCTGCCCTGGAGTTGTGTCTGTCCATGTGTGAAAGCAGTGCTCTGTGTTTCTCTCTGTGTGATTATCTCTTTCTTATGTCTTTAGCTCAGTAAAAAAAATTACAACTAGCAAAAGAAACCACAACTGTGTGTGAAAAAACGCAATTTATCAGTACATAATGGCTGCCATGTTTTTACAATGGCTCCACAAGGAAAAGAAGGTTTTTCTTAACACATTTTTATGTTGATTATTTAAAGTATAATGATAACAACATATTTATTTTGAATTTCTTCTCTCTGTCAGAGGAAGATTAGCCTACTGCAGTATACGTTAGCTTGGCGCGGCAGTGAGAATGCGGTTACGCACTGCAAAAAGAGAAGGAACAAATCTCCAAAAACTTAAAGGTTGTCTTAGTTATGTATGTTATCTTAGTCTACAACCACTAGTTCAGCCCTGAGGTTAGGATAAGACACTTGGTTAAGCTAATGTTAGCTGCTGATGGTCAGTTAACACCTCCTAACCTACTACACCCTGTTTTGTGTCACAGAAAATGAGACGTGGAGGATTCAGAGTTAATTACGGCATATTTAATGGAGGTGTGCTGAGTACAGAAAAAGTGTCTTTGCTGTTTGCAGATTAGCAAAGCTTTCCAACAGAAATATAATACGTAGCTCTTATATTTTTTAAAGTAACTTGCCCACACTATTGTGAATATAGATGTAGGTGTTTTAAACGAGTGCATCTCCTCTTTTTGTTCTCAAATAACACAACTTTATTGCAAAATTTTGAGTGTCGAAAAGGCAAAATGTTAGTTAACTTAGTATAATGAGACAGAGGGTCTACATAGGGTGTTTGGATTAATAGATGGTGGGTTAAAATACACTAAGAACTTCTACCCACTAAACCAATGTTTGTGTCCCATGTGAAACCAAAAGTCAACAATGACTTGACATAGTAAGTTAACAGGCATGAGGTAATTACATCACAATGTATTTTAGGTGCATAAGTAACTTAAAGCCAGGGTAGGCAGTTTATTTTTTGGTGTCATCAAGCAAAAATTCCATAATGATCTTTCAGCATGTTGTAATTCAGGTGGTCTGAAAGAACACTAGACTTCTGCACCTCTCCTTGGCTCTGTATTGACGTTTTTGGAAAATGAAGACTGTGACAGGCATTTCTCAGCCAATCATGAGCTATTTCAGACAGCGTGTGTTTCTATTGCCTGCTCTACGCTGCGCTTCTTAGCGACAGGTGACGTCACTGATTGCTGATTGACTGTTGAAACAAGTGACATGCCTTATATTCTAAAACTGGCCTCTGGCAACACTGTCAGCCAACTTGAATTGAACTGAGATGGACTGGTTTACACCTCTGAAATTTTTTCCTGCAACCATTTCGCCTTATCATGAAAATTTGGTGCAAACTGGTCTTAAAAGAGAGAGCGACAACAAATGAAATAAAACATGGGCTGGAGCAAAGACAGGGAGGGGAAGGTGCAGAGGAGCTGCTTCCTTATGAGTCTCATGCTGCAGCTAGCTTGATTTACATATGTTGCAGACCCCTGCTTTAAGCTGACATACTTGAACTCAAACCAGAAATGTAAGAAACAGTTTTATTGCCTAAAATCAATCAAACTGCTGCCTTATCACAGCTTTAATCACATGTTTATTTTTGTCACCAAGATAATAAAGGTCACCTGACCTCACTATTAATCTGTTCTACCTTTAATGGGAGGGTTAGCTTATAATTTATGAGCAAAACTGGACTTTTGCATATGCACTAAATGCAATTTAGAAGCATAAAGTCATATCCATTTTGAAGAGATGGTTTTTTTATGCCATAAGTCACTACACAGAAGACCTTTATTATCATTGCAGAATTGAATTCAGCTGTCGAGATGATGGTAGAGCATTAAAATTATTTTTGATATTTGCTAAGACATCGAGTCCTCTGTATTCATAATTAAATTGCCCTCACATTGTTAAAATGGTGGCATCTGCTCAGAACCTTCTGCTCATTTGCTCATTAATTTGTAATTAATTGTACAATTTAGACCTTTATTTACAAGTGGTGTTTCAAGGGTGTGAATTGTCAGCAACATTTTTATCTTAAGATTTGATTGAGCCCAGATAAAACCTGGAACTGGAAAACACGCTTTGTTGCTTTAAAAAAGCCTCAAAAGAGCGTAATACACCCATCATATGTACAAATATCTCTCTTTTGAAGATTTTGAATATTGAACTTTGAGTCCCAATTCATTGTATCAAAAACTCAAAAAGTCTCTCTGAAACTTTTCTATTTTTAATTATCCTTTCCCCTGCTGAATGTAAATAGAAAAGAAAGATAAAAGACTTGAATTTTGCCTAAATTCACAAATGTTTTGTATATTCAGCGTCCTCAACTCAAGTCTGTCTTGTTCGTGTACAGCTATTCTGACCTACACATAGTCTGAATGTTCCTAGGTGGTTATTCCTGTCTGAGGCGTGTGTGTGTGTGTGTGTGTGTGTGTGTGTGTGTGTGTGTGTGTGGGATGAACAGCCTGTCTGTCAGGTGTTGGTACTCACATTAGTCATGTAAAAAACAAAGGATTCTGGGAAGCAACAATGGACAACACAAAGAGCATCCAGACTCCTCTTGGTGTCACCCGATCTCTTGTGTGTGTGCATTTGTGTGTGGGTAGATAAGTGTGTATGTGGGTGTCTGTGTGTGTGTATGTATGGTGGGGGGCTTTCTTTAGGGGGTGAGGGCGCCTCATTGGCTGCCATGCTGGGGTCAAGCTGAGGTCAGGACATGTGTGATGGATGGACCTCTGTCTCTAGACTGCTGCCCTTCTCCCAGTCCTCTGTCCTCCTGTGGGCCTCAGACCTGCTGAGGCGTCCTGGCTGTGCTCTCGTCTGTTCGCATGTCTTTGTGTCACTCCATTTGGCCAAGTGGGACTGCTTCAACAGACAAAAGGAGCTTAAAGAAACCTGCAGACAACTCTTTGAGGTGAGTTCTCCTGTGGATGTTAAGTCAGCCTCTAACCTTGCACCTAATCTCTGCCTTTCCTCGCTCTGAACACCTCAACACCCTTTTCTGTTTCAGCCACTGTTCCACATACATACAGTTCACACGACAAACAGCCACCTACCACATGATGTCATCTCTCCTCTTTTTCCCCTCCTTTTCTTGCTCCATCATACTGTCAATCGCTCTATCGGCTCTGTCCTTTTATCGGCACATGGAGGCGCTCATCTGTCGATGGAGGAATTCATTTTGGCTGCCAATCACAACAGGGGAGTGGTCAATGAGTGCAGACATGCCAATACCTCGACTACGCTGATGAGTGACTTCTGTCTGTCTGCCTCCCTCCGTCTCTCTGGGCTTCCAGCACTTTGTGTCTGGGCAGAAACTGTCTGTCTAGCTCTCTTTGTTTTGATTTTTACTGCATGTTTAAACTGTGTGTGTGTGTGTGTGTGTGTGTGTCCACGGCAGAACACCATAGCTGACCACAAACAAACCACAGCCAGGAACTCTGTGTGTAAAAATACAATCTGAT
>JAQFJA010000008.1:15268212-15290739 GCA_029874485.1 Naso brachycentron
GTGAATATATCATACAAAACAGTTTGAATAATCAATGAAGGGCATGGACAGACTTTGTTAGTGTCACATGCTGTAAAACAGCCTTTGGGGTAATGGGGTGCTGAACCAGAACCATCTAGGGAGGGAACTTTTTTGGTGAAGATTTCTTCTCATTTTTATCTCATTTGCTGTCGTTTGATATCTTGAAATGGGGCCAACTGGGACAGAGGATGTGAGTAGTGGCTTGTCTAGTCTTTGTTGACTGGCTGACTCAAGGGGGGGAGGTAGGTGTGTTTGTACGCATGAATTAGAATAATATTAATTAACCATTTCTCATATTTCTCACATTACAGTGGCCTAAAGTTTCCTGTATATCTGTGCTTATATTATTTATTAAAAAACACCAACAGTCCTACTAATCCTCAAAACATACATATTCAAAGGTGGGATACATACAAAAATAACTATGCAAAGTCAAAAAATATACAAAACATATACCTAAAATAACAATGGAGCAGCACTTGAGGGGATCAGTCAGATATGGGGCCAGTGTGTCCCCAGGCTACTTAAAAAAAGACAATACATGGATACAAGAATTTGATAACAGATTTTACAAACCACAGAATGATCCGATTTCAGTTCCAACAAAAAGAGCATAATTTCAAAGGATTTCAGTGTACATTTCTTACATATTTTCATGATAGGTAACATTAGTGGTTTTAAAAATGACAAATAACTCAATCTTCCTGTATTTTTTTATTTCAATCTTCCAAAATGTTGACAAGATGGAGAATAGCTGAGTATGGATTATAAATGGTATGATATATGGATTATGAACTGTAAGCAAAATACTGATTTACAAATTGGTTGTGTAAAGCAGCACAGTATGCCATGTCTATTATTTTTTACATTGGACATTTTTTCCCTTTGCAGCTCTCAGTGAAGTGGCCCCAGTCTGGGTGAAAGCATTTCCCCCGCTGTGATTGGGTAATCAGAAAATGTATAAAACCTTTACACTAATGCACAACACTGTTTTTCATTAGATCTTTTACACAAAACTTCACAGCTGAGGAAAACATTTCAACTTATTTGTGGACAGAAGAGGACACAATCAAGTTTGACTAAAATTAAATTAAAAAATGAGAAGTGAGGAAGAAAAAACATAATTATTGTCATTTCAATAGGGAAGACTTTAGTGTTATGCCTTTACTGGCTAGACCGCAAAGAGAGAGCACGGGGGCAGATGTTTCACATGATGGCAAATAAAAAAATCAAATAATAATACTAATAAAATTACAGTGCTAATTTTAATATGAGTAGCAGTCTTGAGGACAGCAGCTGCACTTGAAACAGGGGGGTGATTGATAAGTTCATAACCTACAGTCAAAGGAGTCAATTTTATGAAACCTAGCAATAAAATAAAATAAGAAAATTTTAAAAATAAACATAGTCACCTCCTATATTTTCACACTTAGTCAACTGGTCATGGAGCAAACAGATCCCTTCTTTGTAAAAGTTAGCATCTTGGACCTCCAAAAAGTGGTCAGCAGCAATGATGACCTCATTATCATTTTCAAATGGCAACCACTGAGCTCGTTCTTCATCTTTGGGAAGAATTAAATCTCAAGGCACCAAATCAGGTGTACAGAGCAGGTGATGATGGTAGCCTTTGCCACAGTGGACTTGAGTTTGGAGCGTTGTCTTCATCTTCTTCATTTTCAGCTACCCCCAGAGATCAGCATCACAGGCCCCTTTAATTATGATGTGGTCTCATTCATGGTTGCATATTGCTGGAGACATCTCTCAGCTTCCCTCTAAAAATGGTAAGATGGTCACTTTACATGTTGCACCGAATCCACATTAGGCCCAAGGAGTTCTGGGACCCAGCAAGTTGACACCTCGGTCAATTGGTTTTCATTGAGAATAACTACATGGACACCTTCCTGGGAGATACCTGACTCTGTGGCAACGTACTGTTGTGTTAGTCATCGATCTGTCAAGATCATGTCATGGATCTAGTCAAAATGTTGACACTGACCGGACTTCCAGGATTGGGGTCAAACTTCAGGCTCTCTCTGCCACATTTAAATTCATTCCCCACTTCTTTACCATGCTTTAAGAGGAGGGAACCTCCCCTACCGTTACGAGCCTCCTTGGGAGATTAGCCCTGGAGACCATGGCAGCGGATGACTGTATGAAGGATGATGTTGTCCGTTTTCTTACACAGTGCTGACTTGCAGTTTTCAATTACCCAGAAAAGAAATACCACAAAAGTTATTAACCTTATCATTACTGCATTTGTCACTCAAAAACACGCTCATTAACGTGCACCTTACAAGAGCTGTACAACTCATTTTCTTCAACCATGACCTTATCAACCACCCACCATATCATCCGAATATCTTGTCACTTGCTACCTTTGTTTGGCCTTCATTTGTAGTAATGGCAATCCAGTCCTTTAAAGACGGTCACCCCTCTTGAGTAGAGTTGTTCCGATACCAATACCAGTATCGGAAAACACTGCCAATACCACCGAAAATGCTGGTATCGGTATCGGCAAGTACACCAGTCTGTGCACTAATCAGATCCCATACCAGGTTATTTAATAGCAGTAAGAGGAGGTACCCAGCTACTTCCCAATTAGATCAGTCAGCTCTGACTAACATTACATACATGAGATCAATTTTTCTTTGCCCTTTTAATACACTACTCAGGAAGTTGGCCTGTCCTGGCTCTGGCAACTACTATATTTCAGAGAGACAAAGACAAACGGAGAGAGACGACAGAGCTAGTAAAACATCTGCATTCCACAATATTTTACTCTGGAAAGTCAAAGGAGATGGTGCAAGGAATGTTTTTTTATGAGCTGGTATCGATCAGTACTTGGTATCGGCCGATCCACAAGTCTGGGTATCAGAATTGGTAGCGGGAAAGAAAATATGGCATCAGAACATCTCTACTCTTAAGAAACTCAAAATGTGTAGTATTGACTGGAATGCTTGCAGTGAAAGTTTAAATAAGTTTTTATTTTGCAGATATATCCATTTTACAACAAGTTCTAGTCATAAATACAGCTTGGTATTCTGAGACATTCATGTAACTAATATAAAACATGAATGATCTGCATCAAAACAAAAGTGTTTGAGTTGGAATGTACAAATCATTGATGTACGGACACTGATCAAAGTAAGAGGATGGAAAAAAGCTGTCCCATCATGAGATAAGTGTACACCGCACTGTGAGTAACTCACACACTGTGGGTCTATCTCATTACATTTAATCATCAGATGCTTTTGGGCAAACTTAGCCCCATAAACTTCCATAGATGATCACTGTCATTTCCTCAGCAAGGTGCAGCTAATGTGGTCTCACTTCCTAATCTCCAAGACTTTACATCCTAATCATTTGTACTGATGGACAAATCCATATGGAATTTCCTTTCAGAGTTCTCTAAAGGTTCCTGCTCCTTTATCAGCCCTCCATTGCACTGATGGTGGTAGAAATCCGTTCACAGCAGATCAATCCACCCAGAGTTTTAGTCCCCTGGCCAGCTAGTGTTGAAGAATGACTGCAGACAATTCAGGCATTACGCACATGTTTGTGTGTTCACATGCCCACAAGGCCATCAACTTGAAGATAAGAATTATTTACTTCAGGCTGGAAATAAAATACTATATTTTAAAAAGCTACCTGCTATATTACATTCACACAGTGTGTACACAACACATGTAAGTATATGTATTTTCTGTACAGTGTTCTCACTGGTACACAGAAAGAAATATCCACAGGTTCGGTTTTAGTACAAGTAGGTTATAGTTCACAGCTTCTCTGATGTACAATTGTCACTTTAAGTCCAAGTAATGGCCACATCATGGCCAAGTGTCACTTTATTGATAGTGCAAGGAGCAGCTCAGCCACAAAGGTCTCCCAAACGTCTTACTCCGTGTCCCGATGATCAACTTATTAAATTTCATTTGGTTGGTCAGCTGCTTTCCCCGCGATGTCTGTTTCGTTTTGTTTTTGTTTTGTGCTCACGGAGAACGCCACATCATGCAATATTGTTTAAAATGATTTAATAAGCACTTTGTTTTACGACAAAGTGTTATTATTTTACGACCCTCTCGGCAGCCAATGGCTTTACAGATCAGTCCAATTCTCTCCACACCTCATTTTATTTTACTGCACGCTGGCTGCTTTACTGCTCGGCAACGACGGTGGCTGAAGGCGACAAGGAAAAGTTGTGTCCCCTCTTTCCCAGAGAATCAAGCAGACTACAGAGCGGAGAAGAAGAAAAAAGCCTGTTCCCACAGTTGAAGTGAACTTGCAGCACATTGTGTTTTACAGTGAGATTAGGGCTTATATGACGTCTGCTGCCATGACCAGCTCAGAGGTTTGATAGAAATTTGTGTATGCCTGCCTGTTGGTGTGTGTGCCTGTGATCGAGCACCACATTGCTGCAGTGATGTATCCTCATTATGCTCCGTCCCATGACCGTCACACCCAGCCCACTGGCACTCTCCTGAGGGATCGAGGTGGGCTTCCCCTTCTCTCCGCTCCCCCATCTCGCAACCCCCTGCCCTTCTGACTCCAGCCTGCCCTTCCCCCAACCTGCACTCAGGGTGAAGTGCTGAGTCGTGCAGCTGACCTCTGACTGCGGTTTGGTGATGTTAACTGAGCATAAAAAGCTTATTTTAAAAGTTCTGCAGGCTGGCTGGCAGGTCCTGTAGAGTGACCTCATAACAGAGATATGGAATGAATCATGAGGGCTGGGCACAACTGTTAATGGTAAACCTCAGAACAGCGACTGTCCAATCAGCTTAGAAACTGTGGCTATAAAAACTATGGATTACTCCACATGTTGACATGACGTTCATGTGGATACACAACCCCAAATTTTTAAAAAAGTTGAGGATGCTGTGTTAATAAAATAGAATGCAAAAATTTGTTTATATTTTTGACATACACTTAATTGTAAACAATAGACAATATGATTTTTTTAAAAACTCAAACTTAATTGATTTTTCTTTTAAATATATTATTGCACATATAATGTATGACATTACTAATCTGAAATCCACTGGGGGTATGAGCTGACTGTTTCATCAAGAGAAGGAGATAGAGTTGTAGCAGTGACCGATGGGCAAGATGGCGGCCAACTAATTGAAACACTTCAACCGACAAAACCGAATATTTTGACCAGACATCAAGACAATTTCTAGCCATGTTCATGACAACACAAGCAGGTATTTTTAATGGTTCTTTGCAACATTTTCCAGCCAACTTTGTTCAACAGAACCAGGTCTTTTAAGCCATAACCTAATCGGTTTCCAACCCTAACCAACCACCAACCAAGCCTAGCCAGACTTTGACAACAACGGTGTCATTATCATTTTATGAAACTGAAAACTGAAACATAAAGGAACTTAACATCCAGTGTATTTCAGACTTGCTGGTGGTTTGCAGAAAAGTTCAGTATCAACAGTTATTATGACAATTGGGTTGTGCCAGCAAAATGTCTCAAATGAGTTAAGACAGGGAGAACAAAACACTGGGAAAATTGTGGGATTCTCCCAAAAGATCTGTTTAAACCCTTCAGCAGGTAAACAGGTTCATTGATAACAAGTAATAGTATCATCACTGGGTATTATAGGTGCATCCAAGAGTTTCACCTCTGAGACAAATTAGTGCATAAGGACATTACTAATGTGAGCTCAGGAACACATGTTGTTGTCAGTAAACAAAATTAATTTACAAATAACTGAATTCAGTTTTTATTTTGCTTCATTTTACGCAGTGTCCAAACACTTTTGGAATGAGTTGAGCATATTTGTCTCCAAAACTCAAAACAAATCTGTAAAATTAGTTAGGGGAGGAAGTAGACAAAATGACCAAATGAGTGCACAGCCAGACTTCACTGCTTATTAGGCCTATGTGGTCCACCTCTTTTGGCGAACAGGCAGCAGGCAATTATTTTATTTTATTAACTTGATTATGAAATAGTTTGATGGCATACACAACAAGGCATCATAGCCTCTCATTAGATAAATAAATAAATATTTTTTAAAAAGAAAACTTACCGTTACATAGACTTACATAAGCAATGCAGTGACCGTCCTGGAACAAATGATGCTGGAGTCTGATGTCCTCTCTTTATCCAAGCTTCGACCAAAGGGAAAAAGTTCGGTTTTGTGCATGGAGGTCCATTTAGGTCAACTAACAAAAACACAGTAAGGCTCCGGTTCCTTTTCTTGTAGTCAGTGTCACTAAAGCCCTCTCGGACTTTCTATGCAGGTCGGGAAAACAGAACTAATCGCCACTGGGTTATAAAATGTTTTATCCTTGCCTTGTAATCTGCAGATAAATTAATCTGCAGTTGTTTGTTCGCTGGCAGTTAAGCGAACTTCGCTGGCGCACCCTCTCGAACAAGGGTGTGGCGGTCCCGCGTCAGCAGCATCAGGCCTGGTAGCAAACTAACATGTTTCATAGCAGCAGAGCTCGTGCTAGCTCTAACACTGTCAGGTGAATGATAGTCCAGGTGTGTAGTGGTTCCACAATCAGCAGCATCACTTCTTGGTCGCGGAGCTAGCATCTTTTTTTCACAGCAGCACAGCTCATGTTCGCTTTCATGCTAGCAGGTGAACTCCGGTCATCTAAGGCCGTTTTTTGTCTGTGACGTTGACGACACTAGCCACCTTACGGACTCCCCGCCGTCTTTTTTTACAGTGGCATTGTAAGTAGTGTATACTGCAACTCTCTTTTCAACATATTTTACTGATATGACTTTGGCTAATATCTGTAGTGGCCTCTTCTTCAGGTGAATTTGGTTTATATCCGCGGCATTAGCGGTTTCTTCTTCGGGTGACTTTAAGTTCGCGGCCTGCGCGCTCTCAACAGACACTTTGCGCCATACTCTACTGCGCACCATAGTGGCTTGGTAGTGAAGTACGCCCCGTCAGTGTCCTTCACAAGAAACTATGCTGCACTAGCCTGGCAAGCCATACTATAACATTAAAATGTACTGGCTGAGCAAATCTATTTGCTGCCGCTAGGGTGCGTCTAGATTTCTAGGCTAATGCTGCACATTTCTTTTGGAAAATACATTTCTTTCAGCCAGTATGTCCTGCCCCCCCCCCCAGAATCAATATATTTCTATGTATCTTTTTTTTTGATAGAGCAGATGACGATGCAACGTCATATCCCGTTTCCGGGAAAACAGCCAAGGTCAAGGTGGGTGTGCCAGAGCAACCCAAAGAAGAAAATGGTGGACAATTCCTGACCATGGAGATAGGAATTGCTTCCTTACATTCAAAGTATGGACACACTTTGGGTTTTGCACATTTCCAGGAAAGGCGGAGCTAAACATGACCAAAGCTGTATGCAATAGCCTAATATTTAAAATCGCACTAATCAATACTGTCAAATCAGAATCGCAATACAAATCGAATGCGTACTCAATTATGGTAATACAATCAAATCGGAAAACAAGGCATTTCATCACAGCCCTCTAATTTAGCGACCCTTGGGATAAAGAGTAAAATAGCCCATTGTTTGTTTGAAAAAGTCAGTCAGGAACTCAAGTCAGTTTGATGCCCCATCATGAGCCTAATATTAGGCCAGTTAACATGAGCTCATTTAGTTACAGATGATAAAATCTTCAGTTGACAACAATCATTTTTCATTGGTTAGAAATAAGAGGCCTGTTTTGTCCAACTCTGTCTGATAAGCAGGCAGTCATTGTCTCAAAAATAAGACGTAGGCTTAAGTGTGGTAAATTTGCTTCTGTTATTGTTTTAAACTTTATGCTTATATACTTTAAGTGAAAGTAGTAGCAGTAAATGGAGTCAGGGATTTGCGGACAGTCAAGTCTCAATGGGTCAGGTCATAGCCTACCAAAGACTGCATTTTCTGTAGCATGTGTGTGTGTGTGTGTGTGTGTGTAAGATAAGTTTGGGAGGTAAGGTTACACCATGGGAAAGAGAGCAGAAGAGATAGTGGTATGAGATAGTGAGGGCATCAGAAGAGGAGCAAAGAGCCTGTGCTTAGTGCCTTAATGGAAGATTTGAAAGAACAATTATACTGTTTGGCTAAGGGCAGACCTCCCAAAAACTATAAAACTGTTGACAAAACTGTAAAGTTGGGGTCAGCAGTGTGTGTATTCAGCACGTCAAAACAAATCTAAACTTGCCAGGGTTATTTTACAAAGGATTATGTAATAAAAAACACATTTGTTTGCAGGAATAAAGGTAGTTGGAAAAAAAAGAATACTTTGACTTCGGGGGCTGCGGGATTTGCACTGATACAGTAATGGTCATTCTTCCCTAGATGCATTATTATTAATTTTGCTAATATAACCCTTTTTTATGTTCAAATCATCATCTTACATTAAAGTCTTCTTTAACAGCAGATATAACTCTTTATACTCAGTGTATTTTTTTAAATATACTGTATTCTTTTTACCCGTTAGTTGCTTATTAAATTGTTGCCCTTTGAGACTTTAAAGTATTTCTCGTTGTACAATACAATACAATTATCTCTGTGTGTGATGATTTGTGCAAAAAGAGATGTTAATCTTATTGACATTTTCTGAATAAGAAAAGCTCAGATTGTTAATAATATTTAAGATTTTGCAACATATTGCACAAGTCTTTACTATATATTGTGATGAAGAATTAAAACTAAATTTAACTGAATTTGAAATAATAAAAGGTTCCACATTTATCTTTAAAAATTGCACTTCTCTTACCATTTACTGATTGATATAATGCAGTTATGCTCCGGCTCATATCCAGTTGAGGAAAACGTTACATTTATTGTTTTGAAAAGTCAGTTTTATGTCTCTCCCTCCCTCTCATCTTGTTTCTGGCAGAAGCCTCCATGGTTTGCAGGGAATCAATCAAAAATAAGCCATTCAGTTAGCATACTGCAACAACAGAAAACAGGACTGAAAGTGCAAAAAAAATAGGGACTTTACATTGATCAGACTGTAGAATTGAGTAGAGCTGATGCTGAGCTCAATACCAAATGTGGCAACAAAATTAAAACAATGCAATCGCAGAGACATCAGCAAAATTTCCTGCTTGTGTGTGTGTGCGGGCAAAAGTTCCTTACTTAAGCATACACAGTTTATTATGTGTGCAATCTGAGGATAGTCACATATGCGCTCAATAAAAAGTATGATCATGTTTTGATGCAAATGTCTCTTAAAGTGGTCAGATCAACATGAAAGCAGTTGGTGAGGACATGGATGAATGGCGAGACGGTTTAATAAGACAGACAGACTTTGACAGACCTGTGGCGTCTTCAGGCTGTGACTCACAGACCAGGAACCCAGATTAAGAGGGTAGAGGGCGTAAGGAGGGAGTCCTGCTGTAGTCAGTTGAGGGAGAAGAGGAGGGGGAGGGAAAGCGAGGAAGAGCTGAGCGGAGCAAAGGCTTCAGTGAGTACTTGTTTTACAGCTCTGTGTGTACTGAGGAGGGATGAATTGAGAAAAATATTAAAGGAAAAAGAATATGAAAGAAAGGACGAAGGAAAACCAGAGGGAGGTAGTGTGGGAGCGAGGGCTGTAGAGATCAAGAGAGAGATGGAGGTAAAGAAGGAGGATGCGGTTTATGGTGATGCTCTGTTTGTGACGGCTGTCTGCTGGATGAAAACAGGGCCTCTTTAACTCCTCGCGGGTTAATGGAAATTTTATGAGTTTGTTCTGCAATCATGTAACCCCCAGTGTCTCCTTTCCTCTCTGTTTCTCTCTGTCCTTCTCTCTCTCTCTCTGTCTTTTCTTTCATCCCCCTATCGCAGGGCAGATCAGAGGTGAGCCGCTCCCGTGTTTCTGTAAACAGTGCTCTCTCTCTCTCTCTCTGCACTGGGTTTATGAGGACAGGACCAGTCAGGAGGAGGTCTAAGACAGTGGGTGACTCACTGGTCTGGCTGAGTTTACCTTAGGTAAAGACTTGTTTAGGGAGTAGTTAGGATAGTCAGGACGGAGAGTATGGACAGCAGCAGTCTAACGGCTGCACAAAGGTCTTTTTTGTGCAGTCATTGCTTTTACCAGTGTGAAAAATAATTGGTCTCAGTTCCAGAGAGTGGCTAAGGGTGTTTAATTAGAAATAAAAAGTAGTAGCTGTTCAGTTTATAACAGCAACCACATTTGCAACCCCAGACACCAAGACTTCTATGACACCACTCGCCCAAAAACCCCACGACTAAAAACTCTCCCACCACTTTGGATAGGAGCAGTTAGATGTCTGACAAAAGGAGGTACATTCAGTTCAGGGGAGGTGGCGGTGTCTAGGTATGGTGGATTGATGGAGATTGGCGCGGAAAGGCGGTGGGAACCCGACCAGGTTCTCCCCGTCATAAAGCACGGCTGAGGGATGAGCAGCAGCGAGCCAGACGCAACTTTTAATGCCCTGCCATGACTCACGCTGACTGTCAGTAATGAGTTTTATTCACTTCCATCATTTGAGTGTCGATTGCGATCATGGGGCTATCTGAGAGGCATGATTGACGGAGTAAGTCGGATATGTGAGGTGGGGAGTGGGATACGGGAGGACAAGGAAACTGGACTCTGAATGCTGATGCGTATGTACCTTTGGCAGCAAAAGCGAGCGGCAAGCAGGTGCTGATGAGTTCAGAGCAATGTGGAGAGAAAATACACAAACGTAGTGATTGGAGGCTCGTTACACAAACAAGAAAGCTAATCTGTAAGACTGAATTTGCCTTTCATTCCCGTATTACCATCTCCCTAACAGTCTTCTCTCTCTTTCATTTCTGGTGCTTTGTTCCCACTTTCACGCTTTAAATCACAAAAGCCCAAAACGATAAGCCCTTAACAAAACCTCCATGATGCCATTAAGGTATAACAGCTCCTGAAGCACATGGTCAAAGACAGGCAGTTTAAAGATGATAATCAATATTGATCCCGGTTATAGAGTGAGTGTGGAGCATTGGCACGGGGAGAGGGGGGGCTCCTTACCCCGTCTGGAGGTTGATAGAATCAATGAGCTTTAGAGGATCGAGAACGGATGGCTGCTTGCGTGGCGGCTCAGTGGCGGCGACAAGGCCAAAGAGATTTCACAGCCCGGCCTTGGTATCTCTCTTATCATCTCTCTATTTTCAGTTCTTTCCTGCATTTGCAAATGATCTTTTTACATTTCAACATAGCGAACATGCGTGTGAAAACGCATGCGGTAAAAACTGCCCGTGTGTGAGATGCTGAAGTGGCTTGAGATGGAGTAAGCCTTATTTTTCACCCACTCGAGAGTATTGATTGGGAGGCAATACGGCGGTAATCTGCTGGGCAGTTACATTAGGAGGACATGACTTACACACACTTTCTCCTTTTTTATGGACCAAGAACATTAGTAGTAAATTACAGAAGGTGCATGCAAACACTCATTCTCACCCACTGAACCCCAGGTTCCTCTTAAACTGTGAAATAATTAAAATGCAAGGAAACATGGCCTTTTGAGACATTTTTTCGTTTAGGTATAGCGCAGATAAGGCACAACTCAGAGGTGTGGAGGCTTCTTGAAATAGCTGAGGACGGCTGTTGGACTCCGGCCGTGGAGGTAAAGATCCGTCCCAATCGGTCATGCTTACCTGTGACAGTAACAGAGCTTTTTCTATTCTAATAAAGCCTGTCCTCGCTATATTTATCTGCTTAGCACAGTCCAGTGCTCTGGGGCCACTGTGACCTGCCTCCCCTTTCCTGTGTGTGAGTGCGTGTGTCAGTGTGTGTGTTGGAGAGGGACATAATGGTGACTTAGCACCTGGACACGTCAACGATATGTAGATTCAGCGATGTTGATACAGCATCTGAATTGGCAGTGAATGCAAATGTATTTGTGGCCCAGAGTGTGGGGAGATGCAGGAAGAAAGTGTATGTGTGTGTGAGTGTGTGTGTGTGTAAGCAGTGGACAGCTTGAGAAAGAGAGAGATGAAGATTTAGCTGTGTGGGTTAGAGTGTCAGATTAAAGATGACAGCCAAGACTGAGGAATCCCATCATTCCTCGTCCTGGGAGCGCTCCGTTCAGCCGGTGACAGCCTCTCGGATGGGGCAGGAGCTGGGGGGTGCCAGTTGCGCCATGTCAAGGGGTCTTATGACCTGATGGATGTGATGCTATGGGATGCAGGAAACACCCTGAATATCGCCTCTCACGCTCACCTCTCTGGCATCAGTGCTGCCTAATTTTCTCCAAGCGTCTCTCTGCTTTACCGCATTTGTGTTTTACCGCACGTTCCGGGATACAGACAGCATAGATGAGCACACACACTTTGCAGGATCCCATATGACCGCGCTGAGCAGCTCTCCAGAACTATTATTGAACTGCAAAGCCCCAAAGTTGCCCCTTCTTTTAATAGAATGGCATAATAACTATCCATCAACTCAGCCAGCCAACCGTATCTCTCCCTCCTGACACCCGCAGCCAATCGCCTACCTCGATATTTGAGAGCTAATTTGTCACAGTCAGCAGCGTCCCTCCTATTTCTTCTTCTCCCTGAAGTGAGTGTTATTGTCATCCCAAGTCTCTGAGGATGGTTTTATCATTCCTGCTTAGTACAGCACTGGGACATGTAACACACACGCATTCACGGGCATCTTTCCACCCACACCAAATATCCTGAAAGCTTGTGCTGTCTTTTAGTGAGCATTTAATTTTGCTCCTCTTCATTCCTCACACATACAGACAGAGATGGCTGTATGTGTGCGTGTGCTGTTTCCCTCCACGCTGCTCTAAACGAACCAATTATGGGTGTTTATGTAGCTTTAATGCGTGTAAGTGTCAGGAGAGAAACATTGCACCGCTCACCACCTAATCAATGAGGCCTTGCATGCTACACCACTCCTCACTTCTCTCCTCTCACTTGTCCTCCATCACATCATTCCTTCCTCCTCAGCCCCCCTCACTCTCTCTACCTTCCTCTTGCTCTGTTGCTCCTCTGTTCAATTAACAAGAGACAAGTGTTAGCTATCAGGTCAATTGGCCATGAAGAGGGCTTTAAACTGAACAAGGTGATGCCTTTAGAGTTGTTGCGCTCAGTACAGCTAGGCTAGAGTGTTGTATATCTAGAGTAATCCTGAAAATCTTTAATAAGCATTTTAATTGGTGCCGCAGTCCTGAACTGTTTCAAAATGCTCTCCTCTTTCGAATCAGTACTGCTGTGTAAGGGGAGTGGCGTGAACTTGTACTGCAAACAATTTCTGATGGCTGTCTTATATAAAATGCATGTATGAGTTTGTGCATCTGTTGGTGGATAATCGAAAAAATCAAATGATCTATGGCGTATCAAAAAAAGAGAAAAGTCTGAAGTGATACTTCACCACAAAAGGCTGTTTGGCGGAACAGTTACTTACCTTAAGATGTCTTAAAAATGAAGAGTATATTTTTTTAACTTCCAGCATTCCTCTACGGTAAACAGAGTTGGGGTTTTTTGTTTTGTTTTGTTTTGTTTTTTTAATGCAAGCTGCTTTTGCCGACATTCTATGGAAATTAAGGTTCAAAATGTCAAAATTATCTGAATACATTCATAACTCTCAACAGCTTTGTGTGGTATAGTCTTCTTTATCCTTTGCTATACTCGATACTTCCAAAACACTTTTCTATTCGGCTAAAAAGCCACTAAATTAAACACATCGATCCAATGTTTAGTGTTGCGAGTTTACTGTTATTCTAAACATTGGTGTACTACAGTTTGAGTATGGTCCTGCCAAAAACTGCAGAAACTCCTCTCTCTCTCTCTCTCTCTCTCTCTCTGCACCAATCTTTTCAGTTCCTTACAAGTTTGGGATCATTTTTAGTATTTTTTAAAGAGAGGAACATGAGGACAAGCGCACAAAAATGGCTGGTTGGAGAGTGGCGGAACAATATTTATTCCAGCCAGTTCACTGATGTTTAGAGTTACCATAACACATGACTAACAACACTGGGTCGAATTTGTTGGATTTAGTCGCTTTTTAGCTAAAATTAAGTGTTTTGGAGGTACTGACCCCCTACAACACCATGAAGAAGACTTGGATTATACCACACAAAGCTGTTGAGAGTTTTAGATGGACATTTTTGGATAGTTTTGAGGTTTTGAAACTTTATCTCCACAGGCTGCCAGCAGAAGCAGCAAAAGTGAGTGACATGCATTTATGCATTTTTGGAAAAAAACTGTTTACCATGGAAGAACGCTGGAGGAAAAACAATATACTCTTCTTTAGGGTGACATATCACTTCGAAGTTTTACATTTTTTAAAGTTTTGCTTAGTGTCTTTGAAATAGCTTTAGTGGATCACAGGAGATCCAGTAGATCTTAACAGGTTACTGTAAACAAATCCCACAAAAAAGAACTGATAGTAATGACAATCAAAGTCTGATATT
Source organism: Naso brachycentron (assembly GCA_029874485.1). Taxonomy (NCBI): domain Eukaryota; kingdom Metazoa; phylum Chordata; class Actinopteri; order Acanthuriformes; family Acanthuridae; genus Naso; species Naso brachycentron. The sequence goes on from JAQFJA010000008.1 coordinate 15,282,555, forward strand.
TCTTGTGCCTCTGTGCCACAGCTTTCTATTGAAAACAGATCAGTGAGCCTTGATGTACATGATTATTGTATTTTATTTTGAATCATTCCTAAATTCCCCATTCTGGTAGTGTAATCACTCACCAGTTTTTAATGCTATCCCAGTCTCATTTTACCACAAAATTATTCTAATGACTCATGCAGTAATGGATTTTTAAATTCAGAAAATGATTGCACTGGTTTCAGATCAGTGGTTGAGGTACCAAAATCGGTCTTAGGGAAAAAGTTGGACTGATGCATTACTGAAAGTCCTGCTTTCTGACACATTTTCTTTGTTTGCTCCCAAGCTTCAGTGATATTGTTCTTGCCTGAGAAAAATCTGGGATCAAAGACTCCCATAGTTTGATGAACCAAACTGTGCATGCTTGGTTTGAATTCGTCCCTGTGTTCTCCCTCATCGTCCTGTTGTTGATTTATTTACACATTTGTTTGGACTCCGGATCTCATAAACCACTTGACACCATTATGAATCCACACAGATTAATGCGGAGAACCTCACACACTCTCTTCTAGACGTCACATGTGATTTCCCTCTGCCTGCAGAGCCGTGCTCACACTTCCTTTACTCTGCTCTCACCTAGTACAGGTCTGCAGCAGCACCAGCAGCTTCTGGAACCGGCCTCACAACCACCGTCTCCACTGGCAGAGATGAATGTAGCTCAGTGGGAGCCGCACACCCCTGAGTATTTAGGGCCCACCCTGGTGGGTCCGAGGGGAACGGCGGAGCTGGAGCCCTGTTACCGACACCAGTGATTATTTACTGGACCCGGTTCTCTCTGGGAACGGGGCGGTGATGGATTCTGATGGGGGCTGATGATCACTCTTCCAATGAGAGTAATTAATATAATGAAGAGCTACTGAGCATGTGCAGTAGTGTGTGATGAATTGGGCGTGCGTATTGTCGTTACTCACAGGTGACAGAGGGTGTGTGGGGGGTAATATGAAGAGGGTAGTATAGTGTAAAAGAGGAGGGGAGCGCAGTAAGAGAAAACCAAAGCAGGATAGGAACGAGTAAGTGAATAAATATAATATTGGAGGATAGCAGAGATGTTAAAGTCTAGAAAGTCAGGGAGTATATTTAGGTTTTCACAGGCCTTTTGAACACCACATAACCAGCAATTACAGAGACAGAGTGCAAGTGAGTGAAAATTTAAAGTATGACAAGTTCTTTCTCCCTCAGACGTTTAGTCTTTTTGTCGAGATGCAACCTTTTAACCAGGAAGTGGTTCCATATTTCACAACATCTCAAAACACCCCCGTAGATATTCTAATGAGCACTTCATAGTTATAATTAGCTGTGGTTATGCGCCTCGCTGTCGTCAAGACATGCTATGTGCTGACCCGCCGTCTGAAATAGAATTATCTTCACTAATGAACCTAAGCGGAGTCAGTGACTCAGGATGGGGGAATGTTGTCTACAAACAGGAAGAAGACTTGTGTGGGAGTTGATGTGCAGACGCTGTGGGTGTGGATATGAGCCTGGGCTAAATGGCCTTGACTATTATTGGTGGGCTCATGTAAAAGATATCAAGGCCACATTACTACACAGTGAGACAGTGGCTCGTTACGCACCGCCGGGTTAGCTATTATACCTGCTAGATTCCAGCCACTAATTCAGCCACATGCCACTTAACGTGCGTTTGATATGAATCACGGGGTGCTTAGAGGAGCCTCGCCTCCCCTCCCTGTGCTGTGACCCCACTGCTCTTACTTCCTTAAAGAGCGAGTCGTTAAACAGGCGAGAGGATCCACCAGCAACTCTAATGGCGAAATAATGAACGCTGTTGCCTCAGGTATTTATCACAGCAGCAACTCTAAGAGCTGAGGCTGTTTTATTCTCTAAATGGCAGCGAGGGGGGTTTGCGAAGTGGGCAATTAACTTCAAAGTCTGAGAGCGCACCAGCAGGAATGAGAAAGATACAAAACTTGATCATCTGTGTATAATGTACCTAAATTAATTTTAAGATCAGTTTAGCTCAGATTAATGTGTGTGCCAATACTTGTATATATGTTCAGGAGAAGGGCTGTCGATGTTTGCATATATCTCTGCTCAGTGCTGCAAGACTGGGCTGTTCCAGTCCCACAATACAAACACAAGTCTCACTTCAAACAATGAACTCCTGCTGACACATCAGACTGATGTCGTATTCTGGTGTGGACACGATTCAGTGTGGTGTGTCTGGTGTCCCACCGCTGGCTGCCTGATTGAGAGGGTGAGGCCCTCCGGCTCAGACCGGCTGGCTCGGGATTCGGTCGGCCTTTCGGTCGCTTGCGTCCCCTTCAGACGTCAGCGCAGGCCGGTCTCACCAAGGCTCCTTTACAGCCTGCTTTCATGTGTCCTTTAATGAGGAAACCGCCGGCTCAGCAGCCTGCTATAAAACACAGGCAAATTAAAACACCCAAATATGAATCAGCTATGCTGCCTAATTCAGCTAGCCAGGACAGAGGCGTAGTTCCTCTTTACAGAGACCTCAGGAAGCCCAGAGTCTATTGTCTGCAAGGGCCAAGATGGTGCGGAAGGCCGAATAATACCAAATCCTGCCTGATGTGTGAGCCCAGCTGTTTCATAGGAAGACATATGGGAGAAAACTAGAAGTACTTCCCTTCTGTAATCAGATGAAGATAATCTTCAAAGCAAAAGGCAAGTGCATTCTTCTCAAACAACAATAACAGAGTGAGTCACGAGCCCACGACACAACCCCTGCCCCATACGGCTCGCCGCAGTCTGCTACGACTGTGGCTGACACTTAGACGACAGCAGCTCCATAAAATGTCGCGAAGAAACATCAGCCCCCAGAAAAAAAAGGGGGGTGGTAAAATAAAACAAAACCGCATTTGTTTTTTTCCTCTCATTTCATTGTAATGATGGAAATAAGGGCATCATTCTGAGATTAGTGCTGCTATTTCTCCCCAACTGACGTTAAGTGTTATATGAGCGCCTGCTGAAGAGCTTTGGAGAAACAATGGAACAACAGCCCACTGAGGAGCTGGCTGGCTGGATCAGAGCAAACTGCAAGTTAAAGAAGACAGTAGATACTATTGAAAAACTAAAAGATATCACAGTTTTTGTGTTAGTGTTCTGTTGCTTGCCTTGCTGTTTAGTAATTGTATATGACCAAAAACTTAAGTTTGATTTAGAGGGGTTTCACAGTTTGTGAGCGCGTTTACATGCACACTGGTATCTTGGATATGATCAGTTTCGGAGTAAACAGCCTATCCTGGTTTTAAAAACCTGGATATACTACCTGAAGTACTGACAGAAAGCAGGATACTGTAGCATGTAAACACCTTATCTAGGTTTCTGAAATATCTCATAATGGCTGAGATGGTGAGAAATCAGATGATCTGAAATCTGGACACTGTTATGACAATATGCTGGAATCTGGTAAACCAGGTTTTTTATAATAACTATAAATGCCATATCCTGAATACAATCAAAAATAAAGGAGAGGGCTGAAGCCAGGATACTAATGCATATGTAACCCAACTTCATACAGCAAATGACATGATCGATCCCTAGACCCTTATTTCAAATGAGAAAAAAACGTTGCATGCAAAATCTTGCACTTGAAGCAACCACGGAGGGATCCCTCATACAAATAGAAATAGAAATACACAGTGTAAATAAGGGGTTCCCTAACTTTTCAGCTCGCGACCCTCAAAATAACAGTGGCAGAGACTGGGGACCCCCATCAACCCTGGAGGTGGTATATAACGTTGTGCACAGCCACACGCACTATTAGGCCTATGCAAACATGGGCATTAATACAACACAAAAGAACAGCAGCCTAACATCCATAATATTATTTTAAAGTAATTTAAAAAAGGATATAATCAGAATTTACACAATAATGGGTCAAATATACAATAATACATTGAAAAATGTATTTGTCTTTTTCGAGATCATCTAATGACTCCCCACTGGTGAAAATAACCGATAGTATATTTTCTAAAAACACTGTCCGATAACAATAAGGACTTGTACAAACAACTTAGCAATAATTGCAGTGTCACCTTGTCAGTCAGTTTGTCTGTTGGTCTACTGACTGGTGGAAATAATTTTACAGCCACTAGATAGATTGCTGCGAAATGTGACGTGACAAATTAGGCTTTCACAGTCCCCAGAGGATAAATCCTGCTGATGTTGATGATTTCTTTAGCGCCACGCTGTAAAAGACTTAAAGCTGGTTAGGTTGAATAATAGCTTTGTGTTGTGAAAATGTGAAATCAACCACGGTAAGTTCTATGAGGTTGAAAAAGGTAAGTGCAGTACAGTAAAATAATAATTCGAATGAACTGTTCAGTTATGCTGACAAATGATGAGATATTTGCTTTCCATGGATGTTTTCTCTGTGTCATTGTTGTATTTTTAGGGTCTCAGTAGAGGCCAAATCTGTTGCTAAACTTCACTGTGGTTCACAGTTTTCATGTAAACCATGAATTGATTCATATTGAAAATAAGAGGAGTCTTTAAATGGTTTTAACCGTCAAACAATGCATACTGGAAAGTCTGCAAAAGATACAAATCACATGTCGTTCGAAATCTATCTAGTGGCTGCTTAACTGAAATTTGATTACTTGGCCCTTTCCCAGCAGGATGTTCATTCAACTCACGATTACAAGTCAAAGTTCTGTGGTGCTCTGAAAGGTAAAATTAGATATTTTAGGTTGAATTGATTGTAATTACTGAAATGTGGTACGCATATTAACGTTGCTCTTGGGTTGAACTGCAATTACTTTGGTGATTTCTTGCATTTTTAGTTAGCTAAATTTTAATGCATGACCACATACCTACAAAATTATGACACACACATCGACCTTTGCTTAACTTTGTAATCCTGAGCACGTCAGCATTTTCATTGTGAGTATGTTAGCATGCTGATGTAAGAGTTTGGCTCAAAACATGACTTTGCTAAAGTAAAGCCTCACAGAACTACTAGCTAGTGTTGTGCCACATTAACTCGGTGACTAGCTACAGACATTAGTACCTCAGATAGTTCAAATATAGCATCAGGTGCATGTACAGTTCTGTTGTCTATGTTCTCATCTGTTGACTCTTTCAAAAGCTCTGCCCTTACTGGACTAATCGCGAGCGAAATTCTATTTTCACAATGTGCTGCCGTGGGAGTAACTTCAACACAGAGAGAAAATCAGTGTCAAGTGCAACATCTTCAGCATCATTCTGTGATTATCTTACAAAACGAGACAAAAATCAAATACACAGAACATCTTTTATTTTAGGCTACAGCGTGACCGAGGATCTGTTTCACAGAACAAAGACAAACTGTAGACACTATCAATGAAATGTACTAAAAAAAAGTGACAGTCCATTTAGATTCCTCTTCAATACTACACAACAATATGAAATATACATTATGTACATTTGCGTGGTGAAAGGGAGGAACTGCTCCTCACTTACACTTTGCACAGATGTTGTTTAAGCTGAGAGAGACGCTAACAGACAGAGGAGAAGTATGAGAAAATACACTTCAAAGTAAAAACAGCCAAGAGAAAGTGCTAGACAGTGAGAGCAACATTTTGTAGTGAACAATATAAAATCTAAACAGTGTTGGTCATAAAATAATACTCCAGTGGCTCAGTAGGTGGATATAAACAGTAGAGAAGTGAGGTAAGTTCAGAGATATTCTGTAGTCTAACTGTATCAAAATGGCCCGGCACATCGCTCTGCGACGCACACAGTGCAAAAATAATTAGATACACGTATATCACAGTATTTAAACAGAAGAACAGCATTGGTCGATCCAGTTAGCATCACTTGAGTATTCTTGAATGTACCAAAAGACTGAAATTACTGTAACTTTGGTTTACTCACAAGGTAAAACATGAATTGAACAGCTGAAAAATGAAATGAACACATGGAAGTTTGTATGCATGACTGAATAATGCCACTTTCCCGCCAAAAAAAAGACAAATGTAACAAAACAGGTAAACCTTGAGCCCACACTGTGCCAGTTTCAGTTACCTTACATGTAGTGCTGTAAATATGGGATTTATTTGTCCAAGTGGAGAACAAGTAACTTCAACTCTGCACTCTCTTGCACTGTCTCTTTGTTGACATTTCAAATGACAATGTGAATCCTTGCATAGCTTGCGTTATTTGTTCCGTCCTCTTTCATGTAACAGGGACAGTCCGAGCTGTGCAACGGGCAAAAAAGCAACACTTTTAACAATCATGCAGTTATTTCTCGCCAATCATCCTAAAAGCCACATATGATTTGCATTGTTACGTATAAACCTGGAGCGCCTCATCTGACTTCTGATTTTCCACTATCGCCACTTGGACTAGGAAGAGAGTTGCTTTGTCTCTAGATACTGATCTGAGGTCAGTTTTAGCATTTCCCCAATGCAGAGAGAAAGCCGTGAATTGAAAGTATGATTCGGCTAATGCAAAGAGGGGACGTGTCGACATACAGTATGTTAATTGGATCGCAGATCTGTGCCTAAGGGCAAGGCCTTAGTCTCTCCTGAGCATAGTGGGATAAGGGGCACTGGGGTGTGGGTGTGTGTGTGTGTGTGTGTGTTGGTGTATGGTAACATCCCCCTCCATTCACTGGCCTTCCTCCTCACGTAGGAATTGAAAGACAGATGAGAAGTCCTTGTTAGCGTAGCCGCGGGAGCACATGACTCGGAAGATCTGGTGGGCGAGGGAACCCAGAGGGATGGGTGTCTTAGTGTTGGTGGCAGTGTTTTGAGCCAAACCAAGATCCTAGAAAAGAAAGACACGGAGAGAAATAAGGGCTCATTGTCAAATAGGTGGACCCACCAATTAATCTCTCATTGTTTGTCTAACGGTGGAAAATTCTATTAGATTTAACTAGTTTGGTGGATGTGATAGGACTATCCAGGCAGAAGTACGCAGAGCACTCACTGCAAGTATATAATAGACACCCAGATGCAGTAAATAATACAGACACAGACTGACCCAGCTAACGCGGTGACAGTAAAATGAAGTAGCACACAATAAGTCACAGATGGGACGGTGAAAAGGAGAGCAGGAGCATCACAGAGACAAAAGAACAGTTAAAAGTGAGACAAAGCAAATTACAGGCTCCGGAGACTGAGGAAAACAAAAAAGGAATAAAAATGAGCAGTGGTGGCAACAGTAGCTGAATTGATTATTCGATTAGTTGATCAGCATAAAATAAAATGGCAACAATTTAGACGAGTTCAGTGGTAAGTGTTACGTGACGTTTTCTGGGAAAATCACCACATATTTGCTGCTTCTAGCTTCTCAAATGTGATGATTTGCTGCTTCTCTCCATTTTATTTCATTTTAGAATTCTTTAAAAAATTTCATGAGCATTGCACTGACATTTTATGGACTAATCACAAAGAAAAAACACTTTACAATCAATAAGGCAAAAAACCCCCACAAAGCTGAAAATAATTATTAGTCTGAGAAAACCCCTATTATTTATTTATTATATTAACCCTGAGAACAAGTCACTGGGATCACGTTCTGCTCTACCTTGGCCATTAGTGTGGTTCCAAAGCCGCCCTGGTAGTTGTTGGCTGAGGGGACTCCCTCCATGACACCAGGGACTGGATTGTACGTATCGCTGGACCAGCAACGACCTGAGGACATGTTGAGGATCTTTGCCAGCAGTTTGGGGTCCAAACCCAGTCTGGGAAAAGACAGAGACAACAGGGGCAACAGGGAAAATCATGGGTGAAATCGGTGCATAAAACCCTGTAACATTCTGAGTCTTTCTTTCACACTAGATCTGCTGATGTACAGGTTTAATGTTTGAGCATGTCTGAGGATTACATTTACTGTCACACTGACACTGAGTGCCAACTTTTGACAACATTAGTTGCTGAAAGCCACCAGATCTTTCTTTTGCTTGAAGTGTAACATAAGTGCCTCTGACACAGCTAATATTACAGATTCTTGTGTGGACGATGAATGAATTATTTCATTTTCATGCTACTCCAGAGGCTTTTGGCTGATGTTGTAATCCAGAGCAGCTCAGTACGAGGTTAAAAACTGCTGGTAGTGATGAGAAAGGAAATAAGAATAATGCTGGAAGTAGTAAGGAAATGGGACGGGAGGGATGGGAGTGCCCATTATGATTATTTTTCAAAATGGAGCAAAAGAGGAACATGGAAAAAGGTGGGTGTGGGGT
>JAQFJA010000008.1:15331163-15343117 GCA_029874485.1 Naso brachycentron
ATGTGACCTTCCTGTTTTTCTCAATTTTAAATCATTTGGAAGAGAAAATCCTTCAGGTTTTGGACTGTGATGAACATTTTTCACCATTAATTTTACATCTTTTAGACTTAAGGATAAGGATAAACTTTATTAATTTCCCAAATGAAAAACTGATTTGCCACCACAATCAAAGACAGACACAATCTGTCAACAAGACAAAGACACAGTATATATTATACATCCACAACACCAGACAAGGTCATTGAAGGGAGTATAGAAAGTTCAATAAAGGCCGGATATTGTGTAAAAATTAAGATAAAATTGAATTTATTTTTTTTTTTTAATCATAAACACCATAGTAAGACCCTTAAATATCAGAGATACCATGAAGTGCGATGTGAAAGGGTGCAGTGTAGACAGTATGCCGAAGTAACTGCAAACAATATCTTCATGCAATAACTACTTGAAAATCAGTATTTCACAAAAGTAATTGATAGATCAATAAGTAATATTTAAAATAAAACACTGAGTTGCAGCTCTAGCTCCATAATTCTGATGCGGTCCTGACACCTTGTCAGATTGTGAAGCTGATGGGTTATTGAAAAAAAATGTGTTGTACAGATGTGTGTGGTTACAAACTCATTGCTGATGTTACTGTGTGCTTCTTTTCCTTGTGTGTGCGCAGGTGCAGATGGCAGAGCGAGCCTGCGAGGTGACGGAGCTCAAACGCAACCTCGCTCAGGCCCTCAGAGACAAGCAGCAGCTTCAGGAGGTAAAGCAGCAGCACTGAGTGCACAAAATTTATGCATATTGGCTCTTCACATTGAATTAAGTTTATAGGTTTATTTTAGAAAAGCCAACTGGTTTTAAACTATGAAGAAATGCGTCTGCACATCCAGCTTCAGACAGTAGAAATGTAGATAATGTATCTTCTCAGTTGAAGTCAACAGCAACATCATCACAGGAAACAATGAGCACCTCAGTGCAGTGAATGAACTCTTCTTCCCTTCCTCATTCTCCCCACCACCCACTAATTAATACATCTATACTTGCTTCTTTCGCCCATCGGTACAGTGCCATTAGACAGTGCAAATGCCACGCGACGTGTCTGTTTCACCCCTCCAACCCTGGTTTAAATGTTAAACCTGATAGCAGCGCACTAATGAAGTCATCAAGAGAGGAGGTCAGGGGGGAAATAGCGAGAGGAAGGAGGGAGGTAAAAGAGGGAGAGGGCGAGTGCCTCCATCAGCAAAGCCAGAGCAGAGGGAGCCAGAGTCTGACACCCATTACAGTAATGAGTAGGGTACTAATGCTCTCGCTTCAGATATAATCACAAAGGGCAGAAACAATGTAGAGGGAAACTTAACTCTGAGCTGAAAATGCTTAACTCCCTGTGTGGTTCTGACGGTGAAAATGTGCAGTGGAAACGCTGACTGACTTTCTCTCACACAGCTACTCTCATCAACCTCTCTTTTTTCAGACAGATAATGTTGGCTTGGAAAGCTAATTCATCGCAGCACATGTAGAGGTGGAACAAATCACAGCTAAACATCATACTGAAAAATAGAAAGTAATGAAAAACATGCACTGCTTGAATTTTTTTTAAAAAACAATATAACTTTTAAGAACTCATGAGGATGGGGAAAGTGTGTGTGAGCACGCTGTATGATGTAATTTATTTATGCTTTAGCATCCTTCTGACTTTTGTCTTGCAACAACAGGAAACATCAGTTTAGGAGACATGCTAACAATATGAGGTGTAATCAAAAACTTGAGACTGCACAGCAATGTGCCTGTAGCATGAGCAAGCTTTAACCTTAGTGGGTAACTATTTCAAGTTTCATCGCTTGATCATCATTAGCACCTGAATTACATGTGTTTTTGTGACCATTAGTATATGTGCATGTTACGGCTCCGCGATTTTGAAAAGATATGTAATTGCGATTATTTGGATTGATCTTGCGATTAAGAGGATATAAGAGGAAGTTATGAGAGGAAATTATAATTTTTATTCTCACTTTCATCAAAAAAATGAAATTAAAATGATTATAGTGTGATTATTGCATGGATCTCCACTAAACAAAGATGTTTTCCCAAATCTGTAGAATGTGATGTATGGGCCAGGGCAACTTTGCAGCACCACATTATTTGAATTAAATATTTGTGACACACATTTCACCTTTAACATGATTGCGCCTAGATGCGATGTGAAAATTACAGTGGGCCGTATTGCGATATCGATGACATTTCAATTAATTGTGCAGCCCTAGTGCGTGTGTGATTTCACTGCTGAGCCGGAACTTGGATCTACTGCTACATCCCAGAGACCAAACTTCCTTTTAGGGACCAGACAAAAGTTGCAGGGGCTGAATCTGGCGAGTAGGGGTGGTAGGGAGCACCCGCTGTGTTGTTGCAGCCAAGAAACTCCAATGCGCCCTGATCAAGCACTGTTTAATTTCTGGACTGTAGCCGCAGACACATCACATCACTAGTGATGATCCTTGACACAAAGTTTGGGTCATCTGGGGCCTGACGCACTGCAGACTCCAACATGGTGCTGCTTCTGCTCATGCAAGTACCAGTGGTCACAGAAACGCTTATCTGTTCTCGGAAATTTTTTATTGCAGCCCACGTAGTTAATCCCTCTGAGGTACTGTGACACTTTGAGATGAATCTTGTCTCCTCTGCAGGAGCTGCAGCGCTGTGCGTCCAGGCAGATGGATCAGGGAGTCGGTGTTCAGGGTGCTGAGATGAGGCAGCAGATGGTGCTGCACTACCCGCTGCCGTACCCTCAGGACCCCTCTCCTCCGCCGCTGGTGCCACAGAGGCCTGCCGAGTTGCAGTACGGCAATCCCTACTCCACTGACACCACCAGAGGTGAGAGGTTTTAAAAAACATTCTTACGTGTTCTCTCTGACCCTGCATCTGTCACTTCTCCTCGAGTTATGATCAGGACAGCAACACCTCCATGCATTACTGTTTTTCCAGACCGGGTGGATGCTGCAGTGTCTCCTGAGCACATGTCCCGTCCTCCACCTGAGGCCCCACCCTGCGCTCCTCCCTGTGCACCCCCGATCACCCCTCCGAGTCCAGGCCCCGGGGCACCAGGAAGGGACCAAGAGGTGGTCTGCATCCAGCCCTCCCGCACCACAAGTCCTCCTGAGAGCCTGGAGCAACCGCCGCAGGAGCCCCGAAATGTAAGTGCAAAACCCAGGCTGGTATGACATTTATTAAGAAGCCGAGAAAGGAAGATTGGGATTATGCATGCATGACTGAAATCTAAAACCTCTCAGCAATCAGTTTGATGTCAACACAGCAGCATGTCAGGATATCCTTTTGTAGAACTTCACCCATATTTTAAAGCTACATAACTGACAAACTAAGTGCGATCACAGCATTTTTCCCTTTCACCCTCGCTTTGTGCTTTTAGCATCCAAAGAATTGCTGTCACCGTAATCCCTCTCTCTCCGTCTCTGGAGTGCTCCTCCACGCTGCATGAAGGGAATTAGTATCTTGCCCTTAAAAGATAAAGCTTTGAACTCATTTGCATAAAGCTCTAATTAACGTCACTCCCTCAGAGCTCAAGAGAGACGAAGATAACAAGGGCTTGGAGAGTAATTAGGGGAGATTTTGCAAAGGGACAGACATGAGATGAGTCTGGGTTGTCGGATTACATCTTTGGCTGTTTGGGAGCAAACTGTAAATAGAGACTAGTGAGAGAGGTTTACTGTGTTAATCTTTATATAGAAACAAAACAAAACACACCTACACGCCCGTATCATAGCCCTTTTACCTCTCTTTTCTAAACATCTTTGAAGGTTGTGTTTGTGTGAGCAGATGATCCTCATTTGCCATCCTTGCGTGTGTGTGTGTGCATGCGTGCATGTTGTGTTTCGTAGGCTACTGATGGGGCTCAGCCATCCTGTGATCATCAGTCCAGTAGACGCAGTGAAGCCAGGAGCAGCTTTTGTTTTGACTCAAGGTAACGTGCCGACACACACACAAAATGTTTCAGAAAAAAACAGATTTATTGAATTTCTATTTCTTTATCACAAATGATAAAGAAATAAAATTACACAACACTGGTAGAAAAAAACAGATGGCATAGAGAAGTTAGAGAGCGATTTCTTTTCTCATTGAAGAGTAATTTTACTTTTGAAGTCTAAAAGGTGACTTTGATGTTAGAAAAGGAGTCTAGTGGACTTGGACACAGCGATAATGGCAGCTTCTGGTTAACCAAAAAAACAATTTTACTCTTAAACAAAAATGTTTTTGTTTGGATCCGCTCCAGACTTAAAAAATCTGAGCCTGTCAGGGGTGAAAACAAGCACTTATATTGGATGTGAAGATTATTTTTTTCCTGCAGCAGGTCTAAATATGTGACATAACTATGATTAAAAAAATAGTGTCAGGGATTTATGACTTCCAGATTTAGAGAATCACTTGAAAACATCTTCATGTGTTTTACATCGGCTCTTGAAAATACTAGGTTTACATTTTGGGAAAATGTATTCATTTGCTTGTTAAACTGTCTTATCATGAAGTATGAAGCCCCATAAAACCACAGCGTAGTTGTGTCATTACTAAGTTTTGATCTTCACATTTCTGTTTGTGTGAGGAAGAAAAAAATAAGAGCCGACATGCTTCTTTTGTTTTTCTCACATTATAATGTAAAAACCAAAAGGTAGAAGTTCTGGATAAACAGTAAAAAAAAAAAACCTGTAACATGCACAATGTAAACATTCCACACATAAAACACATGCATAGCCTACTTTTAAGTGAATGGAAGTCAGTGAACACGTCTCCACTGTGTGATCTGAACCCAACTGACACGTCTCCCCGTCCCCCTGCGTCTCCTTCTCTTTCTCCAGGAGTGATGTTCACAAGCGCTGCCCGTTGTGTGAGGTGATCTTCCCGCCCCACTTTGAGCAGCGCAGCTTCGAGCAGCATGTGGAGAGCCACTGGAAGGTCTGCCCCGTCTGCTCCGAGCAGTTCCCCCTCAACTGTCAGCAGCAGCTCTTCGAGAGGCACGTCCTCACGCACTTTGACGGCCACGTGCTCAACTTCGAGCAGATCGAATGAATGGGCACAGAGAATTCTGACGTGCTGTGAGGGTAAACGTGTGTTGTCAGTTATTAGTTCTCTTTGATAGGGGTTTGGTTAAGTTGTCTTGTTGATATACAATCATTGGCACTTTTTGCAATCTTAAAGATTAGAAAGAATGTAGTCCACTTTGAAGAAAGGAAGGAGAGTTTGTCATTTGGCGGCTGCTCCTCTATGGTGTTAATTAATTAGGGTAGCCTTCACCTTAATACACAATGGGTAAAAGGATCATTAACACTTGGGAATAGTCGTTTACTTTTTGGTATTATTTTTATGCTCATCCTTATGCTTCAGTGGGCCAAAGCACCATTAGTAGTGCATGCATTTGTATTCAGAACAATTCAAAACAGTTCAAGCTAACAGTGTGAATTGTAGCAGGAGCTTGAACCAGCACTTTGAAGAGGAAATATTTTACATCATGTCCCTGAATATTTATTTACATGTAGGACTCTTGTGATAAAGCTGCCAGACATCTTCATCCTTTAAGTGTCCATGATCCGGAGCCCGAGATAAGATTTTTCTAAGTGAACATGCAAAATGAGATCTGAACATGTGATGTCTTAAAGAGTCAGCTGAGTGTGTATATATCATTGAAGAATGGTTTGGATTTTTTTTTTTTTTTTTTTTTTTGGACTTGAATGGGAAGCTGTTTCTCCCTAACTACAGTATAACTGTACGTATGAAAGTGATTTGCAAAGACGTCAGATGGTTTAAACAAAAACAGCACTATGTTTTCATGTATCTGCACTAAATAAGGCTTTATTCTGAATGTACTGTACATATGAAAATGAGTTGAAGTTGTGGAGAGATCTGTGAGTTGCTGTCGTGACCCCACCTCCCCTCATTGTTCCTCCTCTCATGTTTTAGTGATGACAAAATGACGGACCAATGATGTTTTACTGCGGTAAGAAGCCACAAGACACTAATTACAGTCGCTTTCATTGTTATGTACTTCCACGTTTTAAATTTAAAATTGTGAATAAAAAAGTCATTGCTTTGTGTGCAGGTCCACATCTGGAGTGAGTGTCATTTGTATGTGTGTCCACGGGGCTCCATACCACTGCTTGTCTATTTTCTGTCATCACACAGTAACCCCTGACAGTGTTGTATTCAGGCTTTAAAAATTGCACATGCCCAGTAATCACAAAGCAAACGTGTGTGTCATGTGTCCAATGCAGCCCTTTCTCATGTGAGGATGTCAGGAGGGTGTTTGAAGTGTGTATCGCAAAGATCTTTATGAATAAAGTAAGCATGTCTAAATGCATTCAACTGTAATGTCTTTAATTGGGGTTTAAAAGGGAAAAAATGACGACCTCCAGCCGAGCTACAGAGCTTTTTACTTTATTTTTCTGTTTTTTTTCAGTCATTTCCTGTTTACATTTAAGCAGCTTCTCTTATATAGAAAGACAGCTTGACATCATTTACAAGTTACTCTGCTCAGAACCTGTTGTCCCCCCATACAAAAAGGAAACGGCGGTCTCCACGTTACATACGAAAATATAATTTAAAAGCACTTGACAACAGACACGTTACAATACATTCACTGTACACGGTATACTGAAACCCCTCCCTCATCTCCTCCTCCTGCACACAGCCTGCACTCCTCCTCTCCCATATGTGTAATACTGCAAATGTCCCCCGTGTAAAGCTGAAACTATTGCCATGGTTACTGTGGTGTCCGTGAAGCGGGGATGGTTTTACGAGTGTTTGACAGAGCTTCCGATGGGAGACTCTGAGTCTCCGTCCATCTCCGGTCTGTCTCTGCTCTGATTCTAGCCGTGGAAACTCCTCCCCTTCGTTGAAAGCAGGAATGAAGCTTTTCTTTCACACTCAGGGGTTACTTAGTCCACATATGTACTTTGAAACCGATACTGAGATTTTAGGATCTTGGTTTACTTTTTGAAGTAGCCATGGATGTCTTTCAGGTCCCATTTGTGCTTATTTGTTAGGCAGCACACTACTTAAAGGCATTGTAAGTAGTACAGGCACATTGTCGACGCTATAATAAAAACCAGATATGAAAACAATGGGGATTTGTAATATAGTGGTGTGTTTACTTAACCAGTAACTGCCTTTAGAAGACTGTAAAAAATCAAGAGCTATCACAAAGTGTCTTTGCCATGCTAAACCAGTGGTTACCATGGCAACATCAGCTTGGAGGACGGGAGGGTGTGTGCATGTCAGAGGTCGCTGTACCCATCAAATGAACTGAAGAGAATAAGCTTATGCTTCAAGCCTTCGGCCGAATAAAAAACACCGTGCGCGATGAGGAGGATGATGTCATGAATCAAGATGTCTTGGCACGCGGCGCCACACCTCGCCGCTCTTGTTTTTCTAAAGGCAGTGAATGATGAAATCCCAGTCAGTGGGCCAACAAGTTGTCCACCGCTACACTACATGACGGTGACGCTGCCCTCCAGCCAGCCGGCCGTCCTGCTCTACAGGAGGCGAACCAGCAGCACGGGGCAGAAAGTACTGAAACACAGAATACAGTAACACTCTACAGGCTGATGACGTGGATACTGCTGGAAAAACACTCATGCACATCACACACACATACGTACAATGAGCCGGAATGCTCTTTTCTACAACACACACACACACACGACAGGTTGTAGATGAGAATCTCTTAAATAAAAACCCACCCTCTTCTTTCACACTGTTTCTCCTGTCACGACACAGAAAGCATGCATGAAAACATTCAGCGATCTACCGCCGCTCGTCCGCACATTTCAGAGGTGCCGTGTGGAAGAAAATCGTTGCCACACATTTTGCGACCTCCAGTGTGAAACCATTACAACTCCCTGCCCACCCCACCCACCCACCCCCACCCCCAATCAGGCACATGGTATGGTCAATGTTTGGCAGTGGAGAGCTGTTGGCAACAATCATGGAAAAAAAAAACCAAACAAAACAACAACAAATATCTTGGCAACTGGAATACAGGATGAAGCTTGACCTGCTTTGACAGCTCAGTCTCTGGAGCACAGCTCTGGCACTCTGAATGAGGAAACACTGGAGATATGAAACACATGGATGGCTTCCCGTGGGGATGAAATGTCTAAGATACGGATCACTAATACGTTCAGCGCTCAGCGTCCCTTCCACAAATAGAAATTCACTCGTAATTCAAACCGATAGACGTATTGGATGTGGTTAGAGGTAACCTGGCTCTCTGAACCTCGACTCAGCCAGCTGTTTGACTTTGACCTCTGAGGCGACAAACTGGCCTTCTCAGCAAATAAGGAATGAAAGGAACACTTACTGATACATAGAAAAAACACTATCTAAAACACTGACAAAATATATAAAATAAAGCTTGAAAATAAAGTGTAACTATTTATGTATATGCTCATGAATACTTTTATATATTTTTATGTACACATACATATCTATTGTTATATATCAATATATCTATTTAAAGTATAACTTAACTCTCACACTTAACCCCTAGAAGTTGCTATGCAAGCCCAGATCTAAGCTCAGCCAACTTTCTGCATTAAATGGAAAGGGAATGTGGCGACTACTGAGCTCAGATCAGCGCTAATGTCAACTTCATCCCACTCAAAGACGAGCGGGAAAAGGGCCAGGGCTTGCTTGCACTTCCTGTTTCGCAATCTTCTTTTAAGTTTCGCCTCTCTTCTTTCGTGACGTTTGTTTTTTTGTCTTTTCTTTCTGTTGTTTTTTACAGTTAGCACCTTGAGTAAGTCAAACAATAGAAAAAAGTAACGTGATAGCATACACGAATGTGCAAATGTACAACATTAAAAATACTACAAAGATACCTTTTTTTCAAAAATACAAGTGATATATCATGGATAGAAAAAATAATATAACAAACAAAAATATGAAATAATCTAAATAAAAACAACTTAAAGCATGCACTTGATCCTTTAGTGTGTGGGAGGGGTACAAAAGGGTCGGGTAAGGAACGTCGGGGTAGAGCTGTGTGTTTGGGGTAGCTGGTTGGCGTGATTGCGGCTCTAGCCTTGAATCTTGCGAAGGATCTCAGTGGAGACGGGTGGGTGGAAGTTGATGGTGTGGTGTCTCAGACCCTGCGACGTCTTGTAGCTCTTGCCGCAACGACACTTGAAGGGTTTCCTCACACGGATCTGTGTGCGGTGGCCATTCTTGGCATGGTACTTGATGCCGTTCACATTCTGAAGAGACAAAGGAAATATGTAATGAAAGGGGAGAAGGGTTGCATGTACATTTTGTACAAACAAACATGTTCAACCTGCAATACTGACAACACAATACAACCTGTGATTGACCCTTTCATGTATGGCTTCAATCACAGGTTGTTCATTCATTGACCCGAGTGTGTAACAACGGCACCTTTCACGGCACTGATAAACCGCAGAGTTACTATCAGTTCTTTCTGAAGGGAACTGCTGATTAATTTTAGAACTAATCCAAGATTTGCTTGGGCTTAGGATGGAGGAAACAGCTAGCAGGGCTCATTCCAAAGATAAGAAAAACTGCCCACTGGCACATCTAAAGCTCATTTATTAATAATTTATATCTCACTTATAACACAGCAAGACTCCAGAAATTAACCACTAAGTTTTTACACTTTTGGTTTAAACAAACAAGATATAACATGTTAACTAGAGAACCTTAGATGTGCTGTGAGGCAGATTTTATTACATTTAAATAGAGCCAAGCCTGCCGTTTACCAGTGTTTTCACTTTTTATGCTAAGCTAAGCTAACTAGCCACAAGCATTAGCCATAATACACATCAATCTTCCATTTTAATAAAACTTTGAACGCAATACAGCTCAGTTAAAGGGGTTTTTTGGACATATATGGACAAAACACATGAATGAAATATAAAAAAAGAAAAAGAAATGAGTGAAGGCGTGGTAGAAACCTGTAATGTCTCAGATCCCAAACCTGCAATTTAACCTGTAATTTAGTTTGGGGAAATCCCAAGTTAGCTTCTACCTAACTAATTTAAATTGGTATTGGCATTATTAACACTAGAAAAGGTGACAGTGAAGTAAAGTTTTTGGCCTCCTTATGAAAAATAAATTCAGCATGTTCAAGAATCTGAGAGATTGAGAGGAGCAGAATTCAAGATTGGCTGAAAAATGTTAAATCTGTATTAAATTCTGGTTTGACACAATACATAGAAAGGTCAGTTTTGACCACAAGTTCAGATCAACAAAATATCTTATGTCACTGTTTGGTTCTGAAAAGGGCAGAGGAGAGTAATGTTCCCACAATATCCATTAGTCAAGGAACACAGATTTCAGGCTGAATGAGGTTTTTGTCACCAGCTGTAACAAAATTTAGCCAAAGCAAATATACCATGATGTGTTTATCAAGGCTTCCAATCATGACCTTCTAGATTTAAAATGTGCTTTTTCAAACATTTCGCATACACATGTGACACACACACAAAAGCTCCAGTGTAGACTTCATCAGAAGCCACTGAACCTCGTGTCTCACGGCTGTCGCTGCGGCTGATGGTGCAACCTTACCTTGTATCGCTTCTTACAGCCGGGCACGGGGCAGGCGAACGGCTTCTCCTCTCCCCCGTTCATGCACATGGAACTGAGGATAGACTCGGAGCTGATGGCGCTTTCTGTGGTCCACGACTCATCGCTGTCCGACTCCTCATAGTCTACCTCCTCCTCATCATACTCGCTGCCTGGAGGCACAATGGAGACACACAGAGAAAAGAAACACTAGTCTTTCAGCTGGACTGTGAGTGGCGACATACCCAAAGCATTTCATGTCTTGGGAATTTACCAAACAGAAATTAAATGTGACTTTTTATTAAAAGCTTTCTCTATATTCAAGAGCTAATTTGGCTCATTAGCAGTCCACATATCACTGAAAGCACTCCTAAGACAAAACAGCAGTGCTGTATGTGTGTGTGTGTGTGTATGTATGAGCTTCTGTGTGCGACTGTGAGTCAAATCACAGGGGTTGGCACTGAGAAAGAGATCGTTAAGTGGGAGTGATCCCCATTGCTCAGCCTGGAAAAAAGTGCTTTGCTAAGTGCAGAACATTTTCCACTCACATGCATGCACACACACACACACAGACATCCACATACCACATTACTAACATGCGCAGGGACACACGCACACACCCACACACACATTAAGGCGCACTGACCCCCCACCATCTCACAGGAAATGCTGCACCCCAGCATGAGGAAATGGATGGCACCCTGGCACATGTCAAAAGAGGGCGTGTGCATGTGTGCATGTGTGTGCATGTGTGTGTGTGTGTGTATGTGTGTGTGTGTGTGCTGGTGTTTAAGCCCAGACCTAACACTATGTTTGGAACCATTTGGGCTGGAATTGGACATCTGCCTTTGAGCTGTGCAACACACGGCCCCATGCAAACACACAGCGTGACAGCTGCTATGTAATTAGCAGAGTGTTGACTGGTCTGCTCACTGCAGGGGCCACCAAACCCAACACACACACACACACACACACACACACACACACACACACACACACACACACACTCACACACACAGACAGTGGTCGGGGTATTAGGTTGAAGCAGATTTTGTTCTTGACTGAGAAATTTGAGGAAATATTTGCATGTAAAAAGTGACTTAAAGGTGACCTGGCTTCTACTTTTCTTGTCAGATATCTTGAAGTTATGTTTTAATTTTTTAATCAGTCACCAACTATGAAATCATCTACATTCCATTTAGGTTACAAATATCATCATTTGCTCATCGGTACACTGTCTGAATTTGATAAATGGGCTCCTGATGGTGCAACCGTAACTGCAGGCTTGATTTCTGTTAACACTTGGGCTGGGTACCATTAAAAATTTTCTATATCAATACAGATATCTTGACTTCAATACCGGTCCCTGAGCAAAACGTTTTTTATGC
>JAQFJA010000008.1:15384855-15395548 GCA_029874485.1 Naso brachycentron
AAGTTAATATTACCAGTACGTAGCCAGGAAAAAGTTTTGAGGAAAAGTTTCCTAATGTATGAAAAGTACTCCTCACATGCCAACTAATGGTATGTCTGTACAGCCTGACCTGTCTGCCTACTTAGTTGAGGCATATAATGACTACATCATAAGAGTAAAAGTGGAGTTAAACCTAACCTGGAGTTCAAGAGGTTAATGTAAAGTAATCTTTGTCTATGAATACCTTGTATTTATCAGTGTATATATAGAGTACTCTAAATCATATTCCCCTGTCTGTAGAAATATAATCCTCTTGTGCTTTACATAATCAGTGGCTTATGTGGAAGATATTTTAAAGCCACAGAAACAGTGACATCATCATAGTTGTAAATCATCCATAAAACACTCAAATGAGACATCAATCACATTGTTGGGGATTTTACTTTTTGATGTAATGGAAAATTATATATAAAAGTATAAAAGATGTGATACAAGACAAGTCAGCCATCGTTACACACTGTACAAATATGAGACAATATGACGTCTATGAACTGAATATTAGCACCATAGTTGAAATCAGTGATCAATCATTCATGCCTACACACGTGCAATCACGACAGTTCACACATTTGGAAATGCTTGCAGGTGCAAGGAAATGAAAGCGGAAAGGCACAAAGCAGGAAGAGGAAGTCAGGGGGATTGAACATCCGCTTGTGTCTGAAAAAGTACTGATAAGCTCAGCTGTTCTGTTGTCACTTCAACAGTTTTTCTTGTGGTCGAATGAAAAGCTGAAACATTTAAACTTGGGACTGTTGTCTTGACTTGTTCACAGCTCCAAACACAACCATGTCTTTAATGGGACACAGATGCATAACAAGAAAGGAGAACTTGTGGTTTTTTATATCTCTCTGTTGTACAGTGTCAAGTTTGTATGGCTCTAGTCAGAGAATCTCTGCATGTCACTGTCTCTGCGAACACTGTTGTTGTCCAGGAAGCGGTCACAAGGGAACTCAATGAGGTCCCCTTCCTCGAGGGGTGCAAGTCGTGCAGGACGACTGCTTTGGTAGCAGGTGAAGTCAGAGGACACCGAAGCCGACGCCATAGTTGGACGAAACTGTCGCCTGGTGGAGTACATGTGCCGCACGTGCACGGCTGACTTCCTCCGCTGCAACCTCCTCTTCAGGCTCCGCCCCACCCAGACGCCGCCGATGACAAGCAGCAGCACGGCGTTACCAGCCAGTGTGGCCACTGTCACCAGCTGGAGGTCAGAGGTCAGGAGGCCTCCACGGCTCAACTCCTCAGGGAGAGTGACCAGCCCTGCACAGTGGTCTCGGGGTGCGACTTGACACACAGATCCTCCAATGACTCCTTCCACGCAGACCATGTAGGTCACACCTGAGCTGAGTTCTCGGAGGGTTACGGAGCGAGCCGTGCCACGAGTGTACACGTAGCGAGGGAAACGATCAGAAGTGCCAAACCGGTCGAACAGAATCCGATAGTGGACTTCATCGAGGTCTGGCCCAGGTCCTGGCGTGTAGCGGTGATGCTCCCTGGTGGTCCAGTAGACGTTGACAGAACTAGATGTCACTTGATCCACTGAAACATTAGTGATGAAGTGGCGATTAAACACACACGGATCTGTGATTACAGGCAGAGCCTCTTCCAGATCTGACACGAGAAGATCAAACTTTTCCCCTGACTGGACCGGAGAGGTGGTGGTGGTGAGCCCCGTGTTTGCATCAGTGGTGTTTCTGTCCTGAAGCTCAGCTTGACGTGGTGTGGAAATAGATGGTGTACCAATTCTGGAGATGACATTTGACCTCCGTCTTCCTTTGGTATGATTTCCAGCTGCCTCTGCAGGAGGTCGTGACCTTGGGCTGAGCGACTCTTTCTTTGGTTTCTTTCTTCCCAGTGAAGAAGATGCCACATCTAAATGCCCTATGTCTCCCTGGATTCCCACCTCCTCCTTTTCCTCTCTCTTCCTTTTCTCTCCCTCCTTTCTCTTTATCAGCCCATCCTTTCTCCCTTGTGTCAAATCTGTCTCCTCCACCTGGCCTTCTTCAACTCTCTCCTGCTTCACTGCATCTACCAGTCCTATCTCTTTACCCCCCACCTTTACCAGCACACCTCCACCCCGGCTCTCCTCAGGCCCAGCTTGGCTCCTGCACAAATGGGTCAGGTTTCCGAGGGGCTGCAGCTGGGAGCTGTTCACATAGTCCAGATACTTTCCCCTCAAAGATGCTGGCTGATGACATTGCACAAAGACAGTCAACAATTTGCCCTGAGAATGGGCTGCAGTCATCCATTGTTTTAGCTCCTCCAGGCGACAGTCGCATGTCCAGTTGTTGCCATGGAGATCCAGGTCGTAAAGCACGTTGTTAAGGGCAAAAATGTCCCCAGAGAGGCTTGTGAGCATGTTGTTTTTTAGCTTCAGCACCCTCAAATGTTTAAGTTGCGAAAAAGCCAAAGGGTCCACGCTGGAAATCCGGTTGCGACTAAAGTCAAGCTCCTCGATGCGCTCCAGGGAGTCGAGGAGACCGGCGGGGATTTCCTCTAACTCGTTGCCGTCAATCAAAAGCTCTCTGAGGCTCGACAGCCCCCTCAGGGCGCCGCTGTCCAGGCGAGAAATTCTGTTATTGCTGAGAGACAGTTTAGACAACTTTTTCAGATTTTGGAAGACGTGGTTTCCGACGTACTGAATTTCATTTTCAGAGAGCAGCAAAGTTGTCAAAGCTCTGAGCTGGGAGAAGGTGAGGGCATTGCGCACGGCGGACTGCTTGTTATGGGCCAGGTTTAGAAAGCGCAGGTTGGTGAGTTTGGAGAACGCGTTTCTGTGAATGTGCTGCAGATTGTTGTATTCCAGATGCAGATAATGAAGACTGGTCAAACTTTTAAAAACAGAGTCCTGCAGAACTTCGATTGAGTTACCGTCTAGACGCAATTTAACAAGATTATCCAAGTTGGCAAACAGCTCTGGTGTTATTTTCTTAATATCGTTATTATTTCCATAGAGAATAGTTAATTTCTTCAGCGGCTGTAAAGTCCCAGCGGGTATATTTGATAAAAGATTATGTCCCAGGAACAACTCTTCCAACTTGGAAAGTTTCTCAAACGCTTTTGGCTGAATGGTTTGTATTTGATTATACTGTAGATTCAGCCTCACGAGGTTACTGTACCGTGTGAAGTCAAAAGCAGAGATGTTGCCGATGAAGTTACCACCAAGGCTGAAGATTAGCACCGCCTCGGACACCCGCATGGCGGTTTTGGGCACGGTGCGTAAACCGCGGTTGGTGCACATGAGGTGCTGCGGGTGCTGACAGTCACAGCGGTCCGGACAAAAGCTTGACGCCGGTGAGGAAGAAATGAACCCACTCAGCGCCAGCAGGAAAAAGCACGTCCCTACCAGAGAGTTGCCGGTATCCATTGCCACAGCGCGGCTGGCACAGCCAGAGGCCGATGCGACATTCGCTTTGTGTAGTTCAGGTGCTGTCGCCCCTCTCCTCTCTCACGCTGGAGATCATCTCGTCCATAATCCATTTAATGTTGTGAAAAGAGGAGAAAAGAGTGCTGCGCACATCAAGCACAAGGCTCCACTTAGCAGCATCATCAACAAGGCGCATTAATTTGGGCAGTGCGCTCTGATGCTGCCTGAAAGAGGTTCACCTCCACAGTAAAGCCTCCATCCCCCAAGTGGTCATCTGCTGCGAATTACAGCTTCGAAAAAAAGTGGTCTCACACACACACAGAAAAAGTCCCTCCCATGCAACTCTGCGACCCTGCCAAAACAGATGTGCACAAGTCCTGACGCACGAGATCCAGAACTTTGCGGGTGCACGCAGGTAATCAAGCACACCCATACACACACAAGTCGATGTGGGGGGAAAGAGAAATTGAGAAAGCCTTTGACCGAGTTTTCTGCGCGCCCCCGCAACCACCGGGGGTCTGAGATCTGGAACGGATCCCTGGTATGGATAAAGCAGACAGGAAGATCTCCTTCCCACGGAATCCCAAGAGAACCCCAAAGTTATGGATTCCCTTGCAACAGGATGCAGACAGAGCAAACCAGAGTCATCCATAAAAACGTGTAACTTCATACTGTCATTGGTTTTTGATAAGCTATGAAATATGATGATTGATAAAACAGCTGCAGCTCAGTGGACAAGGATGTGGGCTGTGCTACTAGCCTGAGGTTTTAAACCTGAGCATTGCATAAACAAAGAACAATCTGAGCCAAATGCAAACTATCAACACACCAACAGCCCAGTGTGCACTGTGTAACATCATCATGCATCTCAACTGTGGTTTATCATTCTCATTAACGCGCCTTGTGCTGCCAGGGTCATATGGAGCACAGATGGTTCACATTTGCAAATCAGGGAACTCGGTCATGAAGTGTGTGTCAAGAGTGAAGAGGAGAGGTGCCAAATCTGAGTTAAAGATCTCCAACTTGAAAGTGGGGAAATTAAGCAGGGCGAACAGAGCATGTGAAGGTAATGTGCAGAGTGAGGAATGATTATCTGCATTTTACAGGAAGGCCATGCTGCTGACTGCCATGATATCGACACATTTTTGGCACATGAGATTAAGTGCTTACCATGGCACAGATTAGTGGTAACTGACCTTTTTCAACTGATTTTAGTTCTTATTTGATGAGTTCAAGTTGGCCCCTTTATCACCACCACCCATCTCATGTCCTACAATTTCTTTGTGTGTGATATTTGATATTTCTAATTATATAAAAGTGTGTTTTTTTTACTAGATTTTTTCATATATCATACATGGAATCATCATTGTTTGCCTTGCCTACTTGGAGCGGCCAGTTAAATTTTTTACAATATTTTAATTAGACCACTTCTTAATTATTAGCTCTCAAGTGTTTTGCCAATCTGTTACTTCAAGCAAAAATAAAAAGTGGATGGATAATCATAACACAAAGCCAAGGGCGCTGTATGGGAGGGGGGCAGTTAGGCCGAGTCCAGGGGCCAATGACCAACACAGGCCCTAAAAAATGATGAGAACACAAGCCTATAGCCGTTTATTAATAATCAAATTATTGCACTGTTATGATAAATAGGGTATTTTGTTGTAAATGTACTAATTAAACAAATTCTTTTTAAACCTGTTTTTGTCAAAAAAGTAAACACCCAGAGAGCCTCCTCTCTCTGGCTTCCAAAAAAACAAAGGCAGAAAAGAAAGACAGGAGAGAGAGAAGAAAGAGTTTTCATTTGTTATTCATTATTTCAGTAACCTGTTCAACCGTTTATCCATCACTTTTGACCCACATCAACTATTTTAAGGGTGTATTCGGCCTATTAGCCGATTTTTAGAAAACTTTATGGTGATTCATTATTTTCTGCTATAGCTAACCATTTCATTGGTTTATGAGTCAGACCTACTTTTTGCTAACTCTCCCAGTGATTTTCACTTTAGCCAAAACCTTAAACTTTTTATTCATTACATTCAGCTATACTTTTAGCTAACCATTCAGCTTCTCTGCACACTTTGCAAGCCCCTCCGCTCCGAGAAACTTTTTGTTGTTGTTGTTGTTGTTGTTGTTGGTTGTGGCGGCCCCTGTGGACAAAAGCGGTACTGCTTACTGTCGTAACAGTGTTGTCCAACGCAAGCATTTGTTTTGGAAGAGAGTGAAAGAAACGCACTGCTTATTTGCACAACACCAATTCGACCATAAACACAAAGTGCAAATATCTGAAGAAAAAACATCCTCCCACTTCCAATCATAGATAATAAAAAAAGAGAGCAGCTGATTGATTATTTTTGCTGACTGAATGGATCGGGCGAAGACATTGTATAAGACAGGATAGTAATCTCAATCTCCTTGGCAATGCCATAACAAGTTAAAGTTCCTCACAGGGACTTTAGTCTTGATTGTCTCAGAACAGAGATCCGTCAGCCATGGGAAGAAAAAACATTGACGCAATGGTTTTCAGAGTTAACCTTACGTAGGACAGCTAAAACTCCCTCCACTTCTCCACCCAAGAGCAAAAACCCCAAACACACTCCCTGATTGGCCTCATTCTCATGCATATCTGTTGGCAGACATCATACTTAGACATTATAGCTGTATATGAGTGAGTGTCTGTGCATGAGAGACTGAGAGAAACACAATCCTTGGGGAAGCCCCCTCTCCCCAGGAGGTCATTTCCTGTCTGGCATTTTCTCCATAGTATTTCTGCATCTCTGCTCCCCCTCCCTCTGCATCCCTGTCATAGTCTCTCTTTCCCTCTCTCTCTGCGGAGCACACACATTGAGAAAACACTCAGAGATCTGGCCTCAGACACTGTGGGCCAATCCAATTCTTTTATGGCAGTTGTGCGGTCTGTGTCAGAGTCAAAAGGAATAAACAAGAGATTTCATCAGCATAGACATGCTTTTATTGCAGCATCACAAATAACTTGATCTTAACTTTAATGCAACATTTTAAGGAGGTTACGGGTGAAGGATTTACTCCCAAGAGAGCTCACTGTGTAAATGAGATGGACAGATAAAGGGAAACAGGGTAAGAGAAGATAAAACAGTCTGTGGAAATGAGAGCAGGGGATCAGAGGAGGAGGTTTTGTGCATTGTTAGACTGATGTAGACAGAGATTGTTGTGAGGGGAAAAGTGTTCTGGAGTTGACCCAGATAAGAAATTGGCACAATAGGACGCATTGAAGATCCTGTGCAGAGCTGTCTGCTGCTGCGCCTTCACACAGTAATGGCTGCAGACTGGTCTGACCAGTCCATCCTTTCATCACCTCTTTCCTCCCAGCGGGCCTCTCACTGTGCATTCATATACTGTAACATTTCAGTCTCACCAGAGAGAGAGAGTGTGTATGTGGGACAGAAACCTAATTCCACCAGGGAGAGGGAGGGAGAGAGGGACTTGTATATCTGTCTGCACCTGACCATGCCTGTTACATGAGACTGACAAATTGTGTATGTGTGTATGTATATTTATGCGTGTGTGTGAAAGCATGTCTGCATGAAATAAAGAAAATCCAGGTCAGTGCAGGTAAGTTTGTGTGACGACGTGTGCAAGTGAACGAGCCAATTCTGCGGCATACGCATGTAGGTCGTCTAGAGGTGTTTAATTTCTCCTGGTTGATCTTCGGGTGTTGAAACCCCGTTTTACTAGGAATGTGGGAGAGAGACGGAGAGGAGGAGAAAGTGTGTGTATGTGTGTTAGGGGGGAAGTCTCAAGTCAGGAAAATGTCCAGAGTAGTGTTTGAAAACCTTTGTCTCCATGACAACAGGCATTCGATACAGGGATAATTATACAGTTAAAGACTTGAGAAAAACTAAGTGAGAGAATCTTAAGAGGAGATTGTATGGGGTTGTATCAGGGTTGGATGTAGCTCAGGCTACATCCACATTTCTCCATTTTAAATTGAAGAAAAAGTATTGCTATGTTTCAGCCTGGCATCCTCATGAATTCAGTCTTAGTATCCCTAAGATGGAACAGTTTGGAGACGCTGCTGTCCCCGTTTTATTTTGAAAACTCTGCAAGCGTCTTACTGTGGACGGGCAGGGGCGCAGGTGTTTGGACACGCTGACGCGGACACATGTTTGGACATACTTTTTAGTAAAAGCTTAGGTCAGAAGATCATAATTAAACCTACATACCTTTCAAAATCTCCTTTTGTGGGTGAAGTCTTTACCCATGGCAATGGCTTCCTCAGGCGATGGACACTGTTCCCAGTTCTGCTGGAGTATGCCGTCATACTTGCTGTGGGAGGACTCCCAGTCAACATTTTCTGCCGCCATGGCTGCTTTATACTCTTGTGTTACTTGAACTAACAACTCCACCTCGTCATTCGTCCATGAAAAGAAATCACTTACCAGCAGCCATCGCTGCTCGCTGTCTGTAAATCAGTCTTCAAATGAGACGATCATCCGAGTAATGCTTCCTGTTTAAACCGCAATGTGCATGCGCAGTGTGCCTAAATGGTCAGATTAGTGCATTAGTAATTCATTTTCTGTGGGGTGCCCCTCTCTGGGATCTGCACCTGTCTAATAATGAGGTGCCTTTCATGGTTGATACTTTTTAAGCACAAGACTTAAACTTTTTGAAATTTTGTAAGGTACTCCTAAAAATTTGCTTAATCGCTGTCTGGACGAGGGTTACACTCCCATATCTTTATGGTAAATATGAGGTTATTGTCAGCAGCTGGATAATTTAGCTTAGCACAAAGACTCTAATCAGGGAAAGTAGTTTGCCTTATTCTGACCGAAGGTAATAAAATCTGCCTATCAGCACCACTAGAGCTCATAAATTAACGCATTATCTCCAGGCTCCTAGCCAGAAGATAGCTATTTCTTTATGTTAAGCCAAGCTAAACCATCTCTTGGCTGTACTTTAATATTTACTGTACAGAATTGAGAGTTGTCAGTAAAATATTGTGTAACCTATTTCTTTAATAAAATTCAGTACGTTCAAATGTAACATGCAAGGCTTAAATGTGAAAAAAAAAATCAGAAAAAGCTGGATTTTATCACGCTGTGACAGATATTGCACACAAGAAGTTATTCAGCACTAACACACAATGGCACACATACACATATAGAACTACAAAATCACATTCAACACAGCAAATCGTTAATCATTTATACCACAGACATACAAAATTGCACCAAACACAGTTGCACTGTCAAGACTAATGAGCCTCACACAGTCACAAACTTGCAGAAGGTTTTGCTGGTGGAAACATGCACATCCTGTTGTGTTTTATGATGCACAGATCTCAGCAGCACATGTCTCCCTGTGGGCCTCTCATGTATTAGAGACAATCCGAATGGGACACACCCCTGTAACACAATACTGCATTAATCTAGCACATATGATAAGACCCAGGGCTTATCATAGTCATCAGTGCCAAAGATGGGCCACAATGAAGATTAACAGCAGCTTTGCACCTCAGATTAGTGGGGCTCTAATCAATAGGAAATAGTTCAAACTAATAACAGATTGTCCCTGTGTGTGGGCGTTTGTGCAAACTGTGTGTGTGTGTGTGTGTGTGTGTGTGTTTCTTTGTGTGAAATCTACTATTTGAGGTTTTCCGTATTTGCTTTCAATAATAAACATGAATATGCAAAGACAAAGAGAGGAAAGCTAAGCAAAGGTAAGGAAGAGAGATGATGAGGATGTGTGTGTGTGTTAGTGTGTGTATGTAAGCAGAGTTTACATGAGCAGCAGCTGCTGGGATCATTAAGTGCTTTAGTCAGAGCTGGGGATCATAGATCTACTCCCCGCACACATGCATTAACTGTGTGTGTGTGTGTGTGTGTGTGTGTGTGTGTGTGCCTGCATGTTTATGAGTGGATAAGTAAGTGTGCACTTAGAGGGAGATGGTGAAAGAGACAATCCTCTCATGTGTATCCAGCTCCACTGAAATGTCACTGTAAGTACAGATTGTATATATTGCATGTTATACTGGAGATGCAGCCCCGTTTTAGGTGCACGTAAATTGGGGGGAAAAAAATGATAGAAGAAGAATGGGGGGGGGACACCAGGGCCCCATGCTTATAAACGTCCACATTCCCACAGCTGAACTACCACAGTTGGTTCCCATCACAGGAAGTAGAGAAGGAGGACAAGATGGAGGCAAAGAGTAGAGGAGAGGAAGAGTCCAGTTGCAGCACAGACACGTCTTATCATCCCTCTGTTGAAAAAACAATAATGGCGTCATCATAATCGAAGCGAAAGAGCACGGCACAAGCCCATTGGTTGAATGCAGGCACACTAGCACATCATGCAATGTGGGAAATGCATTTGCCACGGCATTCCTTTCTGCTCTGGGAGAGCACCAGCCCGCTCCTGCT
This sequence comes from Naso brachycentron, assembly GCA_029874485.1. Classification (NCBI taxonomy): domain Eukaryota; kingdom Metazoa; phylum Chordata; class Actinopteri; order Acanthuriformes; family Acanthuridae; genus Naso; species Naso brachycentron. The sequence goes on from JAQFJA010000008.1 coordinate 15,394,654, forward strand.
TGACCTTTTGGGGTCGTGTTTTGTCGTCGAGACCAATACGTAAAGCACATTGGGGGGTAATGGAGGGAAGGCCGAAATTTCAGAGTTTCAGTCAACCCTGTGAGAGTTAAAAACAGAGGGAATGGAGCAGGGGAAAAGGAGGAGGGGAGGTACTAAACATCTGGAAAAAATTTGAGAGCATGCTATTGCCCTGTTGAAAGGGTGGAGAGAGTGGAGGGGGAGATAAGGGGGAGGAATAAGGAGGGTAGTGTAAAGGAGCGTGTATTGGAGGGCCTTTAATCTACCAAGATTGATAGAAACTGTCTGCCTGCACATAATCAGCCTCAATCACATAATGACATAGAAAGAACTTAATGCTTTGAGATCTTAAGATTGCTGAGCTGCGCTGAAGATAACACTCATGATAGTCTTTATGGGCTGCAAGGGCACACTGAAACATTAAAGCAAGCACATATGCACACGCACACTCTGGCTTAGCATCACTCAAGCCAACACAATGCACAACAAGTCACAAACAAGAGCACAAAAATGTGGGCTTTATGAGTCAGTAAAACAAAGTCAGTAATTTAGAGAGCTGAGACATCTGATCTGCAGCTGTTGACGGGGAGTCTGCGAGTCCCCACACTCGCTTCTGTGCAACATCGCCCTCTGCAGACAAGCAACGATACAAGGGAACAACAGCAAGGTATAATGCAACAGTGCTAATCCTTTCCAAGAAACTGAATTTGTGATTATCTCCTCCTCCTTCACAGAGAGGTCAGAGAATGGATCAAAATTGGGCAAAATGGTTATATTAACTGAAATGTAAGGAGCCTTGACACAACATTTACATTATGACCCTGTCTCGGGGTCCCAAGTTAAAAAGTATTTTTAAAAGAATAGTTGCTATTTTGGG
>JAQFJA010000008.1:15395648-15408420 GCA_029874485.1 Naso brachycentron
ATGAGGTACAATTCAGTGCCACCAGTGTCTGATTTGTCAACAACCTTGTCACTGACAAACACTTGAATGCCACATTTGTTAAGAATCAATCACCGATTCTTAACGAATTAATTTTAATCATCATCATGCAATAATAGGTTGATTATTTTAAGACTGATAATTTTTCTTCTCTGATATTTTATTTTTCTAACATTAAAAAAAAAAAATCAAGTACCCCCTGCAGTACTCCTAAGTACCCCTAGGGGTACACGTACCCCCCCCATTTGAGAACCACTGGAATAAGCCCCATAGGATCTCCTCAGTAAGTATTAACCCAGTATTTTAAATCTGCAGTTTAGCCATCATCCTGTGCATTAGTAAAGGTAATTGAGATTTAGTCAAGTACTGTAGCCTAGCTACTTAAATGCTTAATTGGCCATTTCTTAAACCTGAGACCCTGCTTCCTGGACATCACGTTTGGTGTTTCTTTTCTTTTTTTGAATTTCCTGTTAGTGGATGATTTACATGACAGTCTTTTGATTGGTTATTTGGTAAACTCTAACTATTCAATCAGATGCAAAAATGACCTAATTGGTTTATGTTTGAAAAAGTTAACTCAAACTAAAATGATAACATTGCAAGGAAGGTCAGAACCTTTAAATTAATTAACATTTAAAACAGCATTTTACATATTTCGAAATATTAATATCTGCACTTGATGTGTTTAACATATTTAATCAATGAAAATGTTAATTTAAGCATTAGCACAATAAGTTTATACACAAGATTTTTGTTTTTATGTCAATCATAGTGGACATCAGGTGTAAAGAGATGTAATCTGAGCAAGTTTTTTTCTACTATGCTATACATTTATTGACCAGAGCAGAGACTTTTCTTTTGCTTTCAGTACTGCAGTAAAGTACAAGTGCCCTCTCTTCCCACAGCTCACTAACTTTTGACATTAAACATGAGGATACACACTTCAGAGAAGGTGCACAACTGCTTAAATATTAACAACAGGCAGCAAACATCTAAGAAACTGGAGACACCAGAGTGCATTTCAAACATTCTTCAAAGAAAGCAGGTACAAGTGGATGTCTGCTCGGCACAGTTACACACACACACTGTGAACTGCCTGCAGATAAACCTGCAGGGTAACAGGAGGGGACCAAGCTAGGACGGCATACAGACTCAAGCTGACCAGCAATTTAAAAGTGTTTTATTTTTTTTAACCAGATGCTCACCATCACTTAAATAAATTTTAAACTCAAACCATGAAATCTTGTACTTTCATGCATAAAAAATTAAATATATACATGCACTGTACTCAGCTGTCACTTTATTAAGTAAACCTGTATATTTTAATACAACTGTTGCAGCATCTTTCATTTCAAACTCATAATGTTTTTTGTTGACATTATTGGAATTATGTAAATTTAAGTCGATGTTGTATTACCCTTGTTAAACAACATTAACTCTCATAATGAGGTACAACTGAAATCTAGCATCACAACTCCTTCCTCCAGAGGAACAAAAAGATTTCAAGGTCCCTTGGTAAGAGAAGTAGATGTTTTGATTGAAGGTCTTTGCTCACTCAGAATCAAAACTGTCCTGCAAGTATTGTTAGTTTAATCACTTTCATGAGACACAAATCATACGTCAACCTAGTTAATAAATAAAACAAAAGTAAACACAAGTAAATATTGAATTTCCACTGCACATACCAATATTAGCATTCAGCTAAAAGTAAAGACCAAAACCCTGCAGATCCCCGTGCATAGCAGTGCTTCTCTCCTGGGTGCCGGCCGCTGCAGAGCAGATCATAGTAGACCAAAAAATAAAAGTTCTAGCACACACCAGGATGCTTGGACTGAAATTATTTATTGAAGAGTTACATTAAAAAGAAAATAAGGTCATTATCATAGGAAACCTGATGATGCATTCGAAACACGTAGTTCTGGAAGTTTATTTTTAGGTCAACTAAAATAAGAGACTGTACAGTTAAAGCTAATAAACTGCAGCTTTGATTGATGTAAACTGAGCTGAGTCTGAAAAAGGAAGCTGGCCATCAAGTCTAAAAATCAATTCACAGAGAATGGGTCCTTTTAATTGGGTAATAACATTACCTCTCTTTTTTCCCCACTATGATCCAAGAATACAAATAATTTCCTTTACAAATCAAAGCTTAGGTTTATAGGTCTTGGGGGATCAATCTGCCCAGCGCTTGTTTAATGGTTTAACCTCGCCTCCCATTCAGATTTCCACCTGACCTGACCTGTGTCAGACTGGGACGACAGAAGCGTTACTGGTACTGAAAAGTCACTTTTTTGCTGCTCTGGTTGCACCAGCGCAACTCAACTTACAAAACTCAGATCAAACTGACAAACTAGGTAATTTAAACAAATATGAATGAAGATTATTTCGCTTATTTCTCACCCTAAAAATTTCTCAGAAACACATTTTGGTGTACTGTTTAGCTGTAATTTGAGAATGATTGTGACAAGGCTATTTTTTTTCCTACTTGAAACCGGACTAAGTATTGCCCCAACTTGCATGTGTTGATCACCGCGGCTGATTGGTTTTAGGTCAATCCAATGGCATCTAGATATTTTGGTCAGTAGATTACATCACTTGAAAACTGAAAATGAACGGAGAGATAGGCATGCCAGGCCAGAGTAGTACTATATAGGCAAAAAAGGAATGTAAAAACTTTATGTAGCTCCAAACGGGCTGTGTGAAGTCTGATAAATTACCTCCAGTGATGTCACTTGAGTCAGTGTCAGCTGGGGCAGAAGACTTTAAATTTAAAAGAAAAAAGTCTGCGAGGCTGTGGGGTTAAAAATAAGCAGAGGTGGGAAGTAACGAAGCACAAATACTTTGTCACTGTACTTAAGTAGATTTTTCAGGTATCTGTACTTTACTTGAGTCTTTACTTTTATGCCAACTTGTTACTTTTACTCCCTACATTTGACACAAATATTTGTACTTTATATTCCTTTTTATTTTCAAAACAGGCTCGTTACTTTAGTTTGAATGCTTTTGCCTTTTTGGCGGTGCTCAGGAGACTTAACCAACCCAAAATGTCAATATTTGACACTCTGGGAATGAGACTCGACAATCAACTAATTTTCTGGTGCGCTTAGAATCAGCTTGGACAAATCCTACTCATTCTACCCTTAAGTTTAATCGTCCTTGTATTATATTAATATGACGTGAGGTTCAGTTAGCTTTGCACATGAAAGTCAGGAAGAAATGTCCTTCAGAGAGATACTTTTTCTTTTATACTTTGAGTACATTTCAGAACCTGTACTTTATTACTTTTACTTGAGTAAAGAAGTTGAGTCAGTACTTCTACTTTTACCACTCTTTTTTTTCCCCACAAATACCTGTAGCTACTTCTACTTAAGTAAAGAATGTGTGTATTTTTGCCACCTCTTCAACCAAGAGATAGTTCAGCAATTTTATCTATAATATGTTATTTTCACTTTGCTTTAAAGGGATTATGTGAATACAAACAAGAAGGAGGCTAATATGTTAATTAGAGTAGTTTGTTTTCATCCTGCATACAAAAAATCTGAATGTAAACTAAGCTAACATCGCAGGCTTCAGCTTCAGATGGCTTAACGTTAGGCCTTCCAGACGGGGGAATGATATCAATGTTGCGCTAACATGGAGCAATTCACTTAATGCGTTGTGTTTAATCAGTGTTAATTAGTAAGTGATTACTCATGATTAATATGGGGAAGGGGGACAAGAGGTCTTATTCAGCTACAGAACAGTTGCCCTGTCAGTGGCTCACTCAAGGGCAGTTAAAATTGTAAGACTTCTACTTTTTCTTTTGTTGAAGGGTTTTATCTCTCTTATTTTTCCATTTTTAAACCTACATACCACTGTTCACTGTTGCTGCTGCTTTTGCTCATTGTGCAGTCTCCACACCTCACCTATGGGTGTCACTGTCAGACATACTCTGCTTGTGAAGTATGTGTGTATGCTGTATATGTGCAGTAAGTGAGAGAAATGTGATAGGGGCATATATATAGCTCTACTGGCATTTACAGACTTACAAGTGTCAGGTATCAACTTACATTATGTTTTATTTATGACTGTCTCATTGTCTCCTCTTATTATCCTCTTATCCTATGGTTCCTTTTTTATGTCATGTTTAAATTGTGCTATTATTACTATTATTGTGCTTATTAGAAAGTGTCTGTTAATCATTTTCAGTGCATGTCTGGTGCGTTTTCAGACTTGTATACCTCACTGTAAGACAGGCGTGGTTCGGAATCTGTCACTTGTCAAGTATGCTTGGGTGTGTTTCCTTGAGGTTTAATTGTGCACTGTTCAGGTGAGTTAAAGTGAATTGACTTGGATTTAATACACATATAAATAAATAGAGGGAGAGAGATAGAAAGAGAGAGAGGGAGAGAGAGAGAGATATTTTTTTAAAAATACCTGTGGTTTAAACACTGATAACAATCTTTTCTTCCTGTATGTTCTATGTATATCACAGCAGCCTGTCAGTAATCCATATCCATTTTACCTTCGGTTCTATAGTAGGCTGGGTGCCTTTAAAATACAAGTTCTTAGTTTCTAGACACACCCAACTCTAACTCTCCCTTTCAGAGGCATTTTTCCCCTTATTTTATGTTTTCCCTTCTCTCTGTTGCCATAGAAATAAGCCCGACAGGAAGTGACCGCCTCATGCCAATGCAAAGAAGGAAATTTGTTTTGTTGGGTAAACAAATCCAAGGCAGGAAGGTAGCTCTGAGAGCTATACAAGGACAACAGAGGTGAAATGATTTAAGAGCTTTCTCCAAACAAAGCATAAGAAGCATTACTTAATTAAAGAAGCAGACAGTTAGTGAAAAAACACAAACACATGCTCGCTGGTTCACCCACTCGCTCAGTCTGTCTGCCTGCTTTCACGCAACTTCTCTCACTTACTCATCATTTCTGCAAACGGTCAGCACTTTGGATAAAGCCATCTTTTGCAACCAGAATGTCTGAGGAGAAGCACCAAACAATCTGTCACTGAACCAGACAAATAATACGAAAAAAAAAGCATCAAGGCAAACTGTATATTGGTAGCCCGCATACTGCTTTTTGTTTATAAACTGACTCTACAATCCACAACTGGTTATAGAATTAAAGACAGTCATAGAAAAAAAAAAGTTAAATCAATCACCAGATTAATGATTTGAGCAATTTTTCAAACAAAAATACCAAATATTGCCTCACTCCAGCTAACAAATAGCTGCTTTTCTGTCTTCAGAGACAATAAACTAGGCCTACACATACTCAGGTTTTGGAGTGGTGTTCAAACAAAACATTTGGTTTTCAGGAAATTGTAATCTGGACTTTTCCATTTTGGGTGGATTAAAGGGTAAAATAACTGTTACATCACTCAAAAATGAAAATAATAGTTAGTTGCATCTCCAATGTTTTGTATCGGCTTACCTATTTATAAAGACAAGAGCTTTGTTTATTCTAACCTCTAATACAGCCTAATTTGTTTTTTGAATGTTGTTTAGGACTATGTAGTACAAATATACGCTAACTGCCCCCCCCAAAAAAAAACAAAAAAGAAAGAAAAAGTGAGGATTTGGTGGTTATAATGAAGGAATCAGAAGAGAATGGTTGAGTAAAACAGATGAGATTTAGGGGAAACAATACCAGGAAGCAGACAATGACTCATTACCACATAATAGCACCTTAACTCATTAAGTGACAACTTAATGTTGCGCTGGAACTCACCAAACACTCCACTATCTGACGCCTGACTCTCACCTTGATGGTATTTTCTTTTGACATTTTTGCCTACGTCAGTATATGGGCTGTTCGCTGAAGTGGCCGCCTCATCCTCGCTTCCCGCCCCTCGCCCTGTCCTCGATTGTGATTGGCTCATTCAAGCATCAGTCACTCCTGCCCACTAAGCAAACCCCGCCCCCTCCACGCAGCTCGGGCTGTGAAGCGAGGAGCAGTAAACCAGGTGCCGTATGTCCCAACTGGTAGGATGCTGTAGCTCTCGCCGCAGAACCGTAAGCTTTTCCTTTCATTATTACTCATTTTTTATCAGAAATCTTGTGTGTTTTTACTGTTGTTGTCTTGCCTTCGTTCGAATTAAGCGACAGAGCTGACAGCGCTCCTGTCGTGTCTTTTAGCTGACCGTTTCAGCACCGGAGTGAAATATCGCTGTCGATAGAATTATTAATGGACTTCCTCGTGACATTTGTCGGTTAATTTGGTGTGTGAAAGCCTCCGTGTGTCAGTTAGACGATTGTGTTTTGGTTTTATCGAGTGTGTGTGAGCTTAGGGTTCACGAGCACATGGGAAATATGGTACATTTTGTCTGCGCTTTCAAGTTTGAATTGCCGTGATGTCTGTTAGCAACAGGAACTGAGCCGAGAACGGTTGAGAATTCAAACGGGACACCTGTGGTTTCTCTCCGTGCAGTTTCCTTCCCGGCCAGTCACGATAACCCATATTGGCTGCTGTGCTGACATAGTTCCCAGCACAAGCAAAATATTATTCCTACAGTCCAGTGTGGCTGTAATTAATGAATGCGGGAGTGCAGGGAGTGTAGTCTAACCAGGTGAGCTCATTCAATATGAGATATTTAGTCAAAGTCTCTGGGAGTTTTGTGATTTGGGACCGTTTGCCTTCCATTTCTAATGTTTTACATTGACACACACGGTTAGAGATGAAGTCATTTGTTGATCAACAAAAACAAACAAACAAACAAAAAAACCCCACAACGAAATCAGGTAATAAATTAAGTCAATTATTCATTAAAAATTCCCCCAAATTCAGTGTTTTCAGGTTTTCAAATGAAAAAATAGTTTTCTCAGGCTTCAAAAATAGTAAATAAAATGATGAACTTTTGATTGAACAAAAAAAAAAGAAGTTTTTTGAAGATTTAACATTGGACTCTGGGAACCTTTGGTAGGGGTTTGGTGCTTTCTCTTCAGGCTTTTGTGATGCTTGAGTGACTTTGTTTTTATTAAACAGTAAGTCAATACTTTGCCTTGGTCTCTTGGTCCAGACAGGATTATTTTATGCATGACTGGGAATGAAATCACCGTCACTGTGCCATTCAGATTGCCCTTGGGCACGCATTGTCCGTTCAATGCAAAAGTAAACAAAACAGTAGCCTTTAAAGTTGTTGTTTTTTGTTAACATATCTGAACTGAGGGTGGGGTGGTTCATAAGCTGTAATGACGTGGATCTTGTGCAGATTTCCACATTACAGGGAGAACACTGAAGGAGAACAGAAAGACGGTTTAATTTGCGTTTATATATTCACAGTAAACCTTTAAAATCCTGACGGTTGTTCTGTGTCTAATTAGTCTTTAAGTATTTAATCATAGAGGCATGGGAATACATTTTGGTTTTAGACAGTTTGTGATCCAAAATACCAAAAGAGGGCTTTCAGAATTCTGGAAATGTATGCATTTTATAGAGCACTTAATGATAAAAAAAGACTAGTTGTAGCCCTAAGAGGAGTAGTTAGTAGCAGTAATAGAAGAGACCCCACAACCCAACAGCCTGTGTTCAAACCCACGTGTTAGCATGTATCTGCCTTGTTGAAGTGCCCTTGAGCAAGACTTAGACTAACTAATCACTGACTTTTGTGGTTGATTTTGTACTTGTGCCCCTACTCTCTCCAGCCAACACAGGTTCACACAGCAGGAGTCAATGAAGTGTTACTAGTCACCTGATTGTAATTCAGCCAAAATGTTTATTACTGCTGCTACGTTTCTGGGTGTAAACATTCAGAGTGGCTGACGTCACATGCTGAGTTATCTCTGTGTCATTCTCTCCTTTACACAACACCCACTTAAAAGCTGGTAAACACAGAGAACTCCTGCCTTGACTAACACACCAAGCATCCAGTCAGAGGGGCTGTTTACACTGCAGCAGTGTTTGCATAAAGCGGTAAACTTTTGTTGTGGTTTGGCCCTTTTGTTCACATGACAACAGCGTGCAGGGGGCCTGAAAACGCAAACTGAAGAAACTTAGTTCCAGAGTGTAATTTTTACAAAGCATCACCCTTTCACTGCTACGGGATCTTACGAAAGAGGTGATGTCACGGCCCCAGCTCACGCATGCGCATTACATTTTCAGTCAAATAGCCGTGTGCAAGTAGGAGGACGACCACCACAACAATGGCGGACTGTCGTGCTGTGTTTGTGCTGCTGACTCTAGTGAGGTAATTCACTCTCTTCCTGCAAAATGTACATTTGCCACACTGCTAAATTCCGAGTCAGTCAAAGTGAGACTGCTATCTTACAATCTTCACATGTGGCGTTTGAGTTTAGTTGAACTCTACATTATTGCTCACTTAGCAACACCACAGTAACAAGAAAACAGTCACATCACACCCTCTAGTTTATCCATTACTTTTACAGTTTGTGTTGTCATTAGTTTCACTAGAGATAAGCTTTGATAAAAAGCTCGTTAGGTGTTACATACCAGTGAAACGATGCAAGTTCAGCATCACCACACATCTGTTTCTCCTCCGGGAGCTGTCTGCAGCATCAAAAAGCCACGCTAATATTCACTCTCGCCTTGCCTGTTTTTACATCGCTCGTCTTCTTGGCCGCAGACTTCAGTTTCTTTCTGTGAGTTTTGCTTGTGTTGGTGATAAAAGTCGTTTTCCATTAACTTCTGTGTTCGTTGTGTTTGTTAGACAGTCACAGAGACAGTAACTGTAGCAGGTTAGCCATTTCCGGCTGCGGCAGACCAGAAGCTGTAATGACTCACTATCGCCATCTTGCAGCATGACAAAACTACACTGCCATGTACTGGCCTGGCATGCGTACTACAGCACTTTTGGTTGTTTATGCAGAACATGTAAACCCAGATTTAAAGAAAAAAAAAAAGCGCAAAGGAAATAGAGCCTCTCTCATCCAAATGTGGCCTGAGAGTAACCTGCTGTGATCTCTAATGGTTATTTTTAGTTACAGGATGTACTGCCCCACTGCCCGACTGAGACTGTGTGAAATAATTTTTGTGCCGGTAGCAGCACAAGGTTCCATAAATAGCCCCATGTTTTATGCACTTAGATTTCCCATAAAGAACAAACAACGGAATATATTCTCTCATCTTTTTTTTTTTTGTATCCATAGCAACCCGTGATTGAGCAGTAGCACAAAGAGTTGCTTGTCTCAGCAGAACAGAGACAGAAAGTCATCTTTTGATGCATTTTTTTGGTCAAGAGTCTTTGGGCATGCTGGATCTCAAGCATGTCCTCTCTCTGTCTTTCTTTGTGTGCACATGACAATAACTTGACTGCTCCACGGCACAGTGGGTCTGCTTTTTACCTCTTTGATCGCTTGCCTATGCGCACATTAGTTTTTTTTCTGCCTGTGTACAGGAAATGCAGGCACTGTATTACTTTCAGATAAAAATATTGTAAAAAACACTCAGTCAGTCAGACACAAGTCAGAGGTCAGGTAAGCTAAGTGCCACTGCCACATGCAAATCCAAACCATATGCTGCCACACAGTTTGTCCATTCTGTTACTAAATTTATGTGTTAATGTAAGAAGTAGATAATATTGCCGGATGTGAGTCTATTTAAAGCATCTGATGCTGGCTTTCAGTCTGATAATCAGAGGAACATGCACAGCTTTAACTTGAAATAAATCTGTGAAGAAGCTTTACTAGATAATTCTAATGCTTCATTGGAGGTAAAGTTACAGATGGGCCATCTGTGAGGACCTTTTTGCTGTCTCCCTCAGCCGGCAGTGGGAGGATGTACAACTATGTGGACTGTCGGGTTGATGGCAGTCTTGCTGTTGCCAGAATGTATATAGGCGGAAAGCAGATGGACTGGCTGCTAAGTCAGTGTCTGAGTGTTTGTCATGCCAGGACTGGAAACTCCAGCCTGACAAATCCTCAAGCTTTAGCCTCGTTGTCTTGAGATCCTGTCATGGAAACTAGTTAACAACAGATGAGGTTTTGCTTCATGAAAGGCACGGTGCTCTTTGTAAATACACAGTATGTGTCGCCTGTAGCAATGCTTCAGTCAAGAAGGGTGTAATGACAAACTTAATGACTTGTTGAGTTACTGTTGTTTGACTTTTAGTTAAGTGATTCCTTTTGAACCTGGCGCTCATGCACTATTCAAAATGCATTTCTGCAGTTGTACAAAATCTTTCAAGTGAAAACTTTGAGAGAACACCGGTGGCTTGTGTGGTGGACACTTACACTCAGGCCCGACCGACATGGGGTTTTTGGGGCTGATGCCGATACCGATATTAGGGAGTAAAAGAATTCCGATACCCAATATATCTGCCAGTATTCTATATATCGTATTTTGAAAGTGGTTATCAAATATGTGTGACAAACATATGGAATGAAGGCAGGATATCTAACAAAATTTGTTGCAAACATCAGTGCATGAACAGTAAACACTTCATTTATTCCCGATTAAATAATGGACTGTCCTCTGTTAGAAAAACTACATGATTACACCATTTTAAATTTCTAGTCCAAGCATTTTTCCAGCTGTAAAACGGTTTTAATATCTGCATATATCAGAGAGAATATGTGCTGATACCGATATATCTGAAATAGACCAATATCGGCCGATAATATTGGCAAATCGATATATCGGTCAGACCCTCATCTAAACCCTAACCTTTGCCTGGAATGGAAAGGTCTTTTTCCTGCTCTTGTGTGTGTCTTTGCATCTTTGCTTTAGACCTCTAGCGTTAAGCAAGTCTGTGTCCGCCATAGAAACTGTTATTAAGTCCCATCTTGAAGAGACATTTATGCAAAATAGGGGCTTTTATTGTAAGGTAACTGTAGGTACTTTTTCCTTTAGTGCAATGAAAGAGAAAGTATGCCAGGGGAAAAGAAAGAGGAGCAAGTAAGTTTCATCCGCTATGCATGGTGATAAGTTTCTCACTTTCATCTGCTTTACCTTTTCCCCTTTCCCTGATTTCGTGAATGCTGATACATGTTAAAGAAAGACATGCAAACAAGGTTTCACTTCCTTTACCTTTAAACCTTTCGCTCACTCAGGCGGGCCCTGTGACTCTGGCATTGGCCGCTGCTGTGGGACAATCTCTTTCCATCTTAACAGATCATTTACAAGGTGTTGTGCCATTAATGATTGACTCCTGTTATGTAAGACTGAAGTCAAAACCCCAGCACTTCTAGTCTTACAGTGCAGGAGGCTCAGTGGTGTACAATACTACAGTAATCACTCAACTGAGGTAAGAAGGGCACCCAGTGTGGTGTTCTGAGACTGATATCACTCACCGTATTTTACCGATTTTACGGTTCATCCATGGCAGATCGTGCTAGGCTAATACGCAGCTTTCGCCAAAGCTTTTAAGCTGCCAAAGTGAGAGGTGTTGTGAGCTAGCAGCACTTGAAACGAAATCCTTGCACAGATGCAGCGGCAATTTTTGAGGTTTTGCTCAAAGGAAGTGTTTTGCTGCAAACTTTGCTGCTGAGTTATGTGAAAGGAAAAGGGCCGAGGAATGGAAGGTAGTGCTTAGTGTGTTTCTGTGTTGTGTAAAATGGTGCCTGATGCTGCTGCCCTTACTCACCACATTATTGTGTTTATAGTCACGGTTGCTTCCAAGAACTCAGTCAGAACTGGAAATTTACCATGGAGACCTTGGACTCCCACACTAGATTTTAATACTGAAGGTTAAATAAATGGCTGGAGGCAACTTCTGCTGCTGAAGTTTAAAATTTGCACAATATGCATAAGTAATGTGTAGAGACTTTTTGAACTTGGTGTACATCTTAAGCTTGAGATGCTGCAGAAGAGGTCAGGCATGTCACAGCCTGAGAAGCACAAACGCAGCAGCTTGATGAGCAAATTTCGAGCTCCACACGTTACAGTTTTGAAGCCTCCTCAAATGTCCCATTAGTCTGTGCTCCAGAGCCTGTGAAGTGTGTTGTAGTCTGCTTTTAGCTGACTGTAGCTTGCTGTTTGTTGTGCCGTATCTGGGGTATCGCAGCACGGAGCACATTCTTTCCTGTTGATGACTCATGTCCTGGGCCTGGTACTGACTGTAAGTGGGGCCTTGGGAAGCCACAGCATACACAAACACACACTCAAACCACCTGACCGTTTGCAGAGGGTATAGTTAGCAGCATACGGAAAATCCAAGAGTTTACTCAGATTTACATGTGTATACTCAAAAGGCACACAGGCTTTCCCTCGCTGCGTTAATCTGCCAGACAGGGATGTTCTTGGCTCATTTGTACAGTACACGTCCATGCAAACACTCTGGAGGATCAGTGTACAGAGGGAGTGGCAACAAATAGGGGTATAACATACACAGCCAGGTTGTGGCATGTCATTTGTGGCAAGTAGAGGAATGTTGTTGCATCACAGCGTTCCCTGTTCAGCCCAGACAACCATGAACACATGCAGCACATCTCTGTATTTATATAAACACAGAACACAATACTCCTCAAATGTGTTAAGCAAAATGATTTTATTTAGTTTTTTGGTTTTATCTCAGTTTGGTAAGGAATTATCCATTTGGACAGCAAACGTAAAAGATTATAATACAATTCGATCATTAAAGTCAACATACAACGATGTTTATGAAGCAACATTACAACAGAGGGTGTGCTTTAACGTCATTTGAGCACAACAGTAGCAACAAGGTTATGACTAGGGCTGTAATCAACCAAGGAAATTGTTGGTCGACTGAAGCCCTGAAATTTCGACTAAAAATCGACTAATTTGAAAATTGGCCGGATTCTCTCGCCTTTTCTGTGCCTGGCTTCCTGTCTGGTACGATCTGTTCTATCCAGCT
>JAQFJA010000008.1:15415381-15432015 GCA_029874485.1 Naso brachycentron
GACTCGTCGGCGCTCCACGCTGCCCTGCCCCAGCCCCACCGGTAGTGTGAGCCTGTGGAACATCCTGAGGAACAACATCGGAAAGGACCTGTCCAAGGTTGCCATGCCGGTACAGCTCAATGAGCCGCTCAACACCCTGCAGAGGCTGTGTGAGGAGCTGGAGTACAGCGAGCTGCTGGACACAGCCAACCAGACCCATGACCCTTACCAGCGTATGGTGAGAGCAGCCTGCACCTACACACATGCAAAAAAAATTCTCATACAAACACTGACACATGCACTTAATGGATAGTAAGAGAGTTACGCGTTTATTACAAGGTAAATTATCTACTTATCCTGCAGGTGTGCAACATCAAAGTTGGTGTAGCAAAATTTTGACAGGAAACGTGTCTTGGGCTCAGTGCTCTTCCTCATACAGCTATTTAAATGCTTTTGCTCTGTAAGTGCTTCTGTGAGTGGCTTTGATAAATATTTTATTTTTGCAAGGAAGAACCTTTCACTTGTCTTCTTCTCCTGAGCCTGTGAAGAAATTCTTTTCTTTTTAAGAATATTCGATGCTCAGTTATTGTCAAATAGACACTTGGTAGTTAAAAACATGTCAAGTCTCACTCTACATCCTTTAGAAAATACAATACTCAGTACTTTTATTTACTGTAGCAATAATTATACCTGGTTGCACACAAATAAAACTCTAACATGCATCTACACACACAGTCAGTGGTACAATAGTCCCCTTTAACAACTGTTCAAATCTACACACACACACACACAAACTCGCAGTTGTGTTCAAAACCTCATGTTGACAGGCATCTTTGGTCCACTCATGTAAAAACTGTTATTCATCCTCTTTGATTTTCCATGTAGGTTTATGTCGCCACATTTGCGATATCTGCATATGCATCCACCTTCCATCGAGCAGCAAGCAAACCCTTCAACCCTGTCCTGGGAGAGACGTACGAGTGTGACAGACCGGATAAAAACTTCAGGTTTATAGCTGAACAGGTAGACACACAACAGACAACACAAGTGAATCATTGCGAGGGAGAGAAACTTCCTTCACAGGAACAGCTACTTTTCAATTTTCCTCTTTAAACTGATTGAAATCATGCATAATCACTGATTATTTTCTAGCAGATGAAAGGTGTTGCACAACAACGCAATTAAGTTTAATGTGCTGCATTTAATGTTTTTAAGTATTGATTTAGAACTGCAAAATTACTTGTTGCACATTGGTGAAGTCCTCTCATGTTAGGAGTATCAGTGAAGGCCTTCAGCAGTGGAAGAACAGCGCCCTCTTCTAAGCAATACACAAGATTGCAGAAAAATCTAGCCTAGTAGCAAACAATGTCAAGCAGTGCACGTAATCACCTACCTATTCTTCTCTGCGGTGGTCTTTGTTGACAGTAATTATACTAATCTCTTACCACAAATGTAGATACACTTTAGAGCTCACAGAAAGTAAGAGGTATCATCTTTCCCACCTTTTGTTTTTGACCGATTCATGACACAACTCGCTGGGCTCAAGTCTCTGCTGCAGTAATGCAAAGCTTAGATGAAATACCTTTTAATCTAGTCTTTTCTGTCTGTCTCTTCTCTTTATTTCCCAGGTGAGTCATCACCCACCTGTTTCAGCATGTCACTCTGATTCAAAGAACTTTACCTTTTGGCAAGGTGAGCAGGAGAACACATGTTTTTGATAAATGTGCCATTTCCCCCTTCATTTGTCTGGGCACCACACCTTTGTTTTGGAGTGTTAGTGACACGCTGCAGGTTATATTTAAAGTGACTATTAGTTGTAACCTTATTTGACTTGAGTTCTCACTCTGTAACTTTCCATCGCATGATATATATAAATACTCTATTTGCATTCTGTAACAAATGGCTCTGCAGACTATACTGATGCAGCCTTTTTTGTAAACTCACACTGTAAAATCTGGAATGTTATTCAAAAACAATTAGATAACCAACACTGCCAACTGTTGCCCTGTTTGCATTTAATGTTAAACAATTTAAGAAGCTAAATTTCCAAAAAGGACACTGCTGTTTACTGAAGAGATAAAGCCTTTAAGATGTAATTAAACAAAATACGACAGTTTTAATTGTTTCAAGCACCCACCATCATTTTGTGATTTGTTTCTTTTAGATGTCCGATGGAAAAATAAATTTTGGGGCAAATCCATGGAAATTGTTCCCATGGGAGTCACGCATGTCACACTACCTGCGTAAGTCTTCTGCTGCTTTATGTATTGTGTGTGAATGCAGTTTGCATGTGCATGAGTGTTAACACTCTTGCATGTTTAATATGGGTTTAAGAGCACTACATGTGTGTGATTTCTTCAGGTTTGGGGACCACTACGAATGGAACAAAGTGACATCCTGCATCCACAACATCCTGAGTGGCCAGCGGTGGATAGAACACTACGGAGAGATGGCCATCAGAAATATCAACAGCGATGCCTGCCAGTGTAAAATCACATTTGTCAAGGTTAGGAAACATGCCTGTTCAAATCACAGCGTATGCTGTATGCTAATGTCTGTGTGCCAGCTGTGAGTTCCACCGAACTTTGAAGAGGGAGGGAAACTGGGCAAAATGTGTTTCTCATGTCTCAACAATGACAAACAATGCAGTCCATGCAGGATGTGATTCACTCCTTGATTATTTGTGGAGTTATTCTGTAGAGAAAATGTATCTAATTGTGCTAGGCTCTTACTGTTGTTTCTGTCCTGTTAGCATGTATTGTTTTTTCTCATTCTCATGATCCTCTGTCAAACTCTTGTAATCATCACAGTTGTCTGACTTTCAGCATCTGGTTTAAGCTTGTTTGTCCTTTTAATAGACAATCTCTAATTTGCTCCTTTGTAAAAATATAACTGCAGTGTTTAATTCAGTTCTGCCTACACAAACAAACACGCCTCCTCTTCAGTATGCCAGATAATAAACACTTTTAAGACAAACAGCACCATCCTCTGGACAAAAATAGGAACTGAATTTCAAAATATTAGCACGGAAAACTAGACAGCAGAAATCCAATTCTTTTAAATAAAAACAAAAGTCAGAGTATTTTGACTGAAAGTGTTAGATTTGATACTTAGGATGTCTGCTCTCATACTGTGTAATATATTTTGTTGTTGATACAACACAAACAAACCATTTACCTGTTTTATTTTTAAAGGCAAGATCATGGAGCTCCACAGTGAATGAGGTGGAGGGCGTGGTTACAGATTCCAATGGAAAAGTCGTACACTCCATTTTTGGAAAATGGCACGAGGCAGTTTTTCAAGGAGACCCACCCTCTGCCACGTGTATCTGGAGAGCAAGTGAGTGACTGCTTCCTGGAAGAGTCCATTATAAAGTTTTTATGCCAGGACACTTCAATCAAGTGACCAAACTGAGCTTGACATGACATGACAGCTGCTACTTTGTGTGTTTTTGCGCGTGTGTATAGACCTCATGCCAGTGGAACAAGAGCAGTACTATGGCTTCACCCAGTTTGCAGTGGAGTTGAATGAGATGGACCCCACCCTGAGACCCCTGCTGCCCCCCACAGACACACGCTTCAGGCCGGACCAGAGGTTGGCTCTTTTAATCTGATGTTGATCATTTTGAGTCTGTCCACAGATGTCAGCCCTACAGCACCTTTTATAGAAACTTAATTACTTTTTTCACACTTTATTACTTTTGTTGCTGTTAAACCATATACTCTTGTCTGATTTCTTGTATACAGGTGTGCTTGTAGTCTCACCTTTGACCCCAAAAATGACTCAGAAAACTGGGTGTGAAACAGTAAATTGCCGAATTTCATTATCTGGACTGTAGCCAAACACCAGGGGGTGTTGGAGATGTTTAGGCTTTACTTTTGAGGAGCTTTCATGTCATCCATCTTTTTACAATCAAACATGCTAAACATGCTATGAAATTTCAAAGGAAAGCCATGTTATAAAGATAAAGATTGAAGATATTGGATCATTTGTCATAAAGGAGATACACCAATCCAGATCGGTAGATCGTTACACCCCTACCGAATTTTTGCCTGAATTTCATGGGTTTTCAGCATAAATGGGGAAAGTTCAAAAGGAATTTCAAGTTCCTAGTTTAGTTCCTGGCTTTTTGACTGTTGTCAAATTAACAGTAACATCTGCAACAAGACAAAACGTCTGCTGTGAGAACGGACAACGCACAGCTTTAGCAAGTCTTTGTCAAATCAATAAGGCGGCTACTATAATCGTAGCAGCATACATACGGCCTCCCGACCAGAATAGCTGTTTTGGCTGAACTGGTCATGTCAGGAGACACTGACCAAAGGATTTCAGAGGGGCAAGAAGGACTCAAGTACTATACTCAAGTACTGAGAAGAACACTAAGTTGCTATACTTAGATTTCCCGTTTCTGTTTCCTATCCTCATTTGCTTTTTCTGCTTTGTGTCCAGGCTGTTAGAGGAGGGGAACACAGAGGGAGCCGAGGAGCAGAAACAGAGGATAGAGCAGCTCCAGAGGGAGAGGAGGAAAGTGCTGCAGGAGAACAACA
Organism: Naso brachycentron; assembly: GCA_029874485.1. Classification (NCBI taxonomy): domain Eukaryota; kingdom Metazoa; phylum Chordata; class Actinopteri; order Acanthuriformes; family Acanthuridae; genus Naso; species Naso brachycentron. The sequence continues at coordinate 15,419,908 of JAQFJA010000008.1, forward strand.
TGATACACCAGCCACGCTTTTTCAAGTATGCTGCTGTTTTTCTTGGCTGTGTGTAAAAGTGTCCTTGTGTGCTTTCAGACACAAGGCTTGCATGTGTATTTTTTCCACATAATTGGCCCGTTGTTTGTGCTCCGAGTTCACCTCCATTGCAGCCGCTGTGTCTCATGTGGTATAAACATCTGTGAACATCACAGATGAAAACTTGTGATGAATGAACATGAGGTTAAGATAACTGTTGGTTTTGTAACAAAAATATATTTTTTAGCTAATATAGTTTTGTAATGATTCAAAGTTATATTGATGTCTAACATTGTTCTTGAAACCAATCTGGTTATTGAATATGCTGAAGATTTGCTACGCATCACTTTATTTAAAGGCAGAGTCAGCAGCATTTTCCTTAAAAAACAAAATATAGATTTAAAGAAATTTAATCCTGCTCATCACTTAAAAACCTCTAGATGTGTGGTGGCGACTTTGTCTGCAGAGCCCCCCCTGTAATTTGAGGTTTTGGTTTATTTGGGAGGTTTCTGGGTAGAGATTGGATGCTTTTCCCCCAACAAATGAGAGTGTGCAGGTGAGTTTGGGAGTGGATAAAACATAGCAACTGGATGCCATTTAGACTGAAGAAAACTGCAAGTACGGATGTAGCAGCGAAGAAAAGGAAATATGGCCTTAGTGAGGCGGAACGGCAAGCAGATAAAGCTCGTTCCAGAATGACAGTGAATATCGGTTTTGCTTTCAGCTGCTTTTGAGCTCTGAAGGAGAGGCTGGAGAAGAAGAGTGACGTGGAGTTGGCCTGCTGTCCTCGAGGCCATATCCAGGTCTTTGTATTCCTTTATAAAGGAATTGTAAGGATGGAGGTAGCAACAGTTCTCCTCACACAACCGTTCCTCAAAGCAGGCGTCCATTATTGCTGTCTTGCTCTTCTTCTAGTCTACTCTACAAACGCCACTAACTGGACTGGAGTGTGGAACAACCACTTACATTAGCGCGTGCACAGTCGACGCACTTTCCACACATACAGTCCGCACAGTCACAAATTTTGGACTGCACTGGATATCTGTGGAGGGGTCCATGTGGACGATCGCAGACATGGACAAATGACGATTTTTACATCATGCGGACCTCCGTGTTTCTGCGTGACCCAATTTGAATGCTGTGATTACTAACTGCAACCAACAATGCTACTGACTCTACCTTTAAATATGAGTGATGATGATTAAACATTCAGTGTATCGATCCTAAAAGCACTTTTACTTTGTTTTGTCAACAGGAAGTCTAACAATGATACGTGGGTGAGCAACAACACCTACTGGGAGCTGCGCAGAGACCCTGGCTTCAGTAAAATGGACTTCCCTGTGTTGTGGTGACCTCTGGATTTCACCAAGCCTCTCCACCACAACCTATCATAGAGAGGGAAGTGCTCCATGTCACGGTGCAATGCAGTGTCAGCCTAAACCTAAAGGGACATCTGCTTCCTCTTTTTAGGACCAAGCAGAGCCTGTAGAACTTCTGATGGTTTAGTTTCTGTTGCTTGTTATGTTTCTCTTTAAGGGTACATTCTCTTCTCATCATCATACTGTTTACAGTATCACTGTTAAGAGTCATATCATTATTCTGTTGCATCTCAGCATTTACCAAAGTGCCTTCTATTGCAGTGCCTCAGTCAACTGCTGTAGCAGTTATGCAGAAACACTTAATGCAGAGACTTTCAAAATCTTGTGGATGACGTCGAAAATGACGTGAAATGTGGATTTCTCTGAAGAGAAGAGGATCGAGGTTGGAAGTGAACTTGTTCAAAAGGTCAAATTCCTCCATTCAGTCAGCTTCATGACTGAAGAAATGATTACTTGCATCAGTGACGGATTGGAGGTTTTCATTCTGTAAGACGAACTCCAGCCTTTTTTGCTGCCTTGTTATAATCAGTTGTGACTGTCATAGGACCGTGTGACAGTGGATATCAATGTTGATCAATGAGGAAAACTGCAATAATACTCTATGTTCAAAGAATAAACTGGTGGATAGAGAAGTTATACTGTGTCACACTTTTTGTTTTTTCAGTGGTGGAGGACCGTTATTTTTCCATCTCTCAGTCTTTGTCACCTCTCTGTCAGCTTTTACCTTTACAAAGTTGTGACATATCACCACCGGCAAGTGTGTCACAAACTAAAATGCAGTACACACACCGCTGCCCTCAACCGTGACTAAGTGACTTAACAGAACTTTTACCAAAGTTTTGTCAAGTCACCATAATTAAACTGTGTAAAAGGGGAGTTACCCAATCAGTGCCGCTCTCTGTCCAGTGCACGTTCCTTTTGGCAGCTCTACATTGGCTTCTTAGGGACTGGTGACATTGGTACAAGCTGATTGGCTGTTGAAACAAGTGACGTGCCTTACGCTTTCAAACTCACCTCTGCTGACTGTGTCTGTAGCTTGAGTCGAGCTTAGACCAGCTTACACTGCTGCAACTTTCCCTGCAACCATTTCATCTGGTCATGAATTTTTGGTTAAAGTGGACTCGAAAGACAACGACGACAAACAAAATAAAACAAACTGATGCAAAAACAGGGAGGGGAGGGCGCAGCAGAGTTGCTTCCCAAAGAGTCTCATACTACATTTAGCTTGATCTCCAAATGTTACCAACAACTGCTTAAATAGGACTTAGTTTTTAGAATTTTGGTCAGGAAGTGCCAAGGATGCACTTCAACTCTCTCATTTACTGTAATGTTATTTTGTTCCAATGTTTTTCACCATGAACACAAAAGTAGGGACAATTCAAACTGAGATTCCTCTGTCATTTTTAACTTTGCCCATACAACATAGAGTTCTTCTACAAAGCCTCCGGATGCTAACGGTCTTCTCATTTTAACAATTGAAACTACAGCTTTTGAACGATAGCATCTTGTTTCAGAGGTACTTTACTTTTAAGTCCAGTTTACACCAAAGATTCATGATGAGGCGAAACGGTGGATGAGCTGGATTTCTTGGACAAGACTTTGCAAATTTCTTGGCGTATAAGAGAAATATAAGAAAACTCAACGCTGAGGTCAGTCGTGTTCTTTCTGTGTGGAGTCTGCATGTTCTGACTGTGGTTTCCCCAAAGTCAAAGCACAAATAATATTAAGATTAAAGGTTCTGCAGACACCCTCAAACCATCACCACGGAGAGTCTTGGTCATCTATGGACATCTTAGACCGAGGTAAGCAAAATAACAGCTTGGGACCTGACAAAAAATGTAAAATTATTTTATAAAAATACATTTTTGGGGGGGAAGCGATGCTTTAATTCTGCACCTTTTTAAAAACTATGTGCATGTATTAGTTATTCGTCCACATGTTACTGTTATAGCCTTTAATTCGCTACTTGAGATATCTGAAATTAAAAGCAAATTTGAACATTTCAAATTAAAGAAAGCTGCTTCAGTACTTGCCATTTTTGCAGTTAATGTGTTTATTGGTACTACAGCTGTCACTGGTTGTCATTTGTCCTGCTGAATGGCTCATTTCAGAACTACTTCCCTTTATACACACACACACATGCACACAAATACACGCACATACTGTGCTACTTGTTTCTTGTTTTTAGTTATGAATTGAATTTCTTATGTTTCTTTAACTCTTGATGCTTTGGCGATATTGTTTTTATGACTTAAATGCCCATAAAGAAAGTTTGAATTGAATGAACCAGACGTTTACAGGTTATTAATTTCTCTCCAGCAGGAGAAAACATTGACCTTAATTGCTGAAGTTGAATGATATCAGACAGATTAAAAGGGGCAAGACCATTTACAGTTTTATAAGTCATCACTGGCTCCTTCAAGTCTGATCTGTCACTGGCAGGTGTAATGTAGTCAGCTTTTTAAATTTAATTTCAGAGTCTAACTGCAGCATTCTGAACAATTTGAGCATTAGTGTGAGCATGTAACAGACCCGACTGCCAAATAATCCAGAAATGAAATCGGGATGAAACAAAGGCATGAATTAAAGTCTCTCCATAAACCACAGACACACAAAAAAAACCTAATTACAGCTGTGTCACAGATGTGGAAAAAGATGATACTGGAGTCTTCTTCAATGTGCTGACCAAAGAAGCTAAAACCTAACTGGTTGAGGGTGACTGTAACTTGGTCCAACTGGTATCTATGTCAAGCAGGGCCAATGACCAGCATCAGTTATGTTGGAATTTAAGAACAGGAAATTAAATGACCTCCAGGATTTCACAGTGGATAAACAGGACTAATCTTTCTGAGCGTGACCTTCAGCCTTTACAGGCACAGTCAGCTGAGTGTCAGCAGTGTAGATGTGAAAAATTTACTTCGGAACTGCTGATAATTTAGAAGATAACTTATAATTGTATAAAGCAAACAGCAGAGGGCCAGAACAGTGCCCTGATGCACTTCTCATTTCACGTCATAATATTTCTATGAAATACTGAATAGGAAAACACACTGCATTCTTATGGAAAGGAGAGAGTTTAACCTTGCCAGAACCAGGCCAGAGTCTCAAACTGGTTTTCAAGTCAGTCGAGGATTATACCAGAAACAATCATATCAAAAGCTGTACTACAATCTATAATAAAAGAAGCACAGATGTGGGATGCCTATTTTTACTTGTGTTGAGCTGTGGCACTAACCCACCAACAGTGGAATAGAACTGAGAATTGTGGAGTATGTTTTGTTGAATTCTTCAAGTTGATTTTTTTTTGTATGGCTGATTGTTGGTCCATTGCTGTCTGTTGCACCAGAAGGTCTAACCATTGTGAAATAGTAATCTTTTTCCTACTTTTCCAGTTCAGCAGTATTGTTTTCTTGGCGACAGTTAGGGCTACAAGCAGGGGCGTTATGATTTGTTTTGAACTTGTGTTCCATGCTCCCAGGTTGCCAAGTATGCTCGGGGATAGTGGAATATTAGAGCCAAAGGGGATGAGATAGTGTTGTAGTTATTTCATTCCAAAAGTTTCGTGTAGGTGGACAGAGCCAGAGGGCGTGAAGGCAGTCATCTGTTGTGCTGAGTGTACACCAAGTGCAAATGTCTGATTCTGATAGTCCCATTATGTGCATCTCGTGCTGTGTGATGTGTGTTGAGTGTGAGTATTGAGATCTTTTTCCCATTTATTTGTTGAAGTATGAGGTGTATCGTCGGTGGAAGATACAAGTTTATACAGTTTGGAGAGTGTTGTTTTGTTTTTTTTTAAAATGAATGATTTTGTTAATGCTGTCTAGTAGTCGTGGTTGTACAAGATGTGTGTTAGTAATGTTTAGTTTTGCTTTAATTGACTGTTTTAATTGGACATACTGTAAAAAAATGTTGTTCCTTGATACTATATGTGTATGTAGCTGTTGAAATGTTTATAATGTGTTATGGTCAAAAATGGTGGAGGTGTGCGATGCCTTTTTTTTTTGCATTTTGTGCCTTTTATGGGTGATCTGTTTGCAATGAGGTCTGGGTTATTTCATATGGGTGTCTGAGTTGTAGGTGAGACCGCAGTGCCTTTTAACCTCATTTATTGACTGTTCACCAAGCTGTCAGAGTTGTGGTGATGGGATGTTTTTGAAGCAGTTGCAGTTCTTGTTAATATTTATTTTTATTTTAGCCCAGCAATTGTATTACAGTGTACAAATTATTGGACATTTCTCTGGGCTTTTTCGAAATATGAATAGCCCCCACCCAACTTCCCCACCCCATATCTCCATAGCCATCTTAATGAAAAATATTAATATGCAATTACACAAAATGTAAATTAGATAGTATCAGTATAGTTCAGCATGATATGCCAAAAATAGACTTAAAAAAAGAGGAAAAAAAGAAAAAGGCACCACAGAAAACAAGGAAAAACTGTTTTCCACTGTCTCACAATAATTCTGCATCCTGTTAACACGGCCAGAGGACACCACGATTTTTTGAGACCAGACATTTGGTATTCACGAGGGATAATTCCCGAGAGACATAATGCTGCATAATTTTATGTAAAAGTAATTTAAGAAAGTATATAATCAGAATGTAAGCAATTAATGGTTAAAAATGCTATTTTAAATTATTTCAATTTTATTTATGTATTTGTTTTTGGAAGGCATCTCGTGACCCCCCTCTCTGTGTCTTGTGACCCTGCCGGGGAGTCCTGACCCCCACTTTGGTAGTAGTTGCAGGCTCAATCTAAAACACAGTTCTTACACTCAGGTGATTATACAATGATGAAAACGTACTTAAGAATATAATGTTTTATTTCTGCCAACAGATTCTGCTAAATCCTACACTGTCTGGACCTCGAGAACAGCCATGAGAACATCTGTGCCCCTTTGTTTGTCCATATACTCCAAGAGACAGAAAACCATTATCTGTAAATCTGCGTGACAACTCCCTGTCAGCCTTTACAAAGTTACTACTTATCACCACAGGCAAGTCAAACCACAACACACCCACCCACTCACACATAAACACATTTCCCGCACCCCAGTTTGTGCATCTTTTCACTTTGAATCAAACCACCATGTTATCACCTGGTACCCATTACCACTGGCACAGAACAGGGTTTCTTAAGGGGATTTCCACCCATTTTAAAAGCTGACATAGATAAATGTGCTTTTTGACAGCATGGCTGGCACATGTCACTCTTTCGATAAGGAGTTCACATCTGGCCCTGCTGCACTGACAGTGAAAAGACATACTGGTGTAGTTTTCTTGTGAGCTATTTGTGTAATTAAAGGTGACTGTTTTTTTTTATGCCTGTGTCAAAATTTCAGATGAATTGTCCCACTTGCAGGGGGTAATTTTACTAAAGCCACACCGTCCTGTGCTCTGCTTCTGACAGGATGTGGTGACGTGCTATCAACTAATTCTTGCCACTTCCAAACCACCAGTGCTCTGCAGGTGTGCACCAAAAACTGAATGAAAGAATCAATGAGGCACGATTTGCACTCTCAGTATAGCCTACTGAAGAAAGAGGCAAGTCTATTCATGCCCTGAAACACACACACACACACACACACACACACACACACACAAATAGCACAGTTCTTCTGATCAACTACAGTGAGAGTGGGCGGAGGAGGAGCGGTCTCTCTCCTCCGCTGTCAAACGGAGAACGGTACAGTCAAACCCTCTCCACCGTTCAGCCACAGCTCTGACCAAACTGTACGCTTATCAGTGATTTACAGTTCCCGTCACTTCATCAGTTTGTAGTCACGCTGTGAGCGCAGTGTATTGTCAGTGGGCTATTTTTGTCTGCGTTCAACAAACTTGGTGTACTTTTTACGCATGGCAACATCGGTGACACTCCAGGAGTGACGACTGGACGAACGCAGCGACGCCAAATTCTGAACTTGGGAGGTTGTTTATGAATTGATTTAAGGTAAGCAACAAGTTCATTTATACTCAGTCGTTTAACTGCGTTTTTGGGGCGCATAGGGCTGCACTCTCAGTCTCCTCTGACATGAACTTCAGACGATGCGGTCGGTTTGAGGTGATTTTCCGATCCAAACAAGATTTTCTTCACCGATTTTCCTTGATTTTCCATTCAGAATCCGAGTCACGCGCACTTAAGGCTCGTGCGCTGCTGATCTCACCCTGCAAGCACGCGCAGCTCTCAGCCACTGCAGCCTGCTCACATTAGGAAAGTGGGCTGCCGGGAAACACGCGCGCGCGCTGGCACACGTGTAAGTGTGTGTGGTTGTGTATGATTTTTGTACACGACAGGAATTCTGTGAGGGCGCAACCCGCTAAATCTGTTTACACTGATACATGTTTTATAAGAAACTGAAATCTACTTGTATGTTGTTATTACGTAAAAATATCACGTTATAACGTGAAACTTTCACTGTTATAACAATAAACTCATCGTGTTAAAACGTGATACTGATCTGTTTTTATTTCTGTGGCGTGACAGCAATACGCTTCCCTAACTTAAAACTTTTATGTGTTCTTGTGCTAAAACTTCAAGTTAAATAAAGTGAACCTATTGTGTTTGATGTGATGTTACCTCAAAAGTCATTAAAATAACATATTAAGTATCTTTTACAGATAAAGTTGGATATTGCATTTTGTTTGCTTTATGTTTATCAGATAGGCTACTGAAGGAATTTAAGAAACTGTTATATTTACCTTTACGTTACTGCTATGCATTGTCCCCAGTGGCACCTTTACCATGTGAACATTATAGGAAATGTTCAGCCCAAAAGTTCCACAAATGTTAAAAAGGACATTTTTTTTTATTATGTTATCTCTTTCTCTCTTGTTTCCTTGGTTCAGATCACACTAAACAAAAGGAATATTAAATATTTAAAAACATCGTATTTGAGCTTTTGGAGTTAAGAGTGTGAGGTGAGTGAAAGGTTCCCACTGACATCACGTCGACTTAAATAATTCAAAGCCAAATGACTCAACACATCAAAACCATGTCACCTCCAGGGGAATTTGTCGTTGTGCATACATCAGAGAAGGTGGTGGTGTTTGTCATTTTGTTTGAGAGTGAAAGAGTCTGAGCTCTGAAATACATTTCCCCTAACTGGCTTCTCTCTGTGTCCTCCTGCCAACGCTGCGTTCTTATGTTTAACTCTAACATTCCTCACGCCGACAGAGTCACAGCTCAACTTTCTTCGATTTGTCCCCCCTCCCCCCTCCCCGCAGAGCACAAATCCTCATCACGCCTGATTACTTTAAATATTTAAGCTATGAAAGCAGAGCCAGCAGAATAAACAAACCATGGCATGTGTGTGTGTGTGTGTTTGGGGTCACACTAATATGTTAACAACTGGCAGGGGACTTCCCTCAGGCCTCATGAGTCACTGACTTCAGTTGATTGCAGGAATCAGAGTGTGTGGTTGCAAGGTAATCACACACCCCAACCGGGTCTGTTCGGCATAATCGGGACTTCTCCACCTTGCATGAACTTTATGCAGAGGGGAAAACTGGGGAGAATACCAACTGGAAATCACCCTCAGTGCTCAAGTGTTAAACTAAAAGCAGATAAGGGCTATTTTGTTTGCTGTCAGTGCCTTGCAATGGACAAAACAAATTCAACATGAAGCCTAAAAGTCTCCTTTCTTTTTTCTGCTGAAGCCATGTTTTCCAAAGCCACTTCCAACTTCGTCCATCAGATTGACCCAGAGGGAAGCCTCATCCCCGTGTCACGATTAAATGACTCCAAAAAGCTGGCTCTCTTGGCACTGGTTGTAAAACGCAACCGCATCTGGTTCTGGCAGAGGCCCAAGTATCAACCGACATGTTTCACCCTTGACAACCTGTTGCAAGGCGACGAGGTGCTCAGTCCTGGTATGTAGGTGTACACGTACAGACTGCCTGTGTCAAAAGAATTCATGCAGAGTGAACGGATATTGCTCAAACTTCCAGCATGTGATGTTTTACATTCCTGCCAACTTCTTTTTTGTAAGACACAAACAGTGAAGCATCTGAAACACACATCCATGTATCTGCTAACACCACTTGTCTTGTCAGGAGTGTCTGAGATAGAATTCCTGGATTTATACAAAGGGACGTTTGGAGACCAACTCTCAGGGAAGCTGGGCACAGAGGCTGGCTCTGTCGGTATCACAGTAGAGGGGCGGGGCTCCTCCAAGCTCCAATCGTGTTTTGGCAAGCTGAAGAAGGAGGAACTGAATGTGATGAAGCTGCTGCGTGACTCCAGCGACAGGTGCTAAATGATTTCCTTTTAGTCAACGGAAGGGGAAGGATGTTGAGTTAATTATTGATGATGTGAACGCTCCATAAATGCGGTTAGACATCAGACATTTGACACATCAGAGCGTTAGCATGCAGAGACTAAATACAACACAGAGATCAGTAGTGTCATCTCACTCAAATACACTACAACGGATCTTTCCACAGTTATTGCGATTGTATATCTGTTTCCGATCCCACTATATTAATTTGAATGCACTCACAGCTGACTGATAACGACTATAGAATACACTGCTTACATGCTACACACACACTGTAGATTAAAAAGCAGTTTCTGTTTGCAAAAGGCTCGTGAACATGCAGCACAAGCTGGTGCGGCAGCTGAAGAAGCGAGATGATGTGCTGGTGGTGGTGACGGAGAGGATCCTCACCACCAGCTCCTGCTCCGTCACTCAGACGAAAAAGGAGGCCTGCGCCTTTCAAGGGGTTCTCGGGCTAGTGGGCATGCTGGGGAGCTCTGTTAAGGTGGGTGTGAGTGGGCTGGAGCGTGTGTGGTCCATGACTATTTCTGGTAGCATCAATTAAAAGTTAACTAGTTGTGTGTGTGTGTGTGTGTGTGTGTGTGTGTGTGTGTAAATATATGTATTCTCAGGTGTGTATAAAGGACAGCAATGACATGGAGACAGACATCGATGTTTCCATGGAAATCCCATCTGATACAGTCATTGCCTACAGCGTCTTGGAGCTGGAGATAAAAAAGAATGGACAGTATGGTGAGTGTGTCTGTCTGTTGGTTTGTGTGTGTGTGTGTGTGTGTACTGGTTTTTGTTACCTATTAACGACCTTTTCAGGCATAAACACTGACCGTGTGAGGAGCAGTAGTCCTCATGCGGACCAAAGACCGGCCCTAATGTGGCATGACTTGATTTCTGAGGTCCTGGTTAACTTTAGGGGTAAGGTATGAATTAAGGTTAGGTTAAGGTTGGGGTTAGGCTGTACAAATGAATGGAAGTCAGTGTAAAGTCCTAATAACAATATCTGTGTGTGTGTGTGTGTGTTTGTTTGTCATGCCAGACGCAACTGAGGTTGATGCGTGGCCAAAAAGAAGTATGAATCACAGTGTTACTTCTGCATTCGGTTACTGTCACTGACCACAAATGCAGTCACGTCCCAGAAACAGTTAGATGTCTCTTTGCCTTACAAACACTGCATAACAATGCATTATATGCAGATTAACGCGGACGTGGCAGACAATACAGTACCACACAGAAGCAGGCAGTTGGGCAAACACTCACAAGCTGACATTCATAAAAGTTAAAGTCGCAGGAGATAACTTCTGCAAATGAGCTAGCAAGCTATTGTTAGATGTAGCATGAGACTCGACAGGAAGCAAACACGCTGCAACCGTTTGCCGGCGCACGCTTTATTTCATTTGTTGTCGCTCTCTATTTCAAGTCCAGTTTGAACTGAGATGAAACGGTTGCAGGTAAAGTTGCAGCAGAGTAAAATGGTCCGTCTCAGCTCGAGCTCGAGCTGACTGACAGTGTGGCTTGCAGACACTCTGTTGTTGGCAGAGGTGAGTCAGAGCACGAGCAGCTAATCAGCTCGTATTGACGTCAACTGTCACTAAGGAGGGCAGTGCAGATCCTGCAAATAAGGACAGAGAGTACAGAGAGCGTAACTGATTTTTCCTATTTCTGTGAAACCCTCATCTCGATTGCAAAGAAAACATCATGGTAAAAACAGGGCTTATTGGAGACCAGTTTAACAGCGAATGTTGTCATTTTTCAACCACTATAACACTATTTAATCAGACTATGTTGTCTAGTGTCACTTTAATCTGTGATGTTTTGTGGATTTTCAGATATATGCCTACAACCTGACGGAATAGGAGGCATTGAGTCAGACTCAACTGAGCTGTCATGGCCATCCCATGATTCTGTGGATGGCAAATCCAATGGGGAGAAAAAAGTGCCCATGAGTGCTCTGCAAAATGGTTTGTGGTCATTCATTCATACATTCATTTAAGGGAAAATACCCTTCAGCCATCACTTGCATATTTTTTTCATTTCTTTGTGGAAGTGAAACAAAGCCATTAAAGGCTGGAACTGATATAGCTTCCCGTTTCTTTAACGCACAAATAGCCTTGAGGATTAAACGAATCATTGCATCCGCAGTTTCAGTGGCTGTTCATTTTAAATAATAGCTGATCTGCAGTGATAATTTCAGTTTCTAGTCACTTTTCATATCAATAATACAACACATAATCAATAAATAAATGATGCAGATATAGTGTTACAGGTTAGTATGAGATAAAACCTTAATGGTCCTGGTATTGAAAATTCACAAACAATTCTACAAAAAGTGTATAATCGGAATTAGCTCCACATTTACCAGCCATAGCTGTACAGAACATTAAAAGGGATTTAAACATTAATTAAATATTTTATTAAGACAAATGTTCATCTGGATCTCC
>JAQFJA010000008.1:15456130-15469766 GCA_029874485.1 Naso brachycentron
CTGATCGGGACATAACGTCCGAGTCCGGATCGAGTCCGCAGTCACGTGATCGGCCCCGATTTCCGATCACGTGATCAGATCGAGACAACCCTACTTCCCATTCCCAGTCGGGGGCGCAGTGTGCATGAGCTGTTGTCGACATGTCAGTCTCCTCAGAGGGGCATTCTAAGCACACATTTAAAATTTCAGACAGATCGTATAATGGTAAACTGAAGTTACAACAACTTTCTGTCCATGGTGAATAACGCCGTCATGTTGGCGCTGGCATTTGATGAAACCTCCCATGTTTAAATATTCAGCTTCATTAAGGTGTAAACATTATTTAGATCAAAATAAAGTAGAATGGGTCAAACCTTGAATGAGCTACATTTCCTGTCGCCAGTAGGTGGGGCTATAGGCAAAAATGAATATTGTCACATAGGTGTGTTCAGGGTGAGTCTTATGAAACGTGAACTTTGGTGCCAATTAGCCAATTTTTGTGGGAGTTATAATAATTTGTTTGTCCATGGCTGCACATTGAAATTCGCTGCGCTGCCACAGACACGCCCTTGAACGAAAACTCACCATATTCATCGTATGTCATCAACAAGGCCTTCAGCCTTTACTTACTAAATTTGAGGCTGCTAGGGTCAACCATCTCAGAGTAATGCCTCAAAGTATAAAACACGACATTTCCCCTTGCCACTAGGTGGTGGATGTGTTCAGACCCTTATAAAACTTATGAAGTTTGGTGAGGATTGGACCATGTATAGCAAAGTTAAAGCTGTTTTTGTTCAATTTCCTTTTATCGAAATTCGCCGCCCTGCCACAACCACACCCTTCAACGCAAAGTCACGATTTATACAACTTTTAATCATCAATGCCTTAAGATGATCTACACCAAATTTCAAGTCCATCGGATGAAATTGTTAGGAGGAGTTAGTGAAATTCTGATGCCTTCAAATCACCAAAAATGACCTTATTTTGAAAATCCTGTTTGTCTTGGCATGCTCTACATGCTTAGCAAATTTCATCCTCCTAGGTCAATCCATTGATTTTTCATGATTTTCAAAAGAAAAAATTCTAGGGGGCGTTGTGGAGCCATTTTGCTTCACATTTTATGGGTTTCCGACTGGAAACCCATAAAAAATTTTTTTTACCAGGCCTGAGGTGACTGCAAAATTTGGTGAGTTTTTGAATATGATAAGGCCCCCAAAAGGCAATTTATTTGTCTGAAAAAAGAAACAAACGTAGAATAATAATAATTCCTTTAATTCCAATACGGTCCCTGCACTGTCGGTCTGTAAATAATGAAGTGTTCAAGATGTTTAGCAAACGACTGAAGGAGTGGGGATTTGGTTGACGTGATTTCTGACAAATGAACCGAATGAGGGCTTCCACATGGCTTTTGTTGATATGTTTTAGTTCACTTGAAATTGTGAACTATGTGAAACCAAACCAAAACCAACTAAAAAATGTAAATGAGTAGCAACTTATCCACTGAAAGGAACGGAACTACAAGAGCAAAAACACCCTCAGTCATCTAGTTTGCAGCTAAACTAAAGGTTAAATAACTGATTGGCAGTGGCTGCATGGCTTCATACCAGAGAGCAGCTTTAAGAGACCATGAATGGACTGCTCAGCAGTATCTTACAAGGTTGTAACAGTTGTGTTTATGGATGAAACTGCAAGGAGAGATCACATTTCTGTTCTTTGTTTCACTGCAACATTTTAAACCAGGGAAGACTCAATCTGTTAGATATTGAGATCTGCCAAAAAGGATCTATCAATTGTAAGTCACTTGGAGAAATATGCTCATTCTCTTTCTTATCGAGAGTTACATGAGAGGATGGATATAACTTGCTTATAAGGCTACCGTCAGCAGTCACTTAGCATTGATAATCAACAGACTGGAAGCAAGGGAATACAGCAAGCCTTGCTCTACACAAAATTAAAAAAAAAAAAGTTCTCTACTAGCTTCTCAAAGCTCCAAAACGTAACACGTTTGTTGTGTCTCTTAAGTGGCCATAAGACTGAGTACCTGAAGTGGTTTGTGTCAGGGTATGGATGAGGGGCTTACAGCCAGCGGGCTGGGTGTTGGGGGGTCGCTTTGCTGACAGGAGAAGAAATAAATGAGATCTGAGATGAAAAGTTGAGAGAGTACAGAGACATATGCCAAGGGAGCTGTCTGGCACTGAGATGAAGATAGATGGGCTCCGTTCGTACCTATAGGTCCACCAAAACACTGTGTGGGGACATGTACGTGGTGGCATCTTCAACTGCAGATATTACAGATTGAAAGTCTCCTACATGCAGGTGTGGATGTTTTTTTTAAAATCAACTATCATTCATATTTAGTATTTATTATCTACCATCTGAAATGTGTCTTTATTTCTTCTTGATGTTGACAGGGTAGCTCCATGCTCCAGTTAAAATATAATGTTTTATTTTTTCTGTGGCTTCAAGCTACAGAACAAAAACTATGGAGCTGACAAGAAAAGAAACAGTAAAAGAAACAAGCAAAGCAAACACAGAATAATGCGTAAACAGGTTTTTATGGTGTTTAATTGCACTCTTAAGTCTTCTATTTACAGTGTCTTTGTCAAAAGCCCTCTTGTGCCCCAAAATCAATATTTTACAAGTAAACTGAAATCAAGCCCTTACTAACATGTTCTTTTATGTAAACAATCAAATGCGTTGTTCACAGAACAATCTCAACTTGAGAGCTACTTGTTCATTATTTCAGAGATATCGACCACACTGTCATTCTTTTTAAAAGGGTCAAGCCAGTAAACCTGGAGTCAAGATTGTTGTTTCACAAATAAATAGGTAATTTTTCAGTGCATTAAAAAAAATACCAAAACAAATAAATTCATATTAGTGTTGTGTGATCGGTGGGTAAGAGTCAGTTTACCAAATCTTTGTTTCTTGGTAAATACGCTTTCTTTAAAAGAGTGAAATGAGAAGATTAATACCACTCTCATATCGGTCAATAGGAAGCTGCAGCGCGGAGATGGTTAGCTTAGCATACAAAGTGGAACCTTTTTGCCTGGGTCTGTGTTAAAATAAATAAAGTGTGTCAGCACCTCTAAAGCTGACTCATTTATGTGTTATATCTTCATTCATTCATTATCTGTAATCACTTATTCTTTACAGGGTCACGGGGAGGGGCTGGAGCCAATCCTGGCAGACAATGAGTGAAGGCGGGGCACACCCTGGACAAGTTGACAGTTCATCACAAGGCTGACATATAAAGACAAACCACCATTCATGCTCACATTCAGGCAATTGAGGGCACTTGTACACCTAATAGTCTACCTCTAGTCCACTACCCTGGTCCATACCAAATGCAAAAATGATAAGTCTCTTTTCTTTTCAGCCAGGCTGGTTCACATTCAAACCTGTTTATTTGTTCTGGTCCGCATCAGACGATGATGTGCTGAAGTGAACCAAAGTTCAGCTGCACTTCAATCATTGGCTCAGCGAAGTTACGAAAAAAAACCCTTCACTCATTGGTAAGATGTGTCTGGCATGGGAGCAATATTGTAGATCCTTAATTGCTCTCCGATTGGTCAGAATTTCCATGTGGGCAAACTCCAGGAATGTAAACAGACAGGAAGGCAAGTCACCCACTATGACTACCATAATTTCACATGGAGAGCGCAACTGCAGGAGTTGACGCTGGTGTTGGTCATCGGATATTATATTGTTTTATTTTCCACGTTTGTCATCTTTACTCATGTTGGTGTGTTGTTGTTGTTGTTATTATTGTTAGTGTTGTGACAGGGGAAATGCTTCCTCATTCTGTGAGGCATGCAGTTGCCTATGGGAGCTGGGTTAGGTGAAAAATGTGCAGTGCTTTCTGCAGTTAGTGCGGACCGAGGTCGGATCACGTTCTCACCAAAAACGATCCACACCAGAGTTCGTTTGGAAGCGTACCCAGACCACCTCTTCAACCAGGTCTTGGTCCGCTTGTTTGGTCCATTTCTGGTGTGCACCCAAGTACAGTTGCTGTGTTCACACCTGCACAAATGAACCGCACCAAATGGGGGAAACGCACTCAAGTTCAATTCAACCGAACCAAATAAAGCCAGTGTGAAAGCACTCTTAGGGCGTTTTCACACCTGTAGTTCGTTTGCTCTGGTCTCAATCAGCTGATGTGTTGGCGAACTCGGTGCATTTTCCCCTCGCTTGGTTTGATTTAATGCAGGCAAAATGTCAAGCGAACCGAAATCTTTCAACAAAAAAGCCATGTGAGAGCTGTCGCCTGTTCATTGGTCACACATCATGTGGGTTTTGCAGGCGAAGAAAAGAGAGTTTGTTTTCCTCCGGGATGTGTCACGTTATTCATACCAGCCTGGTACCACCCATAGTGAGAGAATGTGTAGCAGAGCGAGAGCTAAGCGTATGTGTGCTTGCTGTGCGTGAGCAGCAGCACTTATCTCCATTTACCTCTCAGTTTTGAATAGCATTTCCTTAGTGTTGCTAAACGTTTTCTTTTCCCGTTCGTCAATCTTAAGGCACAGCGCTGTAGGCTATCGGAGCTGGTTTAGTCCAACAATGTGCAATGCTGGCTGCACTTAGGTCGGATCAAGGTCGGATCGCCTTCATAGCACAAACGAACCCCACCAGAGCTTGTTTGTAAGCAGACCGAGGAAGCGGTTTGGTTGTTTTGACCTGCATCTGAGTTCGATTGCTGTATTCACACTAGCCCAAATGAACCGTGCTAACGAGGAAACTGCACCAGAGTCCATTTTAATCGGACCAAACAGCCCTGGTGTGAGAACGCCCTTAAAGTCACCAATTGACCCAACCTGCATGTCTTTGTACTGTTTGAGGAAGCTGGAGTATGCGGAGGGAACCCACACAAACACAGATAGAACATGCAACCTTCACCCAGCCAGGTGTTGAACCCAGGACCTTCTTGCTGTGACGCAACAGTGCTAACCACTCAGCCACTGTGCTTGCCCGTTTTATCTTGTTTGCTTTTATTTTGTATACAAAACAAGATGTAAAAATGAGAAAATAATCAGGGGTGCTGGCAGGCCATCTTTGTCTTCAGCGGATAAAGCTGGGCAAGCTGTTTCCCCTTGCTTCAGGTCTTATACTTTGCCAAGCTAAACTGCCCTAGCTTCAGGATGAGGTATAGTAAAAGTGAGCAGGACTTTTTTCTTTAATCTCTGCATATCAAACTCACAAATAAGTCATGAAACTTAAGCCCTGTGGATATGAAACCAGCACAGTTACCGATGTCACTTTGATGCATGTCTTTACCCAGACACACACACGCACACACACACTCACACAAAGAGAGAGAGAGAGAGAGAGACTGAGGATCTCATTATTAAGAGTAAAGGAGGAATGGATGCATGTCCCAGTTATTGTCACTATCACTTTCATATTCTTCTCATTCTCTGGCTCTCAACCCGTTATTTCTCATAGATCAGGCCGAAGCTTCTTGCTGTGTTTTTATTCTGTGTCCATTCATTATGAAGTATCCTCTCCTCCCACATCTCCCCCGTCCTTAGTCTTCCCCGACTTGTGCCTCTTTGTCCTTGTAGCTCTGTAAATGCAGAGTGATTCTGTTCATCTCCTTCCTCCGACAAGCCTTCTCCATCCCTCCTCCATCCTCGTTTTCTCCTGCTCTGCTTGCTGTGTGTTCAAAGTATACAGAGCCCCCCCCCCCAGAGAGCTGGAGGGAAGTGCGCATGGGCTGGAATAGAAAAGAGAGGGCGAGCACGGAAGAGAGGGACGGAGAAAAAAGGAGGGGCAGAAAATAGGTTCATATACTCGTGAGCTCACCTGACTTTCAGACTTCCAGCCCCAATGCTCCTTCTTTGTTTCCCCTCATGTCCAGTCACAACAGATGTCATTGCAGTACCCTTCTCTGAAGCGTGGAGTCTTCTTTCTTCTTCCAGTTAGCTGTTATTATGAGTTTTGTTACAAAATGCCAAAATTTGCTCTTTACTACATCAGACCCTCAATAGCTTCCAGTTTGGTTTTTGCGGTAATGCAGAAAGTGCCTGTCAGCAGCATTTTTCAGGCTCTAAACATCATGGTGGTGATGCTCAGAGATGGTGTGACAAAGCGGGACAATGACAATGATTTACAGAGACATCTCAGGCACGAACTTGTACATTCGAGTCTTTGATTCTATAGGCGTATTAAGGGCAAATTCCCGGCACTCTAGATGTATTATTTATGAATTACAGTCATGGGAGTGAGTGTTATGGTTGCATAAAGAATTTGTGCAGCACTCCTTAACTCCGGTGGCATTAAATGTAACACTGATACTGGTTTAGTCACCTTAGCTTAGCCTACCTTTAGCTTTAGAGACAGCAGTGTTGGTTGGTTGGTTGATTTGCTGCTTTGGTCCAGACCATAGAGAGTATAATGAATAGTGGACACATACTGGACTGGACTTGGACTTATACTCAAAATCACATTGACCTTAAATGCATACATACCTGCCAACACTGGACTGTGAAAAAAAGGGAGATTTTCTTCAGTATTGGTTGGAATGACCTACCCTCAATGTCTGGGGCCCAGTATAATCCTATATCACAAACTGATAGAATAAATACATGTGTTAAAGCATGTGATCCACCTAAGCTGGACTTGTGGCATTGACTTAAGTTTGTACTAAGTGAGTTCTGAGACAATAAAAGACTGCATTACTGTACTTTCTGTGCAACAAAAAATGACAGCAGGGGTCGTAATGATTAACCAAGGGAGAGAGCAAGTGGAAAGAGAAGTAATATGTGGACAAGTGAAGAAAGAGAAATATTAAAGAGTGAAGAGTGAAAGAACAGTGTTGGCCACAGTGCATCTACATATTTAATGTGCCCTCGGGCTGTCAGTTTAGCCTCAGTATAATCACTCTGATGTTAGGAGAGAGAAAAGAAAAGGAAAGAAGGAAAGGAGAGGAGAGGAGAGGAAAGGAGAGATATGACATGGCAGAGATGATAGAGGTCCATTTTCACACAGCAGAAATCATGGTTTGGCCATCAGTTAGATATTACAGAGTTTATCAAAGTATGACAAGAGTGTGTGCACAACACACACACACACACACACACACACACACACACACACACACACACACACACACGGGTATCCACCTGGGATTCATCCAACCAGTGACCTGAGCTGCAGAGTTTATCATCTGTCACTGTTTAAGGTCAGATGCAGAATGAGATTCCAAAAAAACACACGAGACAAATACCAGCTGACAGGGTCACCCCTCAACAGCAGGCCAGCCCTGACATTTGTGTGTGTTTGCGTGTGTGTGTGTGTGACTGGAGATATTTCTTAACTCACTTGAACAGTCTGCTGCCATCTGCACTGTCCTCGTCTGCTGACCTTTGTGTTCTTTGTTTTCTCAGTTTGCAAAACTATTGGAGATCAAAATGACTTTTCAGAACTTTCCATTTTTTATTTATCTTTTATGGGGAAGAAAGCCGTTTCTGCTGCCTTTGCAAGAAGTAGAGGAGTTTAATTGTAAGCCAAGCTGTGGTTGAAATTTAAAGTCAGTGTCCTTCAGCCTCAGGGAGCTATGGCAGCTGTAAGACAAGTTATTATTCTGTATTTCATCAGACACGCTGCACATCAAGATGTCCTTTTATTTCAGCTGCTCTGTCTCTCACACCTTCGCTCTGCCTCCACCCTTGCTTTATCCTCTTTTTTGTGCTCTTTCATCTACCTTCCTTAGCCCTGCTCCAACTTTCCGGCCCTCCAGTCCAGCGGGACCATGATGCTCAGCAGCTCCGTGGAGGTGCCCAGCCCGGGCGGGATGAGTGGCCTAAGCGGGCTGAGCGCGGCGGCTCGTAACGTGGTGCGCTCCTCCAGCATCTCGGGGGCCATGTACAGCCTGGAGAAGAGTCCCAGCAGTGGGGGTCCAGACTCCACGTCGCTGGCTGGCAACAAGAAGCGGCGCTCCAGTCTTGGCGCCAAAATGGTTGCCATCGTGGGGTTGTCGCAGTGGAGCAAGAGCACACAGCAGCTCAACCAGCAAGGTTAGTTTTATAGCTTACAGATGGGAATGCATTTTGCCTTTTGTCTTTTGTTTTTGTTCATTCCCTTTCGTCTTTTGTCCAAAGTATTGGGTTATCAGTCTGTTGTTTAAATTTCAGTTTAGCTTTAAAGCTGCAGATCATAATCCTCTCCAAATAAATCAGTTTTAAATAGGTACCACATTTAATCACCTTGACCCCCCTGTCTTGACTTTACCGTTTTCAAATATTCCACATGCCTTTAAAATGATTAAATGCTCTTGCTGCAGGGAGACAGTAACACTGGTCTAGTGGCACAGTGATTGTTTTAGAGTATGCAAAACGACATTAGCATAATCCACTCCAAAGGGTATTTGTTGGTGCACTGTCTCAGTTCTAATACCTATAATATCTTTTTCAACAAGCTCTTACTGGCTTTACCTTTCACAGTGTTATCATTGTAATGAGCCATTTTTTAAAGCCTTCAACATTATTGTGAGCATCATTGTCTGCTGAACTCTGTAGTGGGTTTGCAGCAGTGGGAGTTGGTACGCATGGTGGCTGTATAGTAATGATAGCGACACAGTGTTCTTATATGTGTCCTGTGGGTGTAATTATAGATATTGTGCAGCTGCAACAAAAGTGTTTCTCATTTTGAGCCTCAGCGTCCAACACAGACACACTAACTCCTGGTGGGAAACAAGAAAAACATGTCAGACAGCAAGGCGAGGTAAAGGCTGACAGGACTGGGTGGGGTGGGGGTGGGTAGACAGGCGACGCAACCTTTTTTTAATAGAGTTAAATTCTTTAATCATTTCTCTATTTGGCGATAACAACAGCTCCCCACATTGTCTCGGTACATTCCGTTTCTCCTTCCAGTACACTGAACTGTAACCTTGTCATAACAGTGTCTGCAAGTCTCTTTCTGCTTGCCTGCTTGCTTTGTGGTTGTACAGTATGTGCGTGTTAGTCTGAGAGAATGTTCAGTCTCATTATAAGATCTGAGGGTTTTTGATTTCTGCTTTGTGTTTCTCTACCAATATTCAAACAATACTGTTTTTATTTCCTAATGTAAATAGAAAAATGTTTTTCCTGATGAATTGTGATAAATCATTGATCATTTAAAGGACCGTGCCAGTCTATTTTTGACTTCTCACCATCACCCTATTCTTGTTGTCATTTAAATTCAACCATGTGTTTACTTTAGTAGACCTCACACTCATTTTAAACCACATTCACTGCCATTCATGTTGAAACAGGGTATAGAAACACCATAGGTCACATGAAAGTTGCTAGGTACAGGTAATTCACCCTTCTGAAAAGAACTTTTGTGTTTATTTGGTCAAAAATCCCTGAGCGAGAGAGAGAGAGAGGTGCCGGGAACTGTGGAGACGAAAGTTATTAGGCCTGGAAAAATAGTTCCTTACGAGTGCTGCCTTCCTTGCTCGAATATTAGCATAAAGACGGATTTCGACACAGACATTCTTTTTTAACAAACGTGGTCAAATATCACAGGTTCTTTCTTTTCTGCATTTATTAAATAGAGACAAAGTTTCTCTGATAATAATCTAAAAGGTGAATTCTGGTATTTTTAAGCCTGGGCCATATTTTTTCATGTTTCGATGTGTAAATGATTGGTACTTACCAAAATGTTTTTGTTGTTTCAGTAGATTGCCTCAAGGGGGGAGCTGCAACATGTAACTGCTGCAAATATTCCTTTTGGGCATCTATGGCAGTCTTTAGTATGTCAAATAAAACCGATTGTTTGCCACTAATAGGCTGCTGTTGTTATACTAAGCTGAGAGCATTATCACACTCATCTTACAGAAATAGACTTTTATTTTTTAAAGAATAAAATCAGTTTTGCTTTACTGGAAAGACAAACCTGTTTAACAAAAACGATTTTACTCTTTAACAAAAAGGTCTGTATCTGTGCTGATCTTTTTTTTTTGTAATGTCAGACATTTAGAATAACAATCGCAGCTTGTGAATGGCAAAAAAGCAATTTTAGTGGACACAGTAAAGATGATCTAGTTAAACTGAGAGTTTATGGGGGCAGAATCTGACCTGTGCTCAAAAAACAACAACAACAACAACAAAAAAAAAAGAGACTTGTAATGCTCCACTGACACTCATGGAGTGCACTCACACTAGGCAATCTGTGCCGTGCCTGAGCATGTTTGACTATTGTGAGCGCTCTGTGCCGTACTCAAGCACGGCACGCTTTGTCGGCCCTGGCACGGTTGGGACAGGGAGACTTCGGTACGGTATGGATGCATGTGCAGGAGCACAAGCACAGAACGCCGACATCAATGTGACTGTTTGTGAAGGATTCACCTTAAATTCAGGCAGACAACAGCATACAATGTCCACATAAAAAGAAGTGGAAAAATCTGCGACTGTCTTGTAGATCGTGGGAACCAGACAGCAATTTAAAAATGTTATTAAAAGATGAAAAAAATGTGGGTAAAAATACAGGTCGCGCTCTGTAGTTCAGGTGGCTCAAGCATGCTCAGGCGCAATTAGACTGGAGCAATGTGAGTGCGGGCCAGCAGGAGAGAGGGGAGGGGTGGACTTTCGTGCTTCAGCACGGTACGGGACAACTGGGCCAAGTGTGAGTGCGCCCTTAGTAGCCAGCTAATGCTAGCCAGCCAAACATACTACCAAAGGTAATTTCATTCGTGTACAAAAACTTTGAGGCGGTCAACAAAAACAAATTGCCGTGTACAAAACAAACGGAGATGCAACAACTTCCAACTTCATTTAGCATTCGAAGCTGCACATGGAACGGTAAGTTGAGGCTAATATTTGTTGCAAGCTCATGATTGGCCAACACTAGCTTGACAGCTATCTTAAGCAACTTTACATGCTTGCTTCTTTAATCGGTGAGGCTGGAGACTACAACGTTGAGGTTTAGTTAGCTGAAGTTAAGGGGGAAAGTTAGGTGAACGTAACGTTAACATTACCCTGTTAATCGTACCCTGCTTTGTGTTGGCATCCTACATCACCCTGTCGGTGACCATTTTCACTGTACTGAGCGGCTCGCTCATTAGTATCCCTGTGTTTTTCCACCATTTACACTCAGAGGTGGTCAATAACTAACGTTGCATTTACTGAACTGTACTTACATGCGGCTAACGTTGCTTGTGCTTAAGTGATACTTAATTGATTTACTTGATAGATTGTTATGATCTTGTTGACGGGTGGGCTTGTGACGTATGTTCTCCACTCAAGGATATGGAATTTAAATTTTAATTGTCCTTGGGCATAACTACATGTTTGTAATTGAGAATCAATGCCATGGGCCAATAAAAACAAAAAGGCGTATTGCAAACAAAAGGGAACTTATAAATCAGAGGGCAAAGAAGCAGATGCTTAAGCACCACCTGGGCTCTATCTGTGCATGTCATTGCCAATACTGGTAAATACAACCAGTGCGTTTCCATTTGATTCCACTGAAAATGTGAACTTGAAAAATGTGGTTAAACTGTTGACATACTTACACACTACTAAAGGGCATAAGGCTGAGAGTCTGCAGCCATTCTAGTTGGTCTGCGAGGCTTAGTTGTGCTCATTTGCAGGTACTAATGTTTAGCAAGTGTATATTTTACCATGTAGACTCTGTTTTAGCAGGTTTGAAAACATGTTTAGCTAACAAAATGAAAGAAAAGCTGGCTGAAGGAACTGTCACCAGTTTTTGCAGGTATCTGGACATAAACCAATGCGATGGACATATGTTTGAAATCCAACACCAAAAATGTAATTTTTTCAACTTATTAAAAGCAAATTCAGCACCGAAATATTCCAGAGGGGAGGAGTTTCGCAGGCACTTTGGATATCATGGAAATTCTCATAGGAATGAATGGATGGATTTTCGGTTGACTCGCCTTCGTACATATACATAAGTGGAAACAAGGGGTTAGGCTCAAACATACTTATGCATCACACGTCCATGGACTCATCCGCTAGTGCCGACTGGGAAAGTCGTTTCATTCATACTATAAACAAAGGTCCACACCAGTGTAGCCACAGTGATGTGCAGTGCGCAGATTGCAGTAGAAGAAACATGAGGTAACAGTTTCAGTGGCTGCGCTTCTTTTATCTTTTTTAGACTAATGTTACTTTGCAGCTACAACTAAATTTATGTCAACTAGGCAAAGACAACAGGAGAAAAACATAAAGGTTCTACAGACATGAAGACATGAAGGGAGAGCACATTCTCACCTGTATGGGATGTATTATATTCTTTTGTTGTTGTTGTTATTGTTGAACAAAATGAGAAATCTTCTAGCTTTGAAATGCTGCTGTGAATCAGTGTTTTCTTCAATAAAACTAGTTAAGTCAAAACATCGCGCTTCACTCACTCACATACACGTCAAAGAGCATGTGCAGTCGGTGCGCTTTCAGCACGGACAGAATATAAAATCATTCAGTTTAGTCAGATGTTTATCTATGATTGCATTACTGTCACATGGATTATTTTTCATGTTATTCATTGCAATGGTCACGTCCATTGAGTCATATTTGGAATGCTTGGTGCATACTAAAATGCTGTTGTGCTCTCTGTGATCGTAGGAAACTTTTTTGAATTTGCTAAATCAGGGGATGAAAGTCACGGAGCCTGGGAGGTGACATGGATGAGTTTATTTCATGTGCACATTTTATACTGTAAATTGCTTATAAGTTCATAAATAAGCGCATTCAATTTCTAAAAAGTGTGCTGGAAATTAAAAGCACACATCCTTTTTTTTTTTTTTTTTTAAAACACATCTACGTTACATGCTGGGCTGCGTAGGTAGTAACTTCTCAGTATTATTCCATTCCACTTCTTTCTCTGCTAAAACCAGTAACGTGGGTTTTATTTACAACTAGTTATCAGAAATATTCCTGATTAGAAGCTGTTTATGTAACATATAATAATGTAACATATTATGTTACAATATGAAACATGACTCCATTGTAAAAAATTACATTGGATTAAATTTACATTATAATTACTTTATAAAATTACATTAAGATACTGGAGGACAATGGATGGACAACGGACCTTTATGTCCAAAAATACAAATTATCTCTCTAACTTTTAGTTAAAAACTAAAAAATTTAATTTTGTTAAATCTAACCAAGTCCTTTGTGTTCTCACAGACACCAGCATAAGTCTTAATATTTTGCGATCCACTTTGTATTATAGGACATGGGGGTTAAATGATATCATTTTTTCTTACCTTTCATCTTATGAAGTGGATCAACAAGACGTGCTATTACAGATTTGTTCGTAGTACAGGAACACATTTTATCATCTCTGGACGAGAGGCAGGGCATATTGATCACCGATCCGCCTTTGAAGTAAAACCTTTTCGTCATGGATGTATTATGAAAACTGGATGCCGTGTTGGAGGCGAGGCCTCGTTCATTCCTATGAAAGTTGTTCAGAGGCGCATGAAGCAAAAAATGCTCGACTTCCTGGTCTGAGAAAAACCATACTGCCACACTCTGTAGCCCCATAGGGGCCGAGATTGCGCAGGAGCATTTCATAAAAGCCCGCCAAACTACTGCTCGGGCTCTCCCGGGCTCACTCGACAGTTTCCGTGGTCGTAGCTGTGCGTTCATGAGCCTGCTTACGGAACTGCTGCAAACAGCCACTGTGAAGGAGGCAGCAGATTTAT
>JAQFJA010000008.1:15486573-15497698 GCA_029874485.1 Naso brachycentron
CACTTTACTGAAAGCATCCATCTATAATCCATTATGAACATACTTATAATGCATTATAATGCGCTTATAGTGCTATATAATCATACTTATCAGCAAGGTTAGGGTTAACCCTAAAGGCCTGTACACACTGGAGGTGTTTTTCTTGTGTAAATATTTTGCATGAAAAAACTATTTTTCGAACTGCCTCTTGGACATGAGTATTTTCACACAGAACTCGGATATCATGCTGCGAAAAAGCAAGCCTTTTATCTTTGGGATCGAGGTCGATCTTTCCAAACATTTGCACTGTGAACAAACACATAAACCAATCATGAAGGTTGTGCAGAGCGGACGTCTCATCCGTATCCCACAACAACATAAACAACAATGGCCGACAAGCTCACCTGTGTCTCCCAGCGCCAAGCGTTGTTTCACAAACGATTATAGAGAAAATTATAAAGACAACACATGGCAGAGTATTGCCGATCAGCTGGGTTTCACCTATCTTAGCAAATTGTGAATAATTTTACTGTATGTAGTTAACTTTTTCTGCTATGTTTTAATACGGTATTTTTAAAGTGAGATCATTTTTCCTCTTTGGAGTGAGCTGTCAAAACTCTTTCGCAAATTCATATTCCCGTGTTTCTGTCGCAATTTTTTTTTTGACCTGAACATTTTGCAATTGAACAGTTTGCATTTTTGTGTTGTTTATTCATTATGCACTGGGTGTGTAAAGGCCTTAACCCTAACCACAACCATAACCACATATAATGCATTATAAGTGTGTTCATAATGTGTTAAAATGTATTATAGAGACAGGCTTCATAGAAACTGTTACCAAAAATGTTGTTCATGTCTCATTAGTTGTATAAAACCATATCTTCTCTGTGGCATTTGTATGATCATTCTCATATCTTCTTTAGGTAATAGTGTGGGGGGATTACGGGCGTATGGACCACAAGTGCTTCATGGGAATGGCCCAGATCCTCCTGGAGGACTTGGACCTGTCTGCCACAGTCAGCGGCTGGTATAAGCTGTTCCCTACCTCCTCTCTGGCAGATCCCAGCATCGGACCCCTCACCAGACGCCTCTCCCAGTCCTCTCTGGAAAGCGCCACCAGCCCCTCGTGCACCTAGACCCCTCCAGTAGACACCCACAGGCACAGGCACAGTCATGCAGACATGGACACACGTACTGTATATACACAACGACTGTATTAGAAGTGCAAGACAGGTAGACATACACACACCCACACACACTGACACACAGGTGCAGGAAGACACATTTGACATGCAGGTGCAAACACCTTAACTCACTCACAAGGATACACACACTGACCTGCTGCCATATCCTTTACTGGACATTACAAGCATCAACCATATTCTCATTCACTGATCAGTGTTTTTAGTAGAGGAAATGTTTAGCAAATTCAACTCCAAGTAGACAGAATTTACCAGAACATGTAGCATTTTTCACTCTCCCATTACAACACTTCCCACCATGACAGAATGACCCGCCGGGTGCCATTATCACATTCCAAGGTACCAGATTTCCATGGCACGACTCATTCCGAGGTCATCCCAATGCCAGTTTCTAAACTCTCTATGCCAAACTAAGAAAAAAAACTTTATTTTTTAAAACCAAAGCAATTGTTATTGTTGTTATTATTACTATAAGTAGTAGGTGACTAGTATACAATATGAAGTATGGATATGTAGCAGAGTCAATGACTTAGATGTAATGCAAAAAAAGAAGATACATCCTACACACACGAGCTGAGTACGGTAAGCCAAACACATAAACATACCTGGACAACAGGCTTGGATATTCACATAATGGCTATTATGTGAGGTAGCAACACTGCTATTCTATAATTTTCACAGGGCAGAGTTTATATATAGATAAACATAAATATATATATATAAATAGATAGTTAAATACTTATTTGTGTTAATGTATGTATCGGCTGCATTCTGCATGTTTGCTTGCAACCCTTGTAGAGACATTTGAAAGTGCTTAAATCTTTTAATTTAGCTTGACCAATGTAATGGGAATATAGTGCTATGTTATTTTGCAATCTGTTCTGAGAAAAGAGCACTGCACTGAGTTACAGGGAAAAGGATCAGGGTCACAGGGAATGCGCTATCATCGTCGTCTGCAGAAGAAGAGAACAAATCAGTCAGCCAGCTACCCACTTGCTGGCACACATTTCTGATCCTGCCTTCATCTTCAGAGTATAAAGGACTGTTTTACACACACACAGGGCATCAGCACAAAGACGTTCTGGAAGTGTGTCAGTTCTTGTCAAGGATTCTCGTGTTTCACATCCAGGGGGTGCCACAGTCTCCCTCTCTCTCTCCGTATGTTTACCAGCATCTAGACTTGTTTGAACTTCCTGTCGATTTTCCCCTTGTGATGCCATTTTTTTTCTCTTTGCACTTTTACTAGTTAATGAAAGAGGTACGGTAGCGTATCTCCCGTTGCTTTCGCCAAATCTGGTCAGATCACAGGCAGACACGCAAACAGGCAAACATGCACACACAGCTGGTACAAAATACGACCTTTGACCCTCCTGCTCTCTCTTTTGGTTTTGGGTTAACTGTAACTAAACCTGTAGTAAATGTTTAAACATGTATTTGGTTCCAGACAAGTTTTTCTTTTTTGATATCTGACTATTTACGCCAGTATTACTTTGCCAGGATGAATGTTAACCTGCCATGTACGATAGTTTTACTTGTTTCAGGTGCAATATGTCACTCTTCATTTTTCCTGCCAGATAGTGTATTTGTAATGAAGATGGCACTTTACTGTAAAATATATATCATGTTTCAAGTACATGCAGTGGTTGACCAACTGTTTATTTATTATATTTTTACTGGCCCCACTGCAGTGTGCACCTCTGAATCTTTGGATTGAATGCCAGCATGGAAATTTATTGAAGTGTATTTTGAATTTATACGTAAAGACCCACTTGGACAGCTGAGACAGGTCAGCTCTGCCCATCATTTTAGACTTAAATCTGAGCAATCATAAACTTTATTTGCAAAACGCAGCATAATTTTCTTCAAAAAGAATAAATTGTGTAGGTTGGAACATTTCATTCAGATTTAGATCTTAGAAATTTGTGTCTTTAAAGGTGCGATGTGTAAGAACTGGTCACCTGCCAAATTTACACTCCAAACAAACAGGGGGCAGTGTCAGTTTCTGATTTGCACTACCTGCTCGACCCATTCCGCACATGCGCAAGTGGTCCGTCATCTTGGACTGCAAGATATGACAACTTAGAAAAATTTAATAAAGCTAGCTAGTTATCTTTTATCTTATATTCATTTGACTTTATGTTACATCCATGTGTGAAATCTGTTGAAACAGCAAAACAAAGCAAGTGAGTGTTTCATCTGCTCATAGCACTAGCGATGCTAATGCGCTACTGACAAGGGCATTGTTTGATTAAAATGACAGCATTTGTGTTAGCATGCAAGCGCGCCATCTGTTATTAGCATGTTAGCATGCTAGCACACTTTTCGTAATTTTGTAATAGGTGCATTAGCATATTGCGCTCTTAGCAGATGAAACAGCCATTTGTTTTGTTTTCTTTTCTCAACCGGTTTCACAGCCGGTTTTCACACATGGATGTACAATAAAGTCATAAAGTAACCACCTCTCATGGCCTGTTGCTAGTCCTGGGGTGCCAGGAGCCAAACTTGGCAAGAAACCACACTGGCGCTGGTGGACTGAAGGCAGACTCGACGCCGTAGTGACTCACTATCGCCTCATTAGGTACAAAGTGATTAATGGAGACAGAATGGCCAGGGTTAGCTGTTAGCATGCTAACTTCAGGAGCTGTCTTTGCAGCACTATGCAGACATCTTTAAAATACTATCCAAACTGCTATTTCTTCACATTTGGTTCATGAGTCAAATTCATTTTTTAATGTTTCAAATCAGAATTCTTGGATAATATTTCTTTAAGGATAAAGGATAAATGTGTCTCAAAAAGTCCAAACAACGTTTGCATTTTGGTTATGTTAAAAAAATGAGTAAACTGACAATTTTTGTTGTTGTTCGTATTATTTTGAAATATTGTCTTTGCATCTGAAAACACAAGATGAAGGGGAAACTGACCTGTTAGCTGTTCAAGTAAAATGTGCAATGGTTGGATCTCCATTGATGGCAGGACCAGGGCAAACTATATTGTTTGCTCTTTTCTTTAAGATGAAAATTTTTTATCTTCCTCTTCTGTGACTTTTTTTTTAGTTTGTTTTGAATCTGTCAGTCCTATGGCCAACACCAAACCTTTGTTTAAGGGTAAAGACACTAGAGACTGTCATATTCCAGTATTGTTGGAACATGATTGTCTTGAGCTGGTGACTTTTAAAAAGCTTATGTGTGTTTATGAGCTCACACTTACTTTACTTTTATCACCACCGTGTTTTCCGTCTTTCTGCTAAGGACTGTGCGTCCTCTTCCTCTTGTCATCTTTCTGCAAAAAGGGAAGCTCTGAGACATTTTGTCTTTTCAGCACCTCAGACCAACAGAATTCACATTTCAACGCTCTTTGAACTTTGGATAAAGGGATCTCTGGCATTCTTGAATTTTTTTGGGAGGATGATGGTGGTCATTTTTGACCCTCCCTTTATGTATACAACCCTTCAAGGTTCTGGTTCCAATTCCTTTGTACATTTTGGAACTATTCTTTGCTGGATCTGTAACTGTAACGGTCATGTATATGAAGTAATTTTATGTACCTTATTAATTTGTATCTATTTTTGTGGACAGTTGGCATGATGTTAAAAAAAGGACTTATACTCTTGGTATTTGCACACATTCTCTTTAGTGTGCGCTTCTTGTGAAGATAAAAAAAATGCCTGGTTAGCAAGAGGAGATGAATGGAAAGAACATTTTAAAAAATATTATAGAAAATTCTAGACTTGTTTAAGATCCCTGCTAAATGTTTAGTCCTCGGTAAACTCTTTAAAACTACTGTTAGTGTTTTTCCATGTGATTTCCAATATTTTGAAGCTTAAATGAGGCCGTATTTGTCCCTTTGCTGTATATTGAGTAGCCGTAAACATTAAATGTTCTAATCATTGAAAGCAGAGAGGGAGACAATGCAAAGAGATGTCTAATTATCCTAAATGACACTTGTTTTTATGAAGGGCAGAAAGCATTTGCCAAATTTTGACTCCTGCAACCAAAAGAAAAGTCGAATATTGCCTTTCTTTCAAATGTGGCGAGGGTTTATGTCTTTCAGTGAGGTGCATTTATTGTACTGAATGATGCACAAAAATGAGTTGGAGGGCAGTAAGATGTGAGTGAGAGATTTAAATGTGTAATATAATATTAAAAAGTTTAAGAATATATTAAGTTGTGGACCACAGTGCAGAGAATTAAAGGATCAGGGTTTTAAGATATAAAAATATGAGCAGTAACGCCTCTTTTTCTTTTTATGACATTTCCTAGAGACTAAAAAGTTGATGTAGTTTCACGATTAACTTGCATTGTCTCATCACATGGTCATTATGTACTTGAACACAGACTCTACTGTTTAATGTGAGTTGAAAAAGGATGCTGAAATCGAGGGTGAAGCAGCAGGGCAATGTTAACATCAGGTTGTCGGAGTCTTAAAGGTTTTGTGAACCTGAGCGATGCTTAGACTTTTGTAAATGTGAGGGAAGATGCATGCGAGTAATACTGGTGGAGTACACATGTTGATTATGGACATGGGGAAACAGCACGGAGCATGTGGAGCATGTTGAATGGGTTTCAGATAGGTAAAGCTGGTTTTGGCTCAGCTGAGTAATTGTCAGGCCTGTGGATGTAAGCTCATGCGCTTGCTCGCTTCCCTGTAAAATCCACATAGAGCATTCGCAAACTTTCATTTTATCGTGTGCAAAACTTTTATAATGATTCTTCAATCAACCTGATTGGTCTCTTGCTATATTCAAAATCTATTTTATTTTTGTAAGGAGAGAGGTATTATTGTGAGGAAGTGGAGGAGAGAAAGTCAGAGAGGCGGCGTGGGCAAAACCTGCCTTTAGATTTTCGCAAAAAATGAGGGCTTGTTCAGTTTACAATGGCCTTATTTTGTGTAGGAGACATTGCTTCACTATTGTAGCACATAACTGAAAGTTTTGACAGATGTATTTTGCTTGAAATATTGTACTGAAGTTATATATGTGTATATGTATAGTTTTATGAATGTATTTCTTAATCCTTACATCAGAACAGAGTGTAATTTTTTTTGTCATCTTGTTTGCTATTCTGTCTCTTAGAAGACTTTCTGGGGACGTCGCCTGGATTTTTTCAGGTATCCCCAACTTTAACTGAACTGTACACTGTTTGTCTTATTCTTTGTGTCTGTTCATTGAAAAGAAAAGCTCTGTTGTTGAAACAAGCATGAAGTCCGTCTGGCGACGATGCAGTTTTATTTATTTAAATCGCCATGATAGGTGTCAAACAGAAAGGATTGCTTCCCCCCGTGCACCAATTAACCTATCAATCTGTCAATCTGATGGCATTTTTATGATTTTTATACTTTTATCTAGAAAATGTTTGCAGCATGGTTACTCTGATGTTTTTTCTTGTATTTAATCTTTATGATGGTATGACTCTGATGATAATAATTGTGATAATGACCAGTGACAAGTGGTGAGGAAGTCAATTAGACCCAGTACAACATGAAAGGAAATTCATTGGGATGCAAATGAATTGTCAAAAATGCTGTATCTTAAAGTAGCATGAACTTAGCCTTCCATTTTCTAAAATACTTCTTCTGGCAATAACCACTGGCTGCAGCCTCTACTGTTCTTCACTTCTGTCCTCGGCTTCTCTTGAGTTGGGTTGCAGCAACCTCATCAGCTGACCATGATGACGAATAAGATGTAAAGTCGGATCACATTTTTAAGCACTAGATGCAATTTAGACTCAGCAGAGCATGAATGCATTGTGAATAACTGCTATTTTATGGTAGTTCCCATGTGCAACAGTTTTTTTTGTCTTTGAGTTTTTACTTTACTTTCATTTTCGAATGACGCATGCATTCCATATGTCTGTTTGCTAATGTAGCAGCTGTCGGCGAGAACAAAACAGACATTATCTCTAAGCTAACAGGCAAATTTGAGTTTTTGCTGCTTAATATGCCACTTTGTCGTCATCCATGTCTATAAATGTCTGTAATCACAGCACAAGTTTCGTGAGTATTTGTCTTGTCTCTGTCTGTCAGACTACATCAAGGCCACTGTAGCTCCCCGCCCAACTGTCAAGACTACCTTCATTTTATCAAGCCCAGCAAAGCACAAATGTCACAAATACAACCTGAACTAACGGCTGAATGTGGAACCTCAAAAAAAAAAAAAAGAGTCTCTTGATGGTTTTGATTATATTTAATTTACCACAATGACATTTCCATCTTGGAATTAAACTTTAAGATGGATGGGAGCATTAAAACATTCAGCCAGGTTAAATTGGATTGCTGGTGTTGGTAGATGAGTGGCTGTCTTTTCTTTAACGGCCTTAACCTTTCCACCGAAGAGTGTTCACAGAGTACATTTTAAAGGGCAAAGCATAGCAGACCGTCTGATGAAGGGATGCGGTTCATGGCAAAGAAGAAAAAGGGAGCTGTAATTTTATACCTGTGCTTTGTAAATGTTTTCTATGTGCAGTATTTGATAATGTAAAACTGGTATTTTTGTGGTTTGTACGCTGCAGAATTGATTACTTAAGGTGCACGTAGTTTTGTAAGAAAATAGAACCAAACTGAGGAAAAAAAAAGAACAGTTTCAGACTCAGAAGCCTGTATTTGCATGCCCTTTGACATCTGGACGCAAAGTCAATAAAGTTTATTTAAATCACAAACAACCGTCAGGTGTGGATAATCTTTGAGTTTCTGTCCACCCGATGAATGTAAGCTCCAAAACTCTCTCTTTTACTGTTTTTGTTCTTCACCATCAGCTTCAGTAGGAGGCTTTCTCAGCTCTGAAGCCATAAAAAGGAACTGCATAGTTGGATGATTGTGATGTTGGGATGATTCCCTGTTCTTTCACCATGAGACACTCACAAAAACATTATAATTTGATCCATTGATAAGGATAAAGATTCACTGTGCTGGATTTAGAGGGATATATTAGTAGAATATGGGGAAAAAAACAATACGATCATCATAAGTGTATAATCACCTGAATATAAGAATTGCTGTGTTTTTATTACCTTTAAATGAGCCCTTTGTATCAGCAGAGGGAGTGGGACCTTTTCCTCACAGTGGAATGTTACACCATCATGTTTCTACAGTAGCCCAGAATGGACAAACCTATCACTGGCTCTAGAGAGGGCCTTCAATGTTTTTTGAGAGGGTTTTTTGCCACAATCCTTCACTCTTGGAAGGGGAGGGTGAGTAGAAGGACATTCAGTAGGGTGCAGTCTTCAACTTTATCACTAGATGCCATGAAATCCTACACACTGAGCCTTTAAAGTGTCTTATTTTAAATATGGATTAAATGTGGATGGATTTTAGTTGTATGCATATTTGTATTTATCTATATGCGTAAAATGGAGAACCACTTCTCTGAAAGTTATCGCATTATGATTAATTAGATATACTAAGAATTAAATTACCACGTCAAATATGTCAACATGTCAACACAGAGCAGTGATCCAGTGTGTAACTCACTGTAATCATTAAAACATTTAAAATGCAGCAAACTACTTTCAAGTAATGTCATTTGGCTTTCACTCAAATCGTGTCACTAACGTGTGTGATTTAATTTGGTTCAGAAGAGCATGAATTCACAACATGTCTAATCTACAGCCTGTTTCCTTTTTTCTGGAGTGGGACACAACACATCTTGCCGTGTCCATGCTGCTTGGATTTTCAGATCTACAGTCAAGATGTAAAGGTCATTTTCATGTAAGGAATTGTATTTGGCTTTACTCGAACAACCAGCAGAATGTCAGTGTTTGACTTGGACTGAAAAGGTGCATTTGAGAGTGAACACATGAACGGTTAAATATTTTAAATTAATTCAGGATATGGAATTTAATCAAAACAATATTTATTTGTATTTTCACAGAGACGAGATTTGTATGTTACATACATATTGTCAAATGTAAGTGACATAAACATAAAATCAAAAGGGGCAAAGCATGTGAAAAAAGCTGAACTAATATACAGTACATCAATATTGTTTAAGAAACATACAAGAGAAATTCTGATAAAGAATAAGTACAATATCTTGATCGACAAGTACATAAAAAGATACATTCCTTCATTTGCTCTTATTTCACAGAAAATATACCAGACAAAAAAGGAACAGATTACAAGCAACCTCGAGCTAAAGATAATCACAAATGAAAAACCTTCTTGCCACAGAGACGGACTGTTACAGCTATTCCAGAAAATTCTCATCGCTAGCTGACAGATCTGCTGTCACAGTGCACAGTCGACACATTGTCTGATGGTGATATTGCTCTCAGCAGAGAAGCTGACTGCTGCTGTCCCACTGTCGCCTCAGCTGCCACAAAATGAGCTAAAACTGAAAGAAATACCAGGAAAGAAAAGACGAGTTTCTGAGTGGTGAAGCTGTGCCGCTTGTTTAATGGCAGTAGTTGACAGAATCTTAATATGCCAGTGTGTTAATTTATTTCTCTTTTCGCTGCTCCTTTTACATTCTTACCTCTCACATTCACAATGGCAACTTAACAAATGTGCCTCTATGTAAAAATTAAAAAAAATATATTTACAACAATGGCTTCGTGCATTTATAAGAATGGAAATATTTAGAAACACTTCCAGAGAAACCAGGACACAGACATGGTTTGTGTAGGCGTGTGTGGGAGAGGTGCAGAAGGGTTGACTAAAATATTGTGAGGTGCCAGACTGTGGTTGTACAATCGCTTTGTCGCTTCACAATGTGGTTTGGCCAAATTGTAAACACCCCCAAGTGACCTGAAAACACATCTGCTCGGCCACACTTTGCTCTTAACTTGACTTAGTAACATTGAGAATTGAACAACTCACCAAAAACGGACAGGATGTTGACCACAGAACATTCAAAAGATACAAGTGTACAGTTGGACAGGGTCATCGCATATCAAAAACAAACACACCACAGCAATACTCAGGTGTGTGTATTGGAGTTTAGTCAGGTACAGAGTTGTGAAACACATTCAGGACGCACATTCATTGAGATTTTCTGTTGGTCTTGGTCAGACATTGATCGACATGTAGAGAAACATTCAGAGATACACATTCGGATATCTTAATAAGCATACAGTACGAACAATCTCATGCAACTCAGTGGAAGAATTTGAAACATGATTGATCTGTCCCTTAAAGACATACACCATTTTTTTCTCCTTTTTGTTATTTGCCCCTTTCCCAGTTTCAGACTATAAGACAGACACCATTCTTTTGACTGTGCGTGCAGCAACAAGGGAGAGAATCAAATTTGTACTGGAAGTAAACTGCAGGGCGCATGCGTATGCGCATAATAAACAGCAGAAGAAGAAGTAGAAGAAATACATACAGTGCTAATGTGAGTCTAAAAATAAACAAGCCACAACAAGCACACAGGAACATTTTTTGTAAAGTTTATCTGATGACTTTAGGAGGAGGCAGGCTAGCACTTCCCACTGATGACCTGTATTTGAGCTAAGCTAATTAGTGGTGGGTGAGCTCTGCCCACCTCTTCCTTGTTATTGCACGCACAGTTGAAAGAATGGTATCTGTCTTCAAGTCTGGAACTCAGGAGGGAAGCAAATAACAGAAAGAAAAAAAAGTTGGCATGTCCCTTTAAATTCTTCTCTGTCCCACCTCTCTCTCTCTGTATTTATGGACATTCAACATATTTGTCGCCTCTATTGTACAAGGTAGATTAACTTGAGGTTTGTGAGCATTAACTCGACATTTACATAATGACATTGCATGCAAGTGACTCTTTAAGTGTCCCACCCTTGCTGAGTTCATAGCACAGTGAATTGATAAGCCCAAACATTCATCATGTAAGAGCAGGTTGACCAAACCTGCTGTAAAGGATGGCTGAATTAAACTGAATTTCTACTTATCACTAGTTAAGTGGCTTTACAGATGTAACAAAGCATTGGAATACTGTACAACCTTATTAAAGCTAGCATTGATCTTTGGTCTCCCA
>JAQFJA010000008.1:15520069-15532192 GCA_029874485.1 Naso brachycentron
GAAACCCTTTATATTGTTTACTAATAGTATCGAATTGTAGCCGCAAACCGCATACACTTGAGGGTACCTTAGTATTTTGATATGTAAGAACTGAATATATCAATATACAGATCATAAAGTTTTTCTATCTAATTTGATCAATCTCTGCTTGTATCAAAACTTGCTGCCCTCAGGTAACTTTATTGTGGATGTCTGTGCAGTTTTTTGGTTATTGTAATTTGAGGACTGGCCAAGATATTTTTTCACATTTAACAACATGAAATCCTCCTTTTTAATATTAGTTGACTTTCACCATCACACAATAGTTTGTCACACTCATTAATTCATTTTTTCATGCCCACAGTGTGATTTATTTCTTCTAAGCTGCACATACGTTATGAGATTTGTGTTGTTTTCTCTCTTGTAGAACTCTGAGCTGTTCACTCTGACTTACGGAGCCCTGGTCACACAGCTTTGTAAAGACTATGAGAATGACGAGGAAGTCAATAAACAGCTGGACAAGATGTAAGTACAGTGTCTGTTGAGGATAAATTCGGGGTTTTGAGCACAACTTCACATACCTTCAGGGTGCATAGAGAAGGGAAAAACAGTCTAAAAGAGGTCAAAACCCTAGCAACACTTGGAGTAAACTGAACGACTTTATTGTCACGCCACCTTGTTTAGTCTTGTCATCTTCATCAGGGTCGTCCAGTGACAATGAATAAGTATTCCCATCAAGAGTGTTGATGCCAAGCAAGTGTTCCAAGACTTGCTGGTGTAAAACAAACAAGAAAACAGAAAAAAAACCAAACCCTAAATAAATTTTTAGTAGTGATTGACACACATGTTCATTCTGTTTTACTTATTGCTTTGATCTTTATACAACCAAGCTTGTGAAAAAATAAAACAGGATGCTGCGAACAGTGAGGTAATTTGCAATCAAACTGTGTTTCTGATGTTTTTTTTAAGTGACTACAAGGAACTTTTAAGTATTTATGAAACAGTCTCATGATTCCTCTGATGACTACAAATTTCATGTAAAAGCAAATGAGACCCTCAGCGAAAAGACTATTTTTATGTAGTTATTATAAATGCCAGTGATTAGGTCAGACTCCTCGCGAACTCAGACAAAACGTTTATTTATCAACTTTTTAAATTTTTAGTTTTTAAAAAAAATTTGTTGTTCTTTGCAACGACTGTAATGTAATTATATTTTATGCCTTCGGCTGTTAGTTTACACGTTAGCATATGACATTAATACAAATGGCTGTGTAACATCAGCCTGCAGAAAACAGAGGTAATAGTTTTGGGGGACATTACATTACATTACAACTGTCTTACAGCTTATTTCCTAGTCACATAGAAATACATCACCTCATCACGAGCCATCCTGCAGTCTCTCTTTCACTCGCTTCCAAAACAAATGCATGTGTTGAGTTCTGCCTGCCTGGCACGCACTACCAAAGATCTTCACGACAGTAGGCGCTTGGGTCACTACCACTTTAGTGTAAAGGGGCCGCTAGAATTAACAACACAAACTGAAAGTTCTGTGTAGTCACTTAAAGTGTTCACAGGCTCATGTTGTAACATCCTTCACGTAATCACGTGTTTCACAAGTTAATGAACTTCCCCCTTATTTGCTTGTTGACGAATTAGTCTTTTGAGGATGCCCCCTTTATACCCAGTCATGATACTTTCACCTGTTACCAATAAACCTGTTTACCTGTTGCACCTGTCCTGACTTGTTTACAACATGAAGCTGGCATTAAATTCAGAAAATGCAAAAATCAATGAAATTGATGAGGTCAACATTAAATTTATTGTCCTGTATGGTTTTCTTTTGGATCTGTTGTATGTCAACAAGGATGATGTAAATGATCACATTCTGTTTTATTTGTGTTTTACACATGATCCCAACTTTTTTATGTATCACAAATATTTTCGTCCGACCTGATGATTTCATACAACATGATTTGCAAAAACAGGGTGGAAATTCTTACTAGTGCAGAATTGAAAAGCCACGTTTCAACCTCACGTCATACATCATATATCGCCTTTGAAAATCCAGCAAAACATCAGTACCATATCATATCAAAGTACCATACAGTTTTGAACATATGTACAACGGTCTGTAACTATTACAAGATGTCTTCCTGCTTTTTTGCATTAGATAGATGATGGTATACCCTGTGCATGCACATATTGAGTACATAAACCAAGTGGCTTTTCTTCAACATTTTGAAGTTTATCTTCTGCTTGCTTAACCGGGGAGGAGAGGTGAATTTCTCCGGCCTCTTTGAGACATCCAAGAGGTCACCGTCATGCTGCTCTGACACATTCCGCTGCGCTCTATTTTTATTTTGCCTGGACACAAACTACAGCGGACAGATGACATAACCAGTTTCATTTCTCACACTTCTGTGTCAGAGATTTCCCTACGCTCTTGTAATTTCTAGAACCCACGGGGCCTTTGAAAATGCGAACACTGATACGTGTTTTTATAAGAGAAAAGAAATCTCAGGAAGGCCACGTTGGATACAGATCTCCCACAAAATAAGATTAAGAAAATTCGAGGGGGTTTATAACTCAGAAATTCAAAACATCCTGTCTCGCTGACAGAACTTTGGACTGGATGTACTTTGCTTTTCTGGTTGTGCGGCAACCCTAAGCTCTCTCCAAGCTAAGTCATGATTAAGCTTGTCTTACCTGGCCTTAGAAGGCAGTGAGTGTGCACTGCCCACTCTGCTCTTTGCCAGCCAACTAGTCAGAGGCAGACCATGTTAGGATTGGGATGCATCAGTTGGCTTCAATTTCAGTAGTAAGAATAATTTGTCTTGACTTTTTAACCAGAATTATCACCATTAGCCGAGGAAATGACCCAAAAATGGGTTGCATTTGAAGCAGACTTCTAACTCTTTACTCTCATCAGTATTTTTTCTTGACTAGGAAGAAGAATAATGACTTAATCTCTCTTTCTGTTGTCTCTCTGTTTTTCTGTCTTTCTCTTGTAGGGGTTACAACATCGGAGTGCGTCTCATCGAGGACTTCCTGGCACGCTCCAGCATCGGCAGGTGTCAGGATTTCCGAGAAACAGCGGATGTCATTGCTAAGGTAATTGGAAGGTTCCAGGCGAATCAGAGCGTGACCGTGGACTTCTCCCAAGATGGAGGGAGGGAGAAGGAGAAGCCGAAGGACAGGAAACAAAGATTAGAGAGAAAGATCTTAATGAAACATCCTAGCAACTGATGGGGGGAAAGAAGAGAAGAATGTTGGGAGGAGCAGGGAAAACTAATGATTGTAAGTGAGCAGTGAGTGACTAAAGTCCCAGTCTGCATCCCTCTAAACATGAGGCCAAGTTTGCATTCCTCTTTGCTTTGTTTGATAGTTGCCTTAATATTAAAAAGGCGTGGATTCAATTACATGTGGGATGAAATGTAATCTCTTCCCTCAGAATGGTGATGATCATTCTGTTGTGATATGTTGTACTTCAGTCCTCCTCTCTGTTTATCACTAGCCTGTGGATTTCTAACATTTCACTGTCATGTTTTGCAAAAATCCCCTGTGAGTGAAAGACAGGAAGACCCAGGCACATGATGAAAGCTGCTCTCTGGCATGACTGTGTTTACAGCAGCTGTTTGCACGGTGTAACTGCCGGTTGTTAAGGGAATTATTCAATAGACGTAACCCCACACTCGCTCATGTAACTGTCTCTTGTTCGTGAAGAGGAGAGTCGTGTCTGTAATTAGAGGACAGCTATGGGACAGCAGTTTGGAAGGTGCAATGATAGCCTTGCCTGAGGGGTGTCATGTGACCTCTGGCTGATATCTGAACCCACCTCATTTGTTTTCAGTTGAAAATATGTGAGGGAAGTCTGTTTAAAAACAGATTTTCTAGCTTATGAATTGTTTCTTTGGGAGGGAAGACTTAATCACAGCACTGACATTGCAGTGCAGTTATATTGTTTTTCCAGTGTTTCTGAAAGACTTTTTGCTAAAGAGGCCATGTTATGCTCAATTTTTGGGTTCATATTTTATTCTTGCTTGCTACTAGAGCAGGTTTACCTGATTTGATGCTCAAAAAACTCATCTGTTTTCTCATACAGCTGACTGCAGCGGCACTGTTTTATCCAGGATTTTTGTCTCTGTCTGAGACTCTGCTCTGATTGGCCAGTTCAAACACAAACCTTCCAGATGAACCTATAGAGAGGCCCAGCACACTGTGACACATGAGTGGATTGAGATTTTAAAAAACTGATGAGAACAGAGCGTTCAGAGCCATTAGAAACAGTCCAACTTTGTAACATCATTTATAGGTTGAAAGAGACGGAAAAGCACAGTATGACCCCTTTAAGGGAAGGCTGTGCTCCAGTCTGACCAGTTTACTTATAAAAATAAAAATCTACCCATCATCAGGAAAAGATTTCATCAGTGTAGGTTAAGTGCACTTTGATTTGTGCATGTGTGACAAATTGTATGACCCTCCTGTGACACATCAGGGGACAATGTACTGCAGAGGAAAGGAAGCAACAGATTTGAAATCAGGTGTGTGCAGATGCTGCTCTGAGTATACCTGTAGTAAAAATGTAAAACTTTGTGCAGGTGCTTCACAGTGAATAGCCTTCCTGTGAAGCTCTTGGGATTATATGATAAGTAGCTTTTGGTTTTACTGTGAAACAGCTGTAGGAACTGCTGGTTAGCAGATTGGTGTTGCACAAGTCATCTGGTTTGTAGAAGAGCTGCAGGTTCATCCAAAGTTATGAGAAAATCTTAGTTTGCCGACTCAAAGGCACATAATGTAAACACATTTGGAAATTACAGAACATGCACTTATGCTTGCATGCTGTGGGCAGATTTAACTAATCATCCTGTTCCATCTGCGTCTGTTTAGCCCAAGATATCAGGGATAGATGTTGATCGTTTAGTTACTAGCATGTGCCCTGAGTAAATGATTATTGATAATGATGAATAGCACTGTGGCGTTTAGAGTTTAACACTTTTTGTGCAGCACTACAGTTAATTTAAAACTTTGTAGAACTTTATTTTTGTAGGAGGTTCTAGGCCTGCACAGTTAATCGAAATTTAATTGACATCACAATGTGGCCTACTGCAATTTTGAAACCGCAGGGAGGCGCAATATTTCTTAGAGAGGAAATGTGTGTGTCCAAAAAAAAATTTAATTCAAATGTTTTGGTGCTGCTGACTTGTTCTGGCCTACACATCACATTCTGCCGACTTAAGAAAACATCTTTGTTTGACACAGATCCCTGCAAGAATCACACAAAAATCATTTCATGCTCATGTTTTTCAATAAAAACAAGAAAAAATATGTAAAATGAATATTCCCTCTAATGTGACAAATCATACCACAATTGTGATATCGGTCCAAATAATCACAATTAGATATTTTTTGAAAATTGTGCAGTCCAAGGAGGCATTATAACTAGTAACAGAGTAACTGAAACTTCTCTGCCACAAGGACTGCTATCTAAAATCTGATTTTTCTTCAACTAAGTTTAAGTGCACTCAAACAATACTGTTTCTATTAATTTTAACTGATTTATTCAGATATTAATATATGTAATCCTGCACACTTTTTATGCACTCCTCACCATGTTGTTTGCTTTCAGGTTGCTTTTAAGATGTACCTGGGAATAACCCCCAGTGTGACCAACTGGAGCCCAGCAGGAGATGAATTCTCCCTCATCCTCGAGAACAACCCTCTCGTCGACTTCGTGGAGCTGCCGGATAACCACAGCACGCTGATCTACTCCAACCTGCTATGTGGGGTCCTCAGAGGAGCCCTGGAAATGGTGAGGGTAGCACTACTAACACAGGTTTTACACAGTCTGAGCAAAGAGGTAGACTAAACACTTCGTAGTTTGCAATTTTGTTCAACAATTTTAGTTTGTGCATAGACATGTAAATATATTTGTGTGTGATTTAGGTCCAGATGGCTGTGGACGTGCGATTTGTTCAGGACACTCTGAGAGGGGACAATGTGACGGAAATACGCATGAAGTTTATCAAGAGGATCGAAGAAAATCTCCCAGCAGGAGACGACTGATGAAAAAAAGTTCCCTCCTTCGACTCGTATCTTCTTCGGGGAGTTGTCAGACAAGCAACACCTTCACATACAGACTGAAAGGATAAATGAACTCGAGACATTACGATAAGTGAGAGGGAAACACTGTACAGAACTGAAACACAACACAACATCCAAACATGGCTCT
The DNA here is from genome assembly GCA_029874485.1 of Naso brachycentron. NCBI lineage: Eukaryota > Metazoa > Chordata > Actinopteri > Acanthuriformes > Acanthuridae > Naso > Naso brachycentron. The sequence continues at coordinate 15,526,278 of JAQFJA010000008.1, forward strand.
GTTACCTTGAATACATTAGAGGAAAAAAATCTTTTGATCTGATCTGTTTTTCACTCTTTATGGCAGTGCCTCACTGACAGACATCGATGTAGAGGAAAACAGAATGTGTCTGACCATTTATCTGTCACCATCCTTCATGGAAAATCCCTTTTATTAGCTGTCCTGTTTCTCAAAAGAGTGATGTCTTTTCAGCCTGCCATGTAAAGACTGTTTAGTTTTGCATTTTTTCTGGGTCGTGAGAGGCTGGAAAACCTTATACCGTAATGTTTTTTATGTTTGTCTTGTTTGTTCTCTTTTATTTTTTAAGAAATCACACTCTATATTGCTGCCAATTCTATGGCATGTTAATTTATGCAGATGAATATGTCAAAATAAAAGTGGCATATTAAATATGATGCTTTTCGAGTATGTTTTGTGGGAGTGGAGAGACTTGACACTTGCCTTTTGGGCAACCTGGAACAGTTTTACCTCGTCTCACACACACACACAGAAACACACAGTGTCCTCTGTACCACCTTGTCAGTTCTGCTCCAGTGTACTGTGGGAGCGTTATTCCTTTGGAGTACCGCAGCCAATCTGCAAAGGCAAACAATAACAGACCTAATGCTTCTCTTATGTTTGTTCAGGGTACATGGAAGTAATCTGTGGGTTTGTGGTTGTGTGCGTGCTTGTGTGTGTGTGCAGGAAAGGACAGGCCGCTTTGCTAAAACTCACCAGTGCTTGGTTCTGGTTGTCACACCTGTGAATGCCTTTACATCACCCCGAGGTAACGAACACAACTTCTCATTTAGACCCACTGCACACCTCATCAATAACGGAAAACACAGCCGCTCATTCACACGCACACACACAAATCATGCGTTGCCTTGCTTTGGAAGCGTGAATCTGGTCTGGATACCGCTAGAACACTAGCCATGTTTTTCTTATTCTGTCTTTTTTTTGTTTTATTGTGTAACAGAACAATAACATTAGTACCAAACTCACAAGTCTGCTGAAAGCACTTAGAGGATGAGATTGTAGGATAGGGATTTCCTTTTAGAGAAATCTGTCAGCTATTAGCTGCTGGAAACCTCCAAGCTCTTCACAACCTATTTTATAGCAGCTATTACATGAACCCATTGCTACTTTTACAGTTTCAACACTCAGCCACTTAAAGGAAAGTTCTCCAAAAAGCCACCAGAGGTTGCTGTGTACATTGCCTTCCTCAGCTGCATGCAGCTTTGAGTGTGAGACTGAAGTTATGTACATTTAGCATTTTTTGGCCAAAGATGGGTATTGTGGGAGAAATACATTCCCTTATTTGTGGGAGTAAAGGCTAGAGCTCCCAGACAACATAAATAAAAGGTTCACTTTGAGATTATGAATATGGGAAGAGCAGACAATTCACAGTAATTGAGCCGAGTGGCTGATGCCAATATGTGGACTCCACAGCTTTGATTTGGCTAGAGATGAGACGAACCATGACAACATGCAGCCTTTGTGCTTTATAATCCCAGTAAAGACGTATCAGTTTAGTTTAAAGCCTCTGCCCACTTCTGTCTGGGGCAGTGCTCATTCAAAAGGATAACGGGAGGAGAGGGGAAGCACCCCAGCGGGCCATTAGGCGAGCTCTCAACACATTACGTGCACATATCTATGCACCCTGTAGGCCTGTCATGTGGATGTTGGATGGAGAGCGGGCAGGAAATAGTTTTGGTGCAGAAGCTCAATGTAAATGACTTGGCAGAATCAAAGCCGTGTACCTGGGGGATGGATGGACAGCTGGGTTTGTGTATTTGGGAAAACCTGTATTACTCTGCCATATGCTTGCAGGAATTTGCCTTGACAAACACACATATTGCATGTGCACGCATACGGTGATTGGAGACCAAAGTGAGGATGAATTTATTACGGCCACTGTACTCACCGATAGGTGTTAATACACACTAGAAGGACCTTGTCCAAACGAAAGGCTCATTTTCTGTCTCTCACCACTTAAAGTTTGACCAGTGTGTCTGGTGAGACTTTTGTGTTGATTGTTTTTGCAGTTTTATCCATTAAACAAAAAAGAATGAAGGCTAGAAACTAACGCTACGTTATGACTTCACTCCTCATAACGTGCATCTGTGATTTCTATTCCCTTCGCAAGACTGCAGATGTTGTTGCAGAGTGAAAACACAAGGAGAAAAAAAGAGGTTGTCGAGGCTCTCAAGATTCCCAAAGTCATGAAGAACGGCTTCGAAGATGTTATTTTTATCTATTGTTTTTCCTCCTCTCTCCTTTCTCCCTCTCATAGTTGTTGCAGACACGTGCTCTGGGAGACGGACAGTTCCCATCACTCATACCTCAGACACAGTTTGTTTTGTGTCTCTCATCGGCAAGTGGTTCGTCCTCATTTTATATTTTGTTTTTGTTCTTGTCACTTCAGTTTTTTTTATTGCAGCTGCCCATATTTTTCAGAAAACTTTATTAGGACAGACCTGGAAAACAAGTAGCAAATGTTACAGGCCCGAGACATTGTGCGCCGATCTGCTTTAAGCCAGCTAAACATTTCCATGTGGTCTTTATAGGAAACAAATGGTGAAAGGCACGCTGTGACAGTAAAGCCCAGCGCACAGCCTGATATTGACCTGCGCTTATTGAATACCGCATCCCTTTCTTCTACCTCCACTCAATCCATTTCCATCCACTGTTTCTCGTAGTTTCCCACTTTATTTTCCTAGTCTTTTTTCATTGTTTCAATTATTCATCCCCTTTTTCCACATTCATAGTCTTGTTAATGTTTTGCTGATGTGCTCGAGCAGAGCCAGCAGTCTCTAAATCAAAGTAAGGATGTGTCGTAGTCAACCTTTTGGGAACGTCCTGCCTCTGATGGGAAAGTTGCTGTTTGTCAGGTGAGGTAAGGGCTGACTGAAAACGCAGTCACGCGGGATTTCCAGAGGTTTCTGGAGGTTTTGTTTTGTGTGTAGCCAGTGGAAAGAGCTTAGATGACAGCAGGATGGACAGCACTCTTTGAGAAGAGAATTCAGTGAGTCAGCAAACAAGTGTGTTCATGGTGAAAATCCCAGACAGACTGAATAATGTTCCCGGGCAGTGAAGCGGTGGGAAGAAGTGGTTGATTTAATGAGCGTGTCTCTGGTGCGCACCTGAAAAGATGCTGACATGAACACAGGAGTTGTTGTTACATAATTCACGTGCTCTTCTCTTGTCTACTAAAACACATCCTGTTGTTCTTGGTGAAAGTATGATTTTGGAGGTTTGAGGGGATGTTCGTGGGATTCATGTGCATAAACACCTTAGTAATTAAATGTGGATGTGGTTTTGAGAGGTAATTACGAGTAGATTTGTTATTCAGTCACAGTATGTACCCACTGAAATCTGCACCAGCATCTGCAAACCATTTGGAATATGAATCATCACCCACTTCCAGACAAACTGTTGAGCACTTCCTATAAATCTAATAACTCATGCTTTGCTCAAACATTTAGCATGGGCCATACATCCAGTAGGGAGTGAGGTTTTTGGCCTCCTTAAGTTATGTGCGGGTCATCAGGAGCGTTGGCAGGGCGGGTAAAATGAGAAACAAAAGTAGTAAAACTGGCCTCTCCGAGCTCAAAAATAAAAGCATGGATCAAATCCAGCCAACCCGCACAATAAAATCCTAGATCACCAGTGTCACAAGAGATTCGTGTTAACAAAGAAAACATCTTTTCAGCAGGAAGACATGTCAGGTTGAACCAGGTCCAAAGCCGGGTCTCTTCTCTGTATCAGCAGTGACCTGGCTGGTTCTATGAGGGCTTCAGCCGGAGCCCTGGACGCCGGCGAGCCAGTTAATGCCTTGTTTTCAGTTTTTCCTCCTTCCCTCTCTTCCAGGCTTTTTGGATGGGAGCTGCTAAGCTGCCTTCACTCTGCTTCCAATTTCCTCCTGCTCTTTTGTTCTTCCTCTTTTCTCTAGGATCTGATGAAGAGGAGTTTTTAGACGTTTCTGATGATACAGGTTTTACCCATTCCAGATCCTCTTTATCTTTGTGCTTCATTTTTCCCACAATACCCTCAACTTTTGTCTTGTTTTTCTCCCTCCTTTCTTCCCTTTTTCCTGACCCCGCAGCCGTTCGAGCTGGAGTTTATGTAACAGCGGCACAACTTTCCAGCTTGGAACGGCCTCACTTGAAGATGGAGCGAGGAGAATGAGTGGGAGAGAGAAAGAAAAAAAAAAAAGCTTCATGTAATATTACACTGGCTAGCCCCAAGGGCAAATAGCACCTCACCTTGGACTTCATTATTCCAGGGCCTTTTCCTTCATATGCACATATGTAAGCATATATTTATATCAGTCTCCCAGGCAGTAACAAATACGTTAATTCCAATTGAAAAGCAGGAATGTAAAAGTCCTGGTTTGCCCTAAAACCGAAGCAGGCTTCCCTCCCAGAGCACAGGGCTGCCTAGAGGCTGCACAGCAGCTGCACTGGACGGGATATCACTGCTAACCACAGCCAAGCATGAACTGACCATGTGTGTGTGTGTGTGTATGTGTCACATCAAAATCTTGGAGTGACAAAACACAAATCATACATTGAACAGAGCAAAGTACTTCTGATGATACATGTCTCGCAGTAGGCCATGTAACTTTTAAAGCAAGATATCCGAGCTAATATCGCAGCATAAATCCAGACCCCAGCTCAGAGGTTTTATGTCTTCAGCAAGTCATTTATTATCCGCCCACTGCGAGCACCTTTCACACCCGTCAATGTGATTGTAAGGGGTCTGGATGTCGTATTATGCAGGCTAGACATTTCAGGTCTGTGAGTTTGACTTTCCATATAAAACACCCCAAGCTGTCATGCTGGAAAATGAGACAGACTGGAATCTGACGCGCGGACTGAGGTTTATGAAAAATTCCTAATGTGGGAGATGCGTGATGATGCATTTTTAGCTGAATATTTTCATTCAAATCTTGTGTAAATTTTAATGTATTTTTTGAAATGATTCCAAATAAAATAATTTTTCCATTAAAGCCAATAGCCAAACCTATATTAACATCAGTTAAACATATTCAATTGTAAAGCAGTAAAAACAAACTGTATCTTTACCAGCCGCAATGTTAAGGATCTCAAGGTATTTAAATTTTAGTCGATCTAGGACTTTGTGCCAGACTTAAAAAAATTTCAACAACTAGACTATCGAATGGTTGCCAGACAGTTTTAATGATCACGGTCCCCAGAGGATGAATCCTACTGATTTTGGAAAGCCAGTGAACAACAGAAGGATGATGAATTTTTGTACAGAAATGTATTTTAAACGTCAATTGTAATAGCTTTGGTGATACACAGATATTCCATTTAGCACCACGATCAGGTCAACATTTAATTCTATCCAGTACTTTTTTGATGAAAACTAACTTTATCATTACAGCTGTACTTCGTGTTTTGCACCAAGATAGTTACCATGGTAAATATTACTAGCTCAACGCTAAACACTGACAGGTTAACAGTGTCGTTTTAAGCATGTTAGCATCTTGATTTTAGCCTCACCATGCCTATGTAGCTTGCTAGTCTTGTTTTCACTTGCTAGGAGCAGAGAAATCTTGACTAAAATGTAAAAAACACAGTGACTAGCAATGAAAATGCATTCAGTGAATAATTGGTGATAGGTTTCCAAAAATGAACAGCCGACTACACATTTCCTTGTCATTTGTAAAGAGGCACAGCATGACATCATATCTGGTCATTTTAGGAATCATTTTTATTTGATCTTTACTTGAAAATGTGGAGGAAAAATGAAATATTCACTCTCCACTGATCAGTCTAAATTAAGATTAAGATTAAGATTAAGATGTTCCTTTATTAGTCCCACAGTGGTGAAATTTACAGTATTACAGCAGCAAAAGAGGGCATCAGTAAAAAAAAGACATTAAATAGCAAAATATAAACAATATA